>JAMDHS010000046.1:0-176332 GCA_029717555.1 Peribolospora baueri | reverse complement strand
AAAGAAAAAAAAAAAAAAAAAAAAAAAA
Source organism: Peribolospora baueri (assembly GCA_029717555.1). Taxonomy (NCBI): domain Eukaryota; kingdom Fungi; phylum Basidiomycota; class Peribolosporomycetes; order Peribolosporales; family Peribolosporaceae; genus Peribolospora; species Peribolospora baueri. The sequence goes on along the minus strand of JAMDHS010000046.1, from coordinate 176,304 downwards.
AAAAAAAAAAAAAAAAAAAAAAAAAAAACGACAGACGGAACGGAGGGCGACCACCAATCGATGCGATCGATCAGCTTGAAATGAAGTCTTAGGTCAACACGACTAAAAAGAAAAATCAATCGCATACCTGTATTCCTCTTTGATTCCTGGCTCTAAAAGTCCCCAAATCCTTCCAATCATCCTTCCTCCCGGGATACGTAGCGCTAGCAGAGACCCTAAACCTTTTGAACATCCTCGAAAAGAACTCGTAGTTAGCAAGGACGATGGTGTCGATGGTGATGTCGTCGCACAGCTCTACTATCACGAATTGTTTCTCCGGGTGTGGATTCTGAGGCGTCGCGGGTTCAGGGCAGGGTGAGAGCATATACCGATCCTTCTTCTCAGAGAGAATCGAGGACGTGAATTTCGCTGACGGGTTGCTCCGATGCACGACCGCAGCACAATCGTCAGAGGCAAAGTTCCAGCGGTCTTTCAGGTCCGCCACCGTGCGGTGCAGACTCGGGTGGTGCAGTTTCTGCGGGACCGGAACTGTCTCTTGCGAGACGGACAACCCCTCGGAAGGAGGCAGATGAGGCTCAGAGCCAGGAGCCGGAGAAGGTAGGGTGTCCGACGCGTCGTCGGAGTTGGTGGTGTACGGGACCGACTCGTGCGCTACACCATCGCCCGTCGCCCGCCCTTCGAGTCCGGGCTTCGATCCCACCTCTTCCGGTCGCAAGCCATCGATGCCTGACTTGTCACCTCCAGGCTCGTTTGAGCCGACACCAGCCCCTCTCCCGCCTTCCTGCTGGGCGTCTTGACGCTCCGTCCCAGACCCGGTTCGGCCATCTCCCTCTCCGTCCTTGCGTTGCGCCGTCCCGTGGGACCGAGCCTGGCCCACGGGCGAGTGAGACGTTTTGGCCGCTTCTTCGGCCATCTTGCGCTCTTTCCACTCTTGAAACGAAAGGAATGCGGCGTCCGCGTCCGCGTCCACCGGCCCCTCTGCAACGACTCTCAAAGCATCTCCTTCCCGGTGCTCTAAAGGCGGAGAGCGAGCGTCAGGGGAAGCTGCGGCTGTCTGTGACGCTTCGTACAGGTTTGCCCTTGAGTCGGCACCGTCTGATGGGACGCCGGTAGGGAATGAAATGGTGTGGCTCGATGCACTTAGGGCAGAAGACAAGTCGGAAGCGACGCTCCAACCCAAAGTGGCATGTGGTGTGATGCTGATCGTCGTCCTCCTTCTGCGATCCTCCTCCGTCGTCGAGTCGGCCCATCCGCCGCCGCTCTGCTGGGCCGGCGCATCGTCGGCCAGGCTCGCAGCAGGCCCAATTCCTAGCCTGGTGCTACGCACGTCCTCCGCACGCAGGACGAAACAGACGACCAGCTCGTCCGACTCGGTTCCTAATCCGAGTGCCGCCGCAGGCCATGCGAGAGGGTTCGGAGAAGTAGGTTGTTCGTGGCGGTCATTATAGAATGGATACGGCGGGCGCGTGGTGGAGGACGAGGGCGAGACGGGAGGATCGCGGACGTGGGTCAGAGTGGGCGGCGGTGTCTGTGCCGACGATGAAGATGTCCTCGTTCCCGTCGTTGATGCGTCCGGACTCATCGTCGTCGTACCGTGCCCCGCGCTCGAATCGGCGGCGAGAGCGGGGAGCGACGAGACGGCCGCCGCGGCGAGGAGGGCGAGGAGCATGCTTGCGAGCCATGGCCGACCAGACGGCCGCGAAAGGCAAGCAGCGCGTCCTCGGAGCGAGATGGCGACCGACATGTGCCAGCTCGGCTCGAGGCGGTCGTTGCTGGATGGGAAAGAACCGATCGCAAGATCGTACGAGATGAGCGGAACGATTTATGGCAAGCTGGGGCTTAGATGGCTGGCCCACGTGGCTTGGCCTTGGTCAGCCTTACGTCATCTCCTTCTGTTCTTCTCGTCCCCTCGCCGTGGCGACGTCGGTGGACCGTCTCCTCATCCTCATCACCGACAGCGACAAACAGGAGTAACTCGGACGGACGGCGCGGACACGTTCCTCCGCTCCACTCTCATCCATGGCCACATCCGGTCCATCTCGGTCAAGGCCCTCCCCGCAGCTCAACCTCATATCAGGCGCCTGCTCCGGCCTAGCATCATGTGTTCTTTTACAGCCCATCGACCTGCTTAAGACACGTCTACAACAGGAGGAGCGCCACGGACCAGAGGAGCGTGGCGTGAAGGGGAAAGAGAGGGGAGGGCTGGCAGAGAAGGGATTGGACATCAAAACGGCATCCACGAAAAAGGGAAGGATTTGGAGGACGGCCAAAGCCGTCATTCAAACCGACGGCGTCCTGGGCCTTTGGAGAGGCACTGTGCCGACGGTATGGAGGTAAATTCAACCATTCCATGGTGGCTCCCTTTGTTTGTCCCGCGCTTTGACTTGGTATCCGTGCTTAGCAGACGTTCTTCTCCCTCATTTCAATGCCTCCCCCGCTTCCTTACCGTTGTCTCTCTATTCCCTCGCCCAGGAACGTTCCCGGGGTGGCGCTTTACTTCTTTACCATTCAAGACCTACGCGGCCGTCTCGCGTCGGCGCAGGTGCCTGTATTGTCCGTCGTCACGTCCCCACCGGGAATGTCGTCCAGTGCCGACAGAGTATCTAGACCCGCCTTGTCTTCAACCGCGACGACCTCGCACATGGCCAAGCTCTCCTCGACGGGGAATCTACTCACGGGTGCAGTGGCGAGGGTATGGGTCGGGTTCTTGTTGAGTCCGATTACGATAGTCAAGGCGCGGTTTGAGGTGCGTGAGGGCACATAGCGTCTGTATGCTTCTGTTCTCCCTTCACTTTGAAGAGGACGGGCATATTGTCTGTTAGCGCGGCGCCCGTTGCTTAGTCCTGACTGACGCTTTTCTTTCTATACGCCCGTATAAAATATCTCTCTATCCTACTAGTCCTCCACCCATCGCCGCGATCTCTACCCTACCATCTCCTCCACGCTTCGCCACATCTACACGACCCAAGGCGTCCGAGGCCTCTTCAAGGGCTTCGGTCCCACCGCCATCCGAGATGCTCCGTATGCTGGCATCTACCTCGCCATTTACGAAGGTTGTAAGGAAGGATTGGGGAGGGTTGCTTTTGGAGGGCGCCATAGTGGAGGACGGTTGACGACTGGAAAGAGCAAAGACGACGTAGGGCTTTTGGGAACTGGAATGGTACATTCCTCCTCGGGTGAGCAAGGTTGACCAGCGAACGGGGCACAGCACATAAACGAGTCTCTCATGTCCTTGCTGGCCTCGGTCATTCGTTTCTATTCCTTTCCCTTTCCTTTTCCCAACTCTCCCTTGCTGCCCTTGCCGTACCCGTCCCCCACAGGAATGATCGCAGCGACCCTAGCTACGCTCGTCACCCACCCAGCCGACATCTTGAAGACACGGATGCAGATCGATCCTGATCGGTATCGCACCGTTGGTCAGAGTATCGCTCGCGTTCTCAAGGTCAGTCTCCGAAGGAGGTCGGCTGGTGTTCGAATGGGCGCGTCTCCTCCGTCTCCCTCTTATCTTCATTCCCTACCCCTTTATACCCTCAGACTTCAGGCGCGCTCTCCTTCTTCGACGGCATCTTTCTTCGAGCGGCCCGCAAAGCACTCAGCTCTGCGATCGGTTGGACCATGTTCGAGAGCATCCTGCTTTGGCGCATGGGGCAGCAACGCTTACAAGCTGCGTGAGGTGAGGTTCGGCGGATAGAGAGAGGTGTGTTAAAGGAGTGAGATAACGGAAAGGAGACGAGTCGACGAGCTCTGATAGCACGGAAAAACAGGCAGTCAAATCTTCCCGATCACGGCGACGTACGGACGCGATATCTATGTATTAATAGAGCATCCCCACTCCTATCACTTGCCCTCATATTATACATATCAACCCTTTTGTGACTTGGAAGTCTTCCGGGGTTTGCGCGCCGTCGAAGTTGAGGCGGTTGGAGACGTGGTAGCTGGTGCTGCCTTCGTCGTCCCTGCCGTCTTCCCTTCACCTTCCCCTTGCTGGGTTCCTGCCTTCCTTGCTTTGATGGCGTCCAGGTCGAGTTTCGGGTCCTGAAGGAAACGCGGACAAAATCGCAAATATGAGGTCGCCATTCAGCCTTGAGGGAAGACGAGAAGTTAAATTCGTCCAACTCACCTCCCATCGCTCGTATTCCCCTCGCGCCAAGTCATTGTTATAGGCTTCCAGGACGGATGAGCAAACGTCGTCGAGATTGTCGAGCGCTCGATAAAGACAGCCGATCGTCGAGGCGTTGTCTAAGCAAAGGATGAAAGACGTTACCAGGAAGCGAGCAAGCAGGCATGTCGAACATCGGCGTCAGTTTTCGCAGGACCGACGGAAGTTCACAACCACCGAGGATGGAACTCCGGCTTGAGCGAAAGAAAAAAAGAAACGAGCCAAGGCTCCCTGGCTAACTTACCGTACATCTGTATTCGCAAGTGGATCTTTTGCTCGGAAGGGTGAGGGACGCTACAAAATGAGAGCAAAGGCGTCAGCGAAAGGGCTCGCGTTTTCCGGTCAACTCAGCGTCAAACAATTCCATCGATGGACGGTCAGGATCGAGATGGAGAGTTGCATCTCACGTGTATCCGCAAAATTCGACTTGCGGACTGAAAGCGCACAGACAAGGAGTCAAGGATGGAAATTATGTCAGAACGGACGCACGAAAGCGTGATTGCCCCACGCCAAGCACAAGTTGAAAACACCAATGACTATCTCGCTTCTTCGGCGAGCCTGCAGAACCACTCACTCACTCCTTCATGATCGCCCATCGCAATGCATTACCGAGCGTGTGGTCCTCTGCATAGATGCAGAACGTGGCGGCGGACATGTCTGGGGCTGCACCTTTGAGCTGCGTGCACGGGAGGCGAAGGGCGGGAGGAGAGCCGGGACGAAGCGGGAAAGCATGAAGCGGTAAGAAAGCCCGTATAAGCTCGTTAAAGCGCGACGACTTCCAATCCTGAGGTCAAAGACGATAACGATGACGATCCAAAAATGCCGATTCATTCTCTGAAAACGGCAGCCTCTATTCTCCAAAGGAAATGCCCTGCTCTCGAGCGTCCTCCACTCTTCAACTCGACTTTCCCTTAACACTGCACTCACAATCTCCACCTTGTTCTCCCATGGCGTAACCTTGCGGTGATCGTCGTCCGCCTGGATGTGATCGTTGTCTGCCATCGCACCTTACTGTTTGGGACAGGTCAATGTGTGAAAGTTGTGTGAGCATGGAAGTCAGCGGAGAGTTAAACGCAAGATCCATCATAAATGACTGCGGCAGACCCCACGTGATGGGCCGCAGTGCGCCACCTCTCGGTTCGCTCGTCCCAGAGACAACGTCGATGCGATCCGAGCCATGGCCAGCAGACTCTACAAGTCAGGACATTCCCATCCTTGCGCCTCCATGTCGCATTCAACACCTGGATTGCCTTCTTCACGCTCCTTTTCTGCCGGCGGTCGCTCGAGGAGTGGCACATCCGTTGCGGACAACTGTCGTCCCGGGACCGCGACGTCCACCTCGCGCGCCCACACGGCTACCTCGTTCACTGGCGCCCAAGGCGGCTTCATCGTTGCCGTCCTGGAGGCGAGAGACATAGGTCGCGAGGTCGGCATTGCCGGAATGGATAGGGAAACGGGCGCCTGCTTTGTGACGCAGGTAAACCGCTATGATGAACAGCTGCCCGGAGTGTTCCAAATATGGGCTGCATGGTCATACTACCGTTTCTTCTTGGCTCCTCCCACTGCAGCTTGCAGACACTCAGACATATGTCCACACAACTCACCATCTCTCCCTTCATCCTCCATCCGTGATCCTCTTACCCGCAAGCTCGTTTGGTGCCGATAGTCTCCGTGATGCTTCTTCCGCCATGGCTGATCGCTTTAGGCGCAGAGGCGCTCCCTCTGTTCCAATGCAGAAGCCTGCGCCCGGATCGACTCGCGCACAGAGCACCATCTTACTGGGATGCATCGCGGAGAGCTTCCCTGACGCGGAGATCACGCCGATCAACAGAGATTACTGGAATGATCAAAATGGTCAATCCACTGCGTACGGTAGCCCGCCATTTAGAACATGTCTTCACTCCTCCCTTCGTTTCCATCTCGCCTTTTCTAGGATTCGAATACGTTGGCCGTCTTGTCGTTGAGGATGAGGATGAACGCACGGCAACATTGACCGCAATTAGGTCGAAGTACTACGCCATGAGTGCTTTTGCCGCTCTGTTCAAGTGCATACAGTCTTTGTCTTTGGGCTGCCGTTGAAGTCTCGCTATGGTGACTAGCAGTTGAAATTTTCCTTTCGCAGGTACCTTGAAACCGCATATCACATGGTCTTCACACCCAAATCGCTGCTCATCAAATATGTTGCTCCGGGCGGTGAGCGTCGCTCTCGGGAAGCTGCACGTTGGCAATTCAAGACAGTTCGTTCTGTTTTCCGATCTCGCTTACCATGCAAACGTTCCGTTCACATTGGCTATAGGTACAATGTTTATCGACCCGGAGAGCGCTAGAAATTTGGAACTTGTTGGCAACATGATCAACAAGAAGTCAAAGGCCTCGCTCTTCGGTGAGATTAAATTAGCTTAACCACGGAGTTCCACAGTAGCATCACCCAGCGACTCCTGCTGTCGTTGACTTGATGAGCACTATCACTTCTGCCATATCTCTCAGGCTTATTGAACCAGTGCATTACGCCCATGGGAGAGCGTCTGCTGCGCATGAATATCCTCCAGCCATTGCTTGGTGAGAATATAGACCAGTCCGTCGTGTACGTCACCGAGTATTCTATCAGCCGACGGCCACTTGTGTGTTCGTCCATTTCTTTCAGACCGTGCGACCATCAACAAGAGGCTCGACGTCGTGGAAGGTTTGTCCCCTGGCCTCAACGTGGTACTCCGGACTTTACTGCGCTGACGAGCGTCATTTGCTCCGACCATATAGAACTTCTTCAAACGGAGGTAAGTAGACTTGCGGATCTCCCTTTGCGTAACATGCATGCTCACTGTTCGACTTGGAACAGGAGCGTTTCGACGCCATCCGCAAGGCTCTCGGTCCACTGGCCAATATTGACCTCGACAAGCTGGCAGCGTCTCTTGTGCGATTTGATAGAAGAGCAGCCGACATTGAGAGAACGGAAAGTCGAATCAGGCAATTGCTCGATCTGCGGTCAGCAGTGCGCGCTGTGAAGCCAGTCAAGCAAGCGTTGGAAGGCGTTCAGGAGGAGCTCCTTCAGCACATCAAAAAGGTAAATGGCAGTGCGACCCGCCAGGTCAACTCCCCATATTGACTCCTTCCACCACCTACTGTAGATCGCCGACCAGCCCGAGATCGAAAGCATTGCAGTAATGGTGGATTCCGTAATCAACGAGGATGCGGCGATTATGAAAAAGGGCCCCCTGGCCGTTCGGAATGCGCGAATATACGCAGTTAAAGCAAATCACAACCCGTTCCTCGACGTCGCACGGGAAACGTACAAAGAGAACGTTGGGTGAGGCAACGCGCTGATCAGTCAAATACTTATTAGGCTTCTGATGAGATGACGCCATCTGCTGTTGTCGACGCTTGTTCCTACAGCGATGCTGTCGACCTTTGCACGCGCTATACCGGTTAGTCCATTCCTTGTCTCTGAGAGAGCATTCAGCCATCAGGGTTCATATGCGAGCGCTCGTTACTCACTCGATTGGAGCACCGCAATTTTTTTTTACTTTCGCTGGCTATAGAGGTTTACAATCTCCCTCTCAGCCTGACTTACGTCAATAACAACTTCGTCCTTGTGCTCGCCGCGGATGACATCAAAATAAGGGACATGCCTGCGGAATTTACCAACGTAATCAAGAGGGGAAGAAACAAAATCCATATGACCACTTTAGAGCTGGTGCGTAACCAGTCTTTGCGATGCCTCTCTTCTGGAGTTTTATATGCCTATCAGGCATCTTTTTTCCGCGTTTTCGCTGTACAGAAGAAGATCAACCAAAGAATCGACGACTCTTTGATGGAAGTCTTTTTGATGAGCGACCAGTGAGCTTTAGAAGCCAGTTATCGTGTAGGAGTTGCACTGAATGTCCAGATACTAAACAGAGAGAGTTGAATCGCGATACAGGATCGTCGAGGCTCTCCTCCAAGAGGTCATCGGACACATATCCTCAATTTACCAAGTTTCCGAGGGGTTAGGCCTCCTGGACATGCTTGGCTCCTTCGCATATCTAGCCACGGTGCACGACTATGGTGGGAACTACAGGTTCCGAGCAGTTTATGTCAAACCGCTCAATCTGACAGGAGCAAATTGAATGCTGCAGTGAGACCGGAGTTCACGGGTACGCTAGCAATCAAGGGGGGACGCCATCCTCTGCTCGACCGTTTTGATGGCGCGAGCGTGGTACCGAACGACGCGTATGCAGCCGAGCACGCCAGCTTTTACGTTGTGACCGGCCCGAACATGAGCGGTAAGTCCATTGCCATACTATGGTGCAGCGGTCAGTGACACCAAACTAATTGAAATCCTTACGACGACAGGCAAGAGCACCTTCCTTCGTCAACTTGCACTTCTTCAAGTCATGGCCATGGTCGGATCGTTCGTTCCCGCCCAATACGCGTCTTTCAGGCTGCACGACGCTATCCTCACGCGTCTGTCCAACGATGACGATATCGAGCAAAATTTGTCGACTTTCGCTCAAGAGATGAGGTCAGCAGCATTCATCCTGTCGCTCGCTACCGAAAACAGTCTCGTTCTTTGCGATGAGATGGGCAGAGGAACTGCGCCTTACGAGGGAATCGGCATCAGCTATGCCATAGCTGAAGATCTGATCAAGTCAAGGGTAAGCGATATCTAAAAACCTCTTATTTCCATACTTAAGATTAGATGCATTGACCCACTACTTCTTCAGGCCTTCGTCTTCTTCGCCACACACTTCAAAGAGTTGACGACGTCGCTCGCGGCATTTCCCAGCGTGGTAAACCTGCATCTACATGTTCAGGTGCATTGTGTCGAGGAGCTTAATCCCTGGCTCGCGCTTGCTGCAAAAGCTTATTTGATATTACAACTAACCAACGTACTTATGCAGGTCAACAAGCAAGCCGAGCATTTCTCCACGGTCTTTAGCCATCGCGTTCTCGAGGGCTATTCGAAAGAGGAACAGTATGGCGAGTCGCCTTCGCCCTGGACCAAGCCTTTTGCTAAGACTCTCAGACGCGTCGCTGACATTCAATTTAAGCACAGGCTTGGAGCTCGCTAAGTTGGCAGGCTTGCCTCGGGACGTCTTCATCATTGCCAAAAGCGTGTCGGAGGAGCTCAATCGTCTGGAGAAACAACGAGCTCAGGCAGCAGAAAGCAGTAAAGTTGTCAAGAGGCGCAAGATCATGCTCAGAGTGAGCTTTCGCGCTGCCTTATTGCCCGTCAACAAACTTCACCGGCAGTTTCGTTCAGCATCTCTGCTTTCCGTCCTGTCCTTTGCAGCTTCATGACCAGCTGAAGCAAGGCTACCAAGCATCAAATCTTTCGGACAGCGATCTTGTGAGGTGGCTAGCAGAGCTCCAGCGCGAGATCGTTAGCATTCTGCAAAAATGCTTTGAAGACCGTGCGACCACCGTGTAGAAGGAGTCGATGAGGAGACGAAATCATTCTCTGCGGCTCGACTTTGTAAACGTATGTCTGGCTCAGGTCATCTGGTTTAAGTAGTTTCGTCTCTCCTGGAAACCATCTTCACAGTGTGACGTAAAATGTCCGTTACCGACATATCCACATGGATCAGGAGAACAACGTGAAGGCCAAATGAAGGAAAAAAAAAAAGGTAACACAACGCATTCTCAAGTCTCATTGGGACGACCTTGAAAGCCTACTGAGTAGATCAAGGGTGCCATGGGCTCCGCGCCGCCCCACCTACGCCCTCGGTGAGAAGATGCCCTTTGCCGTCTGCGGGATCAAGAACCCAAGTGTCCTCCAGACGGATGCCAACTTTCCCAAGCATGTAGACGCCGGGTTCATTCGAGACTTTCATGAAAAGTGAGTTATGAAGAAAGAGTCAGAATATTAAGAGACCAAAGCAGAGCAGGCAGAAAAGACATCAACACCTTGGGGACTCGCCCGGGGGCCGTCGAGACTTACGTGTGTTACCAGTCACCAGCTTGTAAGGACTGCCTTTCACCAGATATGGTACCTCATGGACCTGCAATCCGATCCCATGTCCGAGTCTGTGGGTAAAGTATTCTCCGTATCCGGCCGAACGAATGACTTCGCGAGCAGCGCGGTCGATCTCTCCGGCCGCGGCTCCTTCCACTGAGACGGAAAGAGCAGCATTTTGGGCCGCGCGGACAGTGTCCCAGATATGAAGGTGCTCGGCAGGGATGCGCTCAGATTCGGGCAGGGCGAAAGTACGCGTCAAATCAGAGTTGTAGCCGTGCAGCGAGCCTCCACAGTCGATCTACGTATCCGTGAGCAGAATCAATCGAAGGTTCAGACCTCTCATTCACCTCTAGCTCGTGTGGTGCCCGGTTAGTAGGAGAGCTAAACTTACCAGGATTAAATCCTCTGCCCGCAAAATCTTGTCAGTACCAGAACCATGAGGTAGGGCCGCGTTTTCTGCGCAGATAAGAAACAGGTGGCCATGCACATCAGTTGAGGGCAAAACGGCGGCCTTCCCAGGCAGGAACACGCACCACCAAACATGACGAGCAGCTCGAGGTCCTTTAATCCCGCTGCAGTCAGGGCTTGCCTGGTAAGCTCCTTTGCCTCCGACTCGCGCATGCCAACGTGGAGGTGAGAGCGCACAGAACGGACAGCCAAGAGGGTGACCTACGCACGAGAGAAAGAGAAGTCGGTGAATCATCGGCTGGGCAAAAGTATACGCGAAGGCTAGCGAAGTCGGAAGCCTCACCTCCTCAGCACACCTCATGAGGCCAATCTCTTCCTTCGTCTTCCTCTCGCGAAGAAGCCGGATTTTGTCGTCAACGAAGAGGACGTCAAAGCGTCTCGCCATGACTTCCTGCCCATGGGGCTCTGCGAGAGACACTGACGAGGGTGCTTCCTCTTTGAATGGAGGAATAGCTGACACCCCAAGGTCAGGCTCCCTTTTCGTGGTTGTAACACTTCCGGAGCCCTCGTCCTTAACGTTCATGCCTTTGGCCGCTTGCTCGAGCCCGTGGCTGACGAAATTCCTGGCCTCTTCATCAACGAAAACCTTGTCGCCCACGTAGCCGTCCTCGAGCGCGGCACCGATGGCCTCCAGTGTAGCACGGAAGGGATCTCCGCCTTCCTCCCATTCCACAAAGGTGATTGAGTCAAGATCATTCGGGAGCGGTAGCAGCTTGGCTCGGGCGAGTTCGAACGACGGGGTGATGATCGAGAGTTTGGCTGCTACGCCTGAGACTTCGGACGTGGTGGAGTTCTCGCGCCCGACCGTCGCCCCGCCAACAGGCGTAAAGACGAAAAGGAGAGGCCGTTCAGTCAGGCTCCACCCTCCGTCCCCGTTCGTCACGTTTGCATAGTAGAGGGCATTGGGACCCGGCTCGACGACGTAAGCCGCACCTCCGAGGTTGAGCAACGCCTCAGCGAGAATGGACTGGCGGCGGAGGACCGAGGAAGCAGGGAGAGGCTCAAGATGCGCGCAGTGGGCGGCGAGGTGGGAGAAGTCTGGCGCTTTCGCTATGTTGCTGATGCCTTGGGACTTCCGACGGAATGTCTTGGAAAGGGTCGTCCGGAAGACATTCGTAACGGGGACGGCGTAAAAGAAAAGAAGGAGACCGAGTAGTAAGGCGACAACTTTGCGAGCCTGAATTACAAGGAAAAGAGATAAGACTTCGGCGCTGACGATCCGCAGACTCTGTGTAAATCCTGTTCACTCACGAGCACAGGCTTTGCCTTCCTCGTGGCGTCCTCCCCAAGAATGACCCCCGATCCAAACGAGCGCTCCTTCCTCGTCGAGGTCGACGTCTCTCTCACGTCGTCGTCCTTAACTTGTGCCGCCGTCCTCCACGTCTGCCTTAGTCTCGGCTTCTTCTCGGTGCTCGCACGGCCGAAGGCATCTCTGGAGGCGTGATAGGGAGGTGGGGGGGCAACGCGAGCGGTCGGAGCAGCGGCAGGCGAAGGCAGCTCGTCACGGAAGACGATTCGGTCGCCTGAGTCGGAGTCGGTCACAAGGAGGGTGAAAGGCTGGGGTTCCGAGGGCGGCGAGGACATGCTTGGTGGACTGCCGACGTTGGACGAGGTGGTGGTGGAAGTCGCGCCTGTCCGTCGGCGTCGGCTATCATACCACGAGGTCGTGAAACGCGTAGGCCGCGAATAGCCGAAGATGGGATCGACCGACGGGTTCTTCTCGACCAGGTTCGCTCATCGCCGTCCCATCGTGAACATATCTCATGAACACCACCTCGGTCTGTGCGCGGGCTTTCCAGCCCCAAGCATGGGCTCGACCGTGGCGAGCAAGACTTTTTTCTTCCACTTCTCGAGTAGGCGGGAGGTCGACCAAGATTCTGGCGTTGGAAACGTGAGTTATGCCCTCTGCGTCTGCTGGAAGCCTAATGCAGTTGGCTTAGTTTTCTCATTACGCACCACTTCAGCTCGTGCGACGACACTTGCGCCTCCGTCGTATCCTCCAACCGCGAGGTCCTCTCGAACGTAGTGGTCCGACAGGACGACGTGCACGAGAAATGGGGAGGCATTCACCCCTGGTATGCGGTGCACAAGCACCAGCGCAACATGCCCATGGCTATCAAGAGCGCATTGGCTGAGGCGGGGTTGGCCATGACCGAGGTGGACGCCGTAGCTTTTACGAGAGGTCCGGGGGTGAGCGGTCTTCTCGCAAGATGGATGTTCTTTGCATGTAGGGTATCGTGCCACGAACAAGCACTCGAGCTAAGCTCATTCGTCCCTCTCTCTATACCAAATTCTGGTCCAGATGAACAGCTCTCTTAGCGTCGGTGCTGTTGCAGCGAGAAGCCTTGCGGCAGCGCTGAACAAGCCTCTGATTGGGGTTCATCACATGGTGAGCTCCTCCATTGCCGCACGACTGGATTGGAGCGGTTGAGGAAAACAAAGATGAGAGTATTGATAGGGGTTCTTTTCTAGCAAGCCCATGCTCTGACCCCTCTCCTGACCGAGCCTACGCCGCCAGAATTCCCGTTCTTAACGCTTTTGATATCTGGAGGACATACAATGCTCGTCCTCGCCAGGTCTTGGGCGGACTTCAAAGTTTTGGCCACGACATTGGATGATTCGATAGGGTGAGCTCTTCACTTCGTCCTTCAGAACGGGCCGCTCCCGGTTACTCAAGCTTCTTCTTTCCCATCTCGGTAGGGACGCCTTTGACAAAGCATGCAGAGACCTAGCATTGCCATGGTCCATCGGCGATGGCACACCAGGCAGAGCTTTAGAACGCTTTGCTGCTGGCGCTCGTCTACCTTCTGCCCCACGTTCTTCACCAACCGACGGATCAAGGTTGGCAGAAGGAATCGCGAAAGACCTCATCATCGAGCCCTTTCCCTCTGCAGTCCCGGGCCGACCGTCCTTTTCCTTTGCCGGTCTCAAGTCGGCCTTGCGTTCGCGCCTCACCGAGCTCGGCGGCGTAGATGGTATGACGGAAGAGGCGCTCAGGGAAGTAGCGAGACGCTTCCAAGGGGCTGCGGTTGGACAATTGGAGGAAAAATTGGCACTGGCTCTGAAAAAGGACATACAGGAGGAGGGAGGGGCCGGGAAAGTCCGGGCAGTGGTGGTCAGCGGCGGCGTGGCAAGCAATGCCTTCTTGAGAGAAAGGTGAGTATAGATCCAGGATAGCCATGGGACAAGTTTGTACCTTGTTCATCTTTCTTGGCGCATTATTTACCGCCTCTGCCACTAGATTACGAAAGCGCCTCGATTCCATCGGTCTCCCCGACCTTCCTCTAATGTTCCCGCCCGTCCAGCTTTGCACGGACGTAAGTAGCAAGTCCTGCTTTGAAGACTGTCACGTCTACGAGTAGACTGAACCATACTAATTTTATTGATTATCTGTATTTTGTCCTTTATCCTCAGAACGCGGCGATGATTGGCTGGGTGGCACAGATGCGATACGCACGAGGCCTATTCGATTCCTTGGACGTTGAACACCGGGCAAAGTGGAGCTTGGAGGACCTTCGATACGACCAGGAGAAGCCTTGCCAAGCTCAAGGCATCTTCACCACCTCACCAAGAGCGCCCACGAAGCCATGAACCGTCGCCTTGAGCTCATGACGATTGAGACCAAAAAAGTGACGTGGGTGAAATTGAAATGCGGGACTGCCTACGCTGCCGCGTGCGGGCCTTAGGATGTACCTTCGGATGTTACCGTCAATGCAGCACGTTTGTGGGAGAGGTCGAGTGCACTCGTCACCTTGTCAACTCCGTGTGAATCCAACTCGTTTGACCCTGCGCTCAATCCTAATCCAATAAGGTCACATCTCACGTGATCAGTCCAAAAGCATCTCTGTCCGCGATGATTCAAGCTTAAGTGTGTTGCTTCCTAGACCATCTGTTGAGCACGCAGGGGAAGGCGGTGATCCATGGCGAGTGGCTACATGTTTCGTTTCGGGCGTCCAAGCGCCGCGACCATCGAGCTGGCTGCGGCCGGCTATCGCACCGATCACTCAAGCAGGAGGCTTCGCGTCGCCACTACTACTGCATACCACCTCCCCTCCGATGCTTCATCTTTTTGGCTTCGGATCTTCCAATGTGGGGGTCATTATCACTGCTTTAGGGCTGCTTGCCGCCCTCTTTACGTGGCGACTCTTGGCCATCCTTCCGACCGGCGAAAGCGGTGGCAGGTACAGGCAACGGCGGCTGCAGGGATTGAGACCCAGAGAGGACACATGTTCGGTCGCCGTCTTTTTGGGTAGCGGTGGGTACAATGGATGTGAACTATGTGGACCCATTGTTGTGGGTATGGAGTGTTGAAAACAGCACTTCAGGAAGTATTGCACGAGCATGAGCTTACGGAAGAACTCCATGCGAGAGTGCACGCTGCGAGATAAGCTAGGAACTCGTCGCAACGAGGTTTATCTTATTGACAAAGATCCTCCACTCTAACTTCATCCAGGCGGACATACAACGGAGATGCTGCTACTCTTGTCAGCTCTCGATTTCTCTCGCTACACTCCGCGAACGTACATTGTCTCCGAGGGCGATGCTTTCAGTGCCCAAAAGGCCGCCGAATTGGAGAGGCAGAAGGCGCAAGGTGTGAATGTCGTGCCGGATAGGTCGGCGGAACAGATAATGGGGAGATTTGGAAATGACTGCGCAGACAAGGATGTGAGTGTCACCTCCAGCCAGCGTACGGAGGCATCGACCGAAAAGTGTGACTCTACGTGTCTCCCCTTGAGTCTCTGCTTACGTGTTTCGTTCTTCACACCTTCGCTCTTCACATTTCCGATTGCAAGTCCTCTTCTTACTCGTTGCTCACCATCCCTCGAGCTCGAAAAGTCCATCAGCCATTGTGGACTGCACCATTTACGCTGACATACAGCTTTCTGTTTTGTGTCTGGCACATTGCAGCCCGCCCATTGCTTGTGTCCCAACCTCGGGAGGCTAAACCCAAACCAGCTGAGGATTATGATGGCAAGACCTCTCCAGAAATTCTCGATAACAATGATAGCGGTACCAGGAGATCTACAACTAGGCGAAGGCGGCGGCTGTTCGCAGAGGTCATCCTCCTGAACGGTCCAGGCACCTGTGTGGGCGTTTGTATGGCTGCTTATGTGTTACGGGTGGGCTTTTCAGCTTCCCTTCTCTTCTACGTTTCGGGCCGGGCCCATGATACACTTTACTGCTCTTTCTAACTCCAAGCTCCGCTCTCCCCTCCTCTCCTGCCAGTTCTTCGGTGTTCCTTCCCCGCGTGTGGTCTACATCGAGTCCTTCGCACGAGTTCAGTCGCTGTCTCTCTCTGGCCGGCTTCTGAGACCTTTGGTAGATCGCTTCATTGTGCAGTGGCCAGAGGCCCTGGATAGGAGGACGTCCGCGCAAGCTGGATCAACAAGACGACCACACGGATGGTTTAGGAAAGGGGAATGCGTGGGATGGCTGGTGTAGGTAATCTCTCCTACGAGCCACTAGCACATGCTCCAATTGTGCGTGGGCTGAGCTCTCAACAAGGTGCCCAAGTCGATTGCCGAGTTCGAACTCGAGCCTACTCCTTCTGGCGTTGGTAGCTGCCCATAGCGCGTCCTACACTGCCGATGCCGAAGGCTTCTGCGGAAGCCTCAGATTCGAGGAGTGCCCGAGACTTCTTGATCTTCCTGCCGCTGGTGTAACGGGGTGAGTGACCCGATCGCTGCGGTATCCCCGCAAGGAGGTAACGGACATAGGCGGTGTTAGGGGGGTCACCTTTGCCACGTGGCCAAATCCCGTGGGAATCGCCTATACAGTAGTTGCCTCGGCCGGGTGCTGGTTGCTCTGTAACAGTATCCCCTCCTTGATGTTGTGGAAGATAGTTGGACTGGGGAGAAGAGGATGTAATGGTGCCAACTAGCTGAATGATAGCGAAAGAAATGGTATTCCTCCGTGATGGTGGCCAGCTTGGCAACAAAGGAGCTTGGCAGCCCCGGCACGTGGCCTAGTCTACACGTGATCGGTTCTACATGGGTAATCCGGGCCCCGAAGTGCCGTCACAGAGTGGCCGGTCACATCACAGAGGGGAGAGGAATCGAGTTCTTTTATGTGTCATATATCGTCTCCTATATCCTCAACGAATCGTTGGAAGACAAGGTCTGAGCCAGACTTACACCTCGATGATCTACAGGGTTCGTCGGTACCAGGTAAAGAGAGCCAAGAGTCTCTCGGTTAGAAGCTATCTATCTGCTGACGATCACCGAATAGATCGATCAATCATACTATATTGCATGATCCTTTTGGAAAACAAGGGAAAGCCCAAGCAAGCCTAGAACGGCGTATTTCAGCTTGGGGTAGTCGTTGAGCATGATTGTGACGTAGCCCACGTAGGGAAGGTATCTAAACGGCATCAAAAGTGATATGTCCGTAAGAAGACCGTAGAAGATTTGATTCTGACATAAAGAATATAGTGGGGAATGTCCCCCCAGGAGACTGGCTAGATCTATCCCAGTGACTAGCACGACACCATGCGAAGATGACCCTGCAAACTCACCCTTGTACTTTTCCGATAACTTGCGACCGCTTCAACCAGAGAGGCCCGTTGTATAGGCTGATATCGTCGTCTCTGTTGTTATCGCCTTTGGTTAACAAGAGCTGCTCGTCGGAATCAGGTCTTTTGCAATCGCAGGGTCGTCAGTTGACAAGCCAAAAGCCAAAGATGTATGCGAATCAGTTCTGCTACCATCGAACGCGACTTTTGACATGCCGTCATCCTTGTACAATGCGCATTCACTCACCGGTCGTGCGTCTCAACGACGCGGTGCACAATTGGAATGTCGGCCCCGGGCACCTTATAGACCGTGATGTCGCCCACACGAAGAGGACCGCTGGGCATAGAGAGGAAGAGAAGATCTCCGCGCTGAAAAGCCGGTTCCATCGAGCCACTGGAAGAGCAGACAGCACAGGAAAGCTCAGCCGTCTTGGCAACTGGGAAGACCAGGACTGACGTCCCCTCAAATGCGAATCGGCGACCTGACGCACCTGAGCACAACAACAACGGGACTTTCGGTGTCCGTCAACACGCTCAGGCCCTTCCACATCGCTAGGGCCGTCGAAAGAACCGTGACGAAGTTGAGGACTTGGAGGACGGCCTGTTTTGGGTCTTGTCAGCCACGCGCGACGCCAGTAGACCGAAAGTGATACGAGCAAGTATTCTTCGTCTGTGCAACTGAAATGAGGCCACTTACATTGCGCACGCCCATCCTGCGCAAAGCCTTCAGCTCCTCCGCAAACATTGGACTTGGGAGAGGAGGGTGTAATGGTGCCAACTAGCTGAATGATAGCGAAAGAAATGGTATTCCTCCGTGATGGTGGCCAGCTTGGCAACAAAGGAGCTTGGCAGCCCCGGCACGTGGCCTAGTCTACACGTGATCGGTTCTACATGGGTAATCCGGGCCCCGAAGTGCCGTCACAGAGTGGCCGGTCACATCACAGAGGGGAGAGGAATCGAGTTCTTTTATGTGTCATATATCGTCTCCTATATCCTCAACGAATCGTTGGAAGACAAGGTCTGAGCCAGACTTACACCTCGATGATCTACAGGGTTCGTCGGTACCAGGTAAAGAGAGCCAAGAGTCTCTCGGTTAGAAGCTATCTATCTGCTGACGATCACCGAATAGATCGATCAATCATACTATATTGCATGATCCTTTTGGAAAACAAGGGAAAGCCCAAGCAAGCCTAGAACGGCGTATTTCAGCTTGGGGTAGTCGTTGAGCATGATTGTGACGTAGCCCACGTAGGGAAGGTATCTAAACGGCATCAAAAGTGATATGTCCGTAAGAAGACCGTAGAAGATTTGATTCTGACATAAAGAATATAGTGGGGAATGTCCCCCCAGGAGACTGGCTAGATCTATCCCAGTGACTAGCACGACACCATGCGAAGATGACCCTGCAAACTCACCCTTGTACTTTTCCGATAACTTGCGACCGCTTCAACCAGAGAGGCCCGTTGTATAGGCTGATATCGTCGTCTCTGTTGTTATCGCCTTTGGTTAACAAGAGCTGCTCGTCGGAATCAGGTCTTTTGCAATCGCAGGGTCGTCAGTTGACAAGCCAAAAGCCAAAGATGTATGCGAATCAGTTCTGCTACCATCGAACGCGACTTTTGACATGCCGTCATCCTTGTACAATGCGCATTCACTCACCGGTCGTGCGTCTCAACGACGCGGTGCACAATTGGAATGTCGGCCCCGGGCACCTTATAGACCGTGATGTCGCCCACACGAAGAGGACCGCTGGGCATAGAGAGGAAGAGAAGATCTCCGCGCTGAAAAGCCGGTTCCATCGAGCCACTGGAAGAGCAGACAGCACAGGAAAGCTCAGCCGTCTTGGCAACTGGGAAGACCAGGACTGACGTCCCCTCAAATGCGAATCGGCGACCTGACGCACCTGAGCACAACAACAACGGGACTTTCGGTGTCCGTCAACACGCTCAGGCCCTTCCACATCGCTAGGGCCGTCGAAAGAACCGTGACGAAGTTGAGGACTTGGAGGACGGCCTGTTTTGGGTCTTGTCAGCCACGCGCGACGCCAGTAGACCGAAAGTGATACGAGCAAGTATTCTTCGTCTGTGCAACTGAAATGAGGCCACTTACATCGCGCACGCCCATCCTGCGCAAAGCCTTCAGCTCCTCCGCAAACATTGTTGGTGGATGGTTTAGATGAGAAACGAGTCTAGATAGGAGAATAGAGAGGGCGCTATGGACAGCCTCACCGCCTAAGATATAAGAAGACCGGTTCTCTCCGCAACGGTTTCTTCATGGCGCCAATACCCCAACCCTCTGTCGCACCATCTCAACCTTTCCGGCCGTCCGCTTTAGGGTCGACGTCGGCTCCACAGCCAGGTGAAACTGAACTAGGCTGCCATCACCAGATGAAAGCGAATATTGTGGGCCGATTAACGCATTTCCATGTCCCGACTACCGCATCCGTCTGGTATGCTGCTGTGAGATGATGGTAGGAAGAATGCCCATTGCGTAGGAAGTGGACGATGCTTTCGAAGCCTACGCGTACAGGCTGGCGACGACAGGTAACCCAATCACGTGACAGAATGAGATTACATAATCATTCCCTCCGGTTTGCCATAAAACAGTGTCAGTAGCATTGCCCACCATGCACTTTCAAGGCAGTGCAAACGACGTAAGTCAGTAGAGATGGACCTCACGTTCGGATCATCGTCTCAGCATGATCAGGGATAGCCGGATAATGTTTTTCCACAATGTAAGTCTGCTTGGCTAGGTTTTTGCAACTGGATGCAGCGCTCCTGTGATGATTACAGGTTCTCCTGCCGTGCTGATACCCGTGTGCGGTTCGGTCATGATCTCTTCCTATGGTCCAGGTCACCCATCAGTATCCTGAAGATGCAAAAAGCGCACCTTCTGAGGCTAATAGTAGACTGACTCTTAATTCCAGCCAACGATTTTCGCAATCGTATCCGACTCTCTCTTCCTTGCAAAGGGCCTCTACCCCAACCTTTTCCTCAATGGTATTACTTCGTCCTTAGCGCAGGTACGTCTTTTCGGTGTACTTTCCGCCTCAAACTATCAAATCCAAACTTCCCTCTCAAGGTCGCTCGTTGAGGTGCAAACCCTTACGAAACGTTTGACACAGACTGACTTAGATCACACAGTTTATGCGGACCTTTGCCGTGGGTAAGCGTGATGACTCTTGAGCCATAATCGTTACGCCGAGGAAGACTGTTCCCGTCTTGTACCGGAAGGCCAATGGATATCGGTTTTGTTAAGAATGGGCTGGATCAATACTGGCGTCTCCGAATGCTAGGCCATCTGCGAGCCTACCGCGGAATAACCTCGCAGTCTCCACATGAGAGATCTATCTCCATGGAAGTCCACTCTCGACTTTTGGTGACGTCATAACCTGTTGATGTTGTGGTGCGTTTTTCGCAACATGCGTGGCGCCGACGGACAGACTGATACCGAGATCGACAAGTGACCCGCGACGAGTCACGGCCATGACCGAAGCCTCGACAGACTTTAGACAATGCGGGGCAGCCCATGCCAGAAGAGATGAAATCTTTTTTTCTTTTTTTTTGGAAAACAGTGTCAGCCTAGAAGGTCAACAATGCAACACAGCCGCAACAGTTTCCAGATACCACGTATGCATCTTCCCGGTGACATCCTTTTGGCGGCAAATTCCTTTCTTTCTCCAATTTAGCCATAAATAGCGCGATGTTGGTTACAATCTTGCTCCAGTCCAACAATTACGTCCACAATGAAAGCATCTCAGCAGGTGGACCGTGCAAGGCAGGATCATTCTTAGCTAGGGTAAAAGAAGGATCAACCTTTTTTCGTTGCAAGACAGGCAACGTAGTGTCTATTTTGACAGCACAAAAAATGCCAGATTTTCATACGATATTTTTAAGTGCCTACCTGGCTGGGTACAGGTAGGTCTGTCTCCTTTCGAGATTTTGCAAGATAATGGAGCTTCTAAAATTTGGGAACAACCATGAAAAATCATTTCAGTGGGAGACGGACCATGTGATCTTTGTCTGCGGTCAGCCAACCTGACACTGTAAACACGCAAAGTTGTAATAAATTGCCAAGTTATGGTCTACATACGTGCAGTGCAGAACGATCGACGGACATGAGGTCCTTGGAGTGGACCGTTCTGTCTGTGTTACTAAATCTTAAAACGAATGATTGGTAAAGCCCATAAAAGAAGTGCCAGTCACTCAAATAATTTCTTTCATTGTACCCATAGGCTTTGCCAACATGCGCAGACTGACCGTGAAAAGAATATCTCAAAACCAGGCTTCACGTGGATGGGAGCTCATCTCAAAACTGACTGACGAGCCGATGTCTGTACCCTTGAACAAGACGCTAATCCTGGAGAAGGTTACCATTGGAAATTTTGGGTTTTTTTCGGTGCGTTGAATCGATCTGGGATCAATGCAGATCATTTGGTGATTTTTCATCAGTAAGTACGTTTTATTGATTATTGTCCTTTTGGTCTACGCCTATTCTGGCAACCTTGCGTTTTGAAAAACTAGACCGATGGGACAACGTGCGTTACTTGGCAGTTGACTGATGCTGAGGCTACGGTGGCTCACCCATTTCAAAAAAAAAAAAAAAACCGTGATTCTGGGCCTGAGTCACGTGATCCCAGTCACGTGTACGATGTGTCTGACGTGCCAGGGTAGTCATCACCAGCATCCGGGTTGTTTCCTTGAAATACACAGAGCCTCTTAAGTCGTTACACTGTTTAGATGCTCAAAGGTTTCCAAAGCACGTGTGAGGTAACTGACGTCCGACGGACAACAACCGAGGTGGGAACGAGTAGCTAGGTTAAGGCAATCATAGGAATGCGATTTGACTAAGGCACACCATGCCCGATGACAATGGTACAAGAAGTATGGTTGGTTGTAAGAAGAATGAAAGAAGATGAGCATGTGGGACCTAAACTCGAGGGGCTCATGAGACTGGAAGTTAAGGTTGTTGTCGCGGCCCATTCCACCAGCACCGTCAGTGTAACCGGGCTCAGAGCTTGGAGTGGCTTCATCAGAGTGGGCGGACCCGGCTGCGTTGTTGTTGGGGGAGCTGACCTGCACACGGGAGCGCAGCGCAAAGTTGCTTTCTGTAGGCGAGCCGGCGGCAGGAGGACCTCGAGGCTGGCGAACAAGGTTAGCGGCTCCAGCGGTAAGAGTTGTTGCTGACGTCGAAAGACAGAGGCAACGACGGCACGAGGGGGGGCACATCAGAGCCTTCTCCAAAAGGTGAATTGAACATGCTTGCGAGCCCAGCGGCTCCTCCGATGCCGCCCGCCTGGGGCCGGCAGCCGACAGTGACGGAATATCCATCGCGGAGGTTCGAGTTGCTCCTCCTGCCAGCCAGAGAGGCTGACGACCCTGGAGCCAGATGGCCACTAGGCGAATTGCTGTAGGTGTAACTGGTATCGCGCTCGCGCTTCATGTCGGGTGCCGACTTTTTCATACAAAGTCGTGCAAAGCATCACACAGACGTTAACAGATCAGCCCTAGATATAGCGAGAAAGTGTCTGCGAGGTAATCATCATGTCTCACCATCTTTCCTGTATCCACCACCGCCTGACTTGTCGGAGAGAGCGCCAGCCTCAAATACGTTCATGGCAGCCGGAAGGCCCCTAAGCAGCAGTCAGGGGCACAGAGCCCGAGAACGCACTTGTGTGTTGCAGTATCCATCGTCGGTCAAGGCATCCGAACTTGGACCCTGCGAGTGCGCACCGCCGAAATTGGCCGCGTATTGGCCTTGGCCCTGAGCCTCAGCCTGCCGCTGACGCTCCTTCTCCAGCTGCATGCTCTGCATGCGCTTAATGGCCTTCTCCTTCTGAATACGCTCCTTTTCGCCAGCTTGAAGCACCTTCTTGTACTCCACCCGCAACTTGCGACCGGCAACATCATAACCGTCCAAGCCGCCACTACCGCGTCAGCCTCCTCGGAAGAGCGGAAGTTGGCAAAGGCAAGTCCACGGAACACGCCGTTGTCATAGTGGTAGTTGAAAGCGTACGGAATGGGAATGTGAAGATCCTCCTGTGATGGTGATGAGGGATAAAGAAAGGAAAGATTTAGCCCACGTGAACATTCCTTCCGGAGTTGCCGGGTTCCTCACGATAACCTGAAGCAGCTGTTCTTTCTGAACGCTGAAGCTAATGTTCTTAATGACGATGGCGATGGGGATGACCCTGAAACGAAAACAAAGCCACGGCAGAGTCAACGCACGCACACTTTGCCGAAAAACGCTAGTTGGTCACTCACTCGTCGTTGCCCTGGGCCACAGCGCCCATGAACCCAGAACCGGGCTGCGAAGGGGGGAAAAAGCTTTCCTAAGGCTGACCATATCCCTGGGATGGCGAAGCGGTGCCCGAAAGCGACTCGGTCCACGGCTAAACAGGTTATTGGCGCATATAGCAAAGCATGAACAGCGCGGTTAAGTTGATGGCAACCAACCGCCTTCTAAACATAGACGCCGCTGCGACTACTCACTCCAACCCCTCCTTGCGGAACGCCGTATCCGGGCCCAAAGTTGTTGAAGTTCGGCATCTGGCTTGGCGGAGGCGACGAATAGTCGCTTCCGAACAGACGTTCGAATAGCGCGGACGCGGACGGAGGCGAGTGTCCGTCGCGGCCCTGTAGCTGAGGCGAGCTACCGGTGGAATAGTTTGCTTGGGGCGCGAACATGGAGACGGCGCTGCCATATCCCGGATTGGGCAAAGGAGGCTCCGGCGACGAGTTCATACTGCCGTGATTGAAACGTGGCATCGAGCGCTTTGGGCGCAGAGACGGATGCACGTTGCCCGCATCGTCGGGGCCGGGCGAAGACTGGATAGAGAGACCCTGGAGGCCCGCGCTGAGATCGTTGGCGGACATGTCCAAGAAGAGCGTCCAAAAATGCCGAGAATGCGGTGTTGATCGCCGCTGGAGGCGAACAGGTGGCGGAAAGGATGCGAACACTGACGATGAAGGGACAAGCGTCAAGCTGATAGAGTTCGGAGATGACACGCCGCCTGCAGTAAGAGCGAAAGCGATCAAGTCAGACGTCGATCCGATGGACCCGACTCGTTCTCGTGCGCTGAGACCGGCGTGGCGACCTAAACCAATCTTGTAGATCAGTGCTGAAGCAAGAAACAGATGGCGGGCTACAATGAGCTGAAAAAGGTCAAATTCTCTGACCTGACCCATTCCTGATGGACGACAAGAAGGCGGAAGGCTGGCCTCTAGACTAGATGCAAGTTTCGGATCCATTGAGCGGCGTCCCCCTCGAAGCAAGTGATGGCAAAATCAATTTTCTGCTCATCCGAAAGTTAGTAAAATTTAAAATAGTTGTCGAGGGAAGCGACGAATCCCTCCGTAGCGGCGTGCGACCTCTTGGCGCCGGAGAATCGGTTGGGTTGCGGCGGCTTCGGGAGCCTTGATGAGGCGGGTGTCGCTTCGTGGCGGATGGCAGCGACCATCGGGGCGATGATGTTGCAAGCTCTTGACGGCTGTTGGCGTCGTCGGTGTCGTGGCCGGAGATGTGCAGATCCCGTAGACTGGTGAGGATCTGATTGACTTGGAGGTCCAAGAGGTCGTTTGCGCCGGACATGGTGATTGCTGACTCGGTGCCTGACGGGTGGATTCGTGAAAATGTAACGGGGGGGTCGAACGGGATCGAGGTTGCAGGGCAAGCAAGGAAGGTATGGACGAGTGACGAGAAAGGCTGGGAGTCAGGCCGAGCGAGGTCGAGGCGTGAACGAGGTAAGAGTTAAGATCAAGGTTGAGAACGAGATAGGGAAGGAAGACTAAGGAGATCAGGATCGGGGTTGAACATGTTCATCGCACTCTATTCCTCAGCTCTCTTTCCCGAATTGAATCGAATTCGCTTTTCTGCTATGTATTTAGCATGTCTCCTGGTGGAAAGCAATTCGAATCCAGCATGGAAAGATCTATTGCGTCCGACCGCAGAATGTGGGGGCAGCAAGACATCTGTACGTAGACGGAGTGGGGAGTGGGAGTCAACACGGGCAGGAAAGGGATGTTGTTCAAACGTATTTGCCGAACCACGGGATGAGTGATTGGGTGAGGGTGTAGGAGAAGACCAGCTTGGGGCCGACTACAAGAATCTGGACGACAAGGGGAGGAAGATGACACCAGCACAGAATGGTGGATCTGTGTGTAAGGACGGACCGGGCAATAACCAGCAGAGCTCACCTTTGGTGTCAAACCCTTAAAGAACGCAGTCATGCCTTCTTCCTTGATGAGATCCTTCACGATGGTCACACCGCCAATGTCCAAGGCGGTCAGCGACGCCACCACCTTTGAATGCTCTCCCTGGGGCACCCCTGGCCGGATCTTAGCTCACGGTAAGCCTGCGCAACGCAACGCAACGCCAGCTTCCATCCAAGAGCCCCCGACTGTAGAGAAAGTCTTTTTTTTTTTGGCGCGGACATTTCCAGGTGAGGGCGAAGAGGCGATGCGACAAGCGACTGGGATTTGCGAACCCGGTGGATCAAAATATCCGGTGTCCCCAGGAACCCACAAACCGCGGCCTTCCGCATAGTACACATGCATCGAATGTGACCCAAGCTTCCCACTCACCTCGGAAGTCCTCCCTCCCACCCCTCTCGGGACTCGCCTTCGCCTACATTTCACCTTCCGGCCCTGACCCCCAGCATATATCCACCCTTCCATGACTATGGTCATGGCTCAAGGCGGCCTCCTCGACCACACCCAAGCCTACGCAGACCAGACCCCAAAGTTTGACTGTAGCGTCTACCTTGTTAAGTAGTAATACATTGAGATGCTCAACCCTTCCGAGGGAGACAGACCAGTTGCACTTCGTCACCATTTGACTGCCAGCCCATTCACCTCCTCACTCTGTATGGCCCGGTACTGAGTTCTGAAAAGACGGTGCCTTGTTGCCCTCTCTTTGTCGGGCGAGAAAGAGTCATCGTCAACGCTTTGCAAAATCTCTTCGATGACTTGGGCGGCAATGTTGTCCGCCGAAGTCAAATGGGGCGGCCGAGATTGCAAAAGGGCTGAAGTGGTAGTGGCCTGGATGTCATCCGGAGCGACGCTCACAGAACCAGGAGCGTCTGATGGCACTATGCTCCAATATGCCTTCTCAACTTCTACTACCCACTCCTTTGCAGTGCCCTGCCAACCTCCAACGGGCTCTCGCACTGGCACGTCCTCCGACTTGTTGGCCCTAGCCCAACCGTCTTGAAACCCCTCCGGATCGATGTGGTCGTCCGCTGCTACTGGTCGAAGTTGCCCGCCGCCGTTAACACAGCCACTTGGACAGGCCATGACCTCCACATAGTCATAGCCGTCATCCATCTTGGCGGCATCGGCCGTCCTTCCCCGCCGGACCATCCCTCCTCTCCTTCGTCCGTCTTGTAGAGCAGGACCGCGTCCGACGCTCACGCCGGTCTGCTTTCCAACCTTTCGAACGAGGTTCTGCAAGTTGCGGAAACCGTAAACACGTGCACCCCGGAAGATGATCTTCCGTGAAGACCCCGACTCCGCATCCTTTGAGGTGGTCGAAGAGGTGGATAGCGTGTATTCGGTGAAGTCGGACGTGCGTATGGTCTTGATCTTGACCTCCGGCTCGAACGAATCAGAGTCAGACTTCACTGAGAGTGACCGTCTCAAGGCGGAATACATCAATGAGAACAGGTAGCTTCCGCTCGAAGTGCCAGCGTGTTGGACCAACGAAGGCACTTTCAGGGAATGAAGATGCGTCGAAATTTGTAGGCTTGCTGACTCATCTCTTGTATCCTTGGCTTGCTCAATGGCTGCTGGGACGGAGAGCTCGATGACTCCGTCGGTGAGGCGCCTGATGTCCTCTGTCTCGGCAGAGTAAGGCAAAGACAGGTCGAAGCTGTGTTCTCGCATCATTAGATCGAGCTCCCCGGTCGTAAGAACGCAATCAACGTCTCTGGTGGCAAAGACATCATTGTAGAAGTCCTGCCGAGATGCCTCGAGTTTCTTGTCATAACACGGCATTACGGTGACGTGATACACCTGATTCGGGCTGGATGAAAAAGATAAATCACAATGAGTACAGAGTAGGTCCATGTACAGAGTAGGTTCATGTACATTTACTAAGAAGGGAAGTCTCACCTCAAACCTATCTTTCGCGCCATCCACTCCTTGACCAGAGTACCAGCAATCTGTTGTGGGCTCTTCGTCTTGCTGATAAAAGGCAACAACTCTCCGTGGGTCTTCTCCGCATAACAGATCCATCCAGGGCACGCGCTGGCTAACATGGGCAGGCCGGCTTCTGCGTCGGCTTCCGCATTGGTTTTGCCTTTCTCCATCGCCTTCGCCCGGGCGTCCTGCCTTTCGAAAAATTCCAGCTCGTGCTCGACTAGAGCGATGTGCCGTGCAAAGGTGGTGTCTTGAACGGCGGTAAAGCCCAAAGAAGTTTTGAGGAAGTGCGAGACGCGGACGAACACGTTGGGAAGTGGAATATGGCCATAACGAGCGGACAGAGATGACAAGGATTGGGGAGATATGGAAGCGACGAGAACACGAGGCGGCCCGGCTTTCGTCTGAAATTAAAACGACGGCACGGCTCAGCCAGGGCTGACCTTTGCACTGATTCGCCTGGAAGCTTGCTTGACCCACCTTATTCGCCTCTGCCACTTTGTACACCTCCTCATGACTTTGCATGGTGATCAGGACGCTCTCAGCGCTCGTCACGCAGCCAGAGCAGGCGAGGCAGTCATTAAGAGTGATCTGCGCCGTCTCTAGCTTGGTCCTGGGGCGAGGTGCTGAAGCCGAAGTCACAGTGTCGGATAGGCGTTGTGCTTCGTAGTACGAGCCGTCCCTATCAAGACGAATCTCGGTCTGTGAGGCGAGAAGGGATGGGATGAGCCTGTGGTTGACAACCAATCTACCACCATCGCCGCGCACCCACCGCAGCGGCGCCTTCCTCAGGAGAGAGCTCTGGGAGGGCATTCGATTGCTCTACTGGTTTAATACAGGCCTGGGAAGGCCCGAGAAAGTCGTTGAGATCCGAGAGCGCCTGGCGACCGACATGTGGCAAAAAGGAGGGTGAGGTGTGATCGAACAGGGACACCTGAGTCCTGGAACAGGTAGTACGCACCAGTGCCCCAGAGAAAGCCATTGTCTATCCTTTCGGTCGGATCCCAATATCTACTAGCCTCGACAGAGAAGCTAATAACAGGGGGTAGAGAGTTGGTAAGAAAGGAGATCGAAAGCGTAGCGATCGATGACTGGGCAACTTTTAAGGAAGACAGTCACGACTTCGTGGAATACTGCGGCAGTGATCGCCACCCTTTCAGCCGTAGCCTCGTCGAGATGTCACTTCTTTCTATCCTTCCTTCAGTCGCTCGTCATCATCTACTTTCCAAACTGACAACTCAGCTCGCAAGCTGCCACGCTGACCCAGCTCGCGTCTGCGCATCATGGAGCCGCGAGTGACTGTCCGGCAGCTTACCCAGGATAAGGCCGACTTCATCCTGGAGGGCGTGGACCTGGCGTAAGTAGTTGCCGTTCAAGTTTTCCCCAATCCGTGCCGGCTTAACTTATTTGAGACCTCGTCTTTGTGGGTCGGTTAGATTTGCCAATTCGCTCCGCAGGATCATGATGGCAGATATTCCGACCATAGGTGAGGCAGCTGAGGGCCTCCGGGGTGTGGACTGTTTACAAAGGGTTGACCAGCTCTCCTTGTGTCTCCTTTGCTTCCATTCTTCCTAGCCATCGACATGGTCGAGATCGCTTCAAACACTACCGTTCTCCCAGATGAATTCATAGCCCATCGACTGGGCATGGTGCCGCTATACAGCATGGAGACGAGTAAAGTGTTGCGAGACAACCGAGTGAGCTAGCCTTTTGACTTTGGATGCACAGTTTCCATGTTGTTCCTTCCTCCTTGGATGGCTCGAATGATTGGGCTGACACTTTCCGTATCCATGCATAGGACTGCTTCTGTGAATCTCATTGCGACAACTGCTCGGTAGAGCTGACACTGGAAGCACGCTGTACTGGCCCGGGGACTATGGAGGTCACCAGCAAAAATCTCATCCGGTCGGCAACCGCTGGGGAGCCCGCCAGCGGTCTTGAGGAGATGGATGGCGAGGAGCCGTTGCAGAGCAAACATCCCAATTTTGGTCTCCCCGTCGGTACTGGTGAGTTCCCATCGGTGCTTGGTCAGCATTGTCAGCATCGCCCCTACGTCCGCCTGACGATTGTTACCTTCCTATCTTGACTTCTGTGTGTATATAGCCGAGTCAGACCGAGACGGAGCTGGAGAACTTCCTCCCGGTGTCCTTATCGCCAAGCTTCGGAAGGGGCAGGAGTTGAAGTTGAAGTGCATTGCGAGGAAAGTGCGTGTCCCTACCCTTTCAAGGCATTTTGATCGTTCTCTGACGATATGATTGTTCCTGTTGTTGCTGCTTCTACAGGGCTTTGCGAAAGAACATGCCAAATGGTCTCCGTGCTCAGCAGTAGCGTTCGAATACGATCCGCACAACGCACTGCGACACACATCGTACTGGTTCGAGACCGACGTTAAATCGGAATGGCCTTTGAGCAAGAACGCTCAGTATGAGGAGCCTCCGCCTGAAGACGCGCCGTTCGATTACCAAAAGAAGGCGGACAAGTTTTACTTCGAGGTAGAAACCGTCGGCAGTATGGCGCCCGAAGAGGTGGTCATATCGGTGAGCGTCTTTCTCCCACTTTCTTCCCCCTTTTTTTTGTGAGCTTATCGTTCATTTGTACTTCTGCGCCTTCCTAACGTCATGTGTCAGGGACTCGACTTACTCTCCGATCGAGTCGGCGCCGTCCTTCTGCATTTGAAGGAGGAGACCGGTGGCACGACCCACGAGCCCGAGCCCGACGGTTTTGCACCGAATGGCTATGTTGGGAACGGGCCAGCCAACGACTCCAACGGTTTCCGTCCTGGCATGGATTATGGTGCGAACCAAAGATTCGACGGGGGCGGCCCGAATCCGTACGCGCCA
Organism: Peribolospora baueri; assembly: GCA_029717555.1. Taxonomy (NCBI): domain Eukaryota; kingdom Fungi; phylum Basidiomycota; class Peribolosporomycetes; order Peribolosporales; family Peribolosporaceae; genus Peribolospora; species Peribolospora baueri. The sequence continues at coordinate 146,255 of JAMDHS010000046.1, read as the reverse complement.
CAAAATGGATGGGGCAGCTCAGACGGCGCCGGTTGGACTTGACATATCCCGGTTGAAGTAACTATCTCGTGTACACTAGTATCGGCAGGCAAACGAACATTTGACAGTGAGGGCCCAGAAACCGCAGGACAGGCACAGTCCATCTCATTACTCTTCTTCGGACGACTCAATAGTCTCTGCAGACTTGTACTTCTTCTTGCTCTCACGCACAATCCGCTGTGTAGGCGAAGAAAAGGAACAGGAGTCAACCAACGGCTGCCAAGGGTACGAGGACGACCTCGGTAGGCATCTCACCCTCTTCGGCTTCTTCGTCACACCGCCGTCGGATGCGCCTTCTCCCTCGCTGTCGGTGTTGACTACCCGCCTCAACTTTTTGCGCTTCTTGCTGGAAGTAGCGCCCCCATCGCTGCTGAACGCGGCCTCTTCGGAGCCCTCGGAGCTGTCGTTGGGTAAGGCATCCTCCTCGTCGTCTTCTTTTTGGACCTTCTTGCGACGTGAGCCCTTGCCCTTCGCTTGTTTTCCCTCGCCCCGAAGTTCCTTCTTTCTCCGTTCTTCCTCCTCCTCCATCTGAAGTCGTTCCTGTTGCGCCTTCATCAACTCCATAGCTTCCTTCTTCTGCTCCTCCCTCTGCTTGCGAAGCGCTTCAGCTTTCGCAGCATATTCCTCTTGCTTCCTCCGCTTCTCCGCCTCTTGCCTGTCCATGTCCTCTTGCCGTTTGCGGCGAGCGGCCTCAAGTCGTGCTGACTCTTCGACTTCGTGCTTCTCCTGTTTTTCTACCTCAGCGCTAGAACGCTTGAGTAGCGTTTCGCCATAACGACGGCGTTGGTCGGCCACCTCGGCACTGTACCCAAGCGCTGGCGTGGCAGTTTTATCTGACGCCAGGGTCGTGAACAGTCTGCGGACATGAGCGGGCGAGCGGGAGAGGCACAGGAAACCATGTCAGAAACGAACAGTTAGCAGGGAATGTCGGGACACGTCAACAGGAAAATGTGGATGACCGAAGTCAACCCCCCAGACGAGCTTACTTTTGCGAATGCATAGCACTTTCAATGACGGCTTGCATGTCGGAAAGCTTGCGTTTGGGAGGAGGCAATGAGAACAATAATTCAAGCATCTTCTGTTGAATAAGCGCAACGTTGAAGAGCATGCCCCGATCTTGCGGCTGAAGATATAGAGCCTATGGGGCCAAACAGAAAGCGAGCGATTGCATGAGAGATATTGACATCCAATGTTGGAAACGAAACCGAAAATTGGTGTTTCTCTCACTTGTTGACAAAACCTCAGCGCCGTTTTCAACGCAGGATAGCTATGTTCGCGGTTGGCACGGGCGAACCAGGTTCTCGCCAGGTACTGCAAGACAGATACGTTCTGTCCGTTGTAGAATCGTTTGGAAGCGAGCCCATACTAGCGGAAGAACAACAGACGTCAACAGCTAGTCCCTGCCCAGGTGCTAAAACACAACCGAACAAACTCACGTTCTCGATGGCACGGTCATACTCTTCGCGATTGTAGAAGCAATGTCCGAGATTGATGAAAACGCTCCCATCGGTTAAGGTCTCCCTGACTCTGCCCAAGACCGTGATCGCATCACGCGCGTTTCGTGCCCGCGTAGATGCATCTTGACTCGCTGCCATAACAGCGGCAGAACCCCCGCCAGCGGCGGCGATGGACATAGCGTCTTCCGCAATCAAGATGGCGATCCCTTGCGCTGCGACTGCGCACTTGGGATCGTACTGCAGGGCCTTCTCGAAGAACTCGGCAGCACGCAAGTAGTTTCTGCTCTTCTCCTTCGCGGCCGACTGTTCACCAGCCGGCCCAGATCCAGGGGGTGGTCTGGAATTTCGACCCACGTTGTAGCAAGCCCATCCGTATGCCACAAGGGCGTATACGTCATGGCTAGACACATCCTTGAGAGTGGCGGCGCAAAAGTCCTTGAGGACTGCCCAGGAGTTGTTCGAAGCCAGGAAGTGAGAGTAGAACGCTCGCAGATTCGGGTTCGCGCTTTGAGCTGTCAAGGCCTGCTTAAGTAGCTCGTGTGCATCGTTCTGGCGGTTAAATGAGAGCGCTAGAGCAGCAAGCCTTGCCTTGGCTGTCGGTCACAAGGAACGGATAGAATACTTCGTCAATCAGAAAACCAAGGAAAATGATATTGGAATTTCTGGTTACTCACCGTCAGCGTATTCGGGATGGCTGCTGAGGAGACGCTCATAGGCTTGCTTGGCAGCGGCCGCATCATCGACATCCTCGTACGCGCGGGCGAGGTTGTATGTGATGATGGTTACGAGGGCGTCGTGGGAGTTAGTTTCCGAGCTCGTCGCGACTGAAATGGCTGCTTGAGCCAACTCGGTCATCGCTTCCTCATAGCGAGCACGTGCGCTCTCGGACTGTCCAAGCAGTTGCTCGACAGCCCCGATGTTGGACAACAGCTTCGCAATGTCCGATGCCGTCGTCGAAGAGTAAGCTCCAGAGCGGACAGCGTCGAGGGCGGCGAGATAGGCGTCTCGGCTGCGATCCAGGTCGATGTTGTGCCAAAGCCTGCCCATCTCAATCAGTGATTGAGGCTCATGCATCAGTTTGAGAATGTCGCTGCTGGGGCCGACATCGGGGCGGACACTGCCTTCGAAGCTAGCCATTGCGGACAACATCTTGCTCGTACGGTCGAAGATGACTCTGGCCTTTTCCCTGTCTGCCATAGCTTCCTCCTTCCGGGCACCAGCGTGGCCTCTGGCTCGCAAAGAGGCCAGAATGGTCCCAACCTCTGCGATACTCTCTCGCGACTTAGTCCACAAGTCGTCCAAGGCGTTCATAGCAGATAATGTCTCGCCCTTTTGAATGTCGATCTGCGCACAACCGAGCGTTGCAAGGGCTCCGATGGGACCAGCAGGAGCCGTGGAGACCACTGCAGCGGCTGTCGAGTAGAGTCGCTGCGCAGTTGCAAGATCCCCTAAGCGATGGTAAGTCCTTGCCAAAGACAGGTATCCGTGAGCCAAGGCAAGACGAGTGTCGGCGTATTGAATCGTGTGCTCGGCAAGCTTTTGCGCGGTCGTCCATACGCCCTTGTTCATGAAATGTTCGCCCAGAGCATTTGCTGCCGCTGCGTTCGCATTGTTGATCTTCCAAGCCCGCTGGAGATTCTCGATGCCGGCCCTATAATGGCCAGCTTGGACGACGCGTGGCAACGAAGGATCCTTGGAAGCGTTGAGGTCCAAAAGGCCGAGCAGGAGATAGGCCGCATACGAGTTGGGAAACTATCAAACCGAACCACCGACCAGCATGAGCAACACCGATGGAGAAAGAAAAAGCCGTGAATATAGCTTTGGACAACAGCACTACTCGCAATTTGACGGCTGCGCTCCCAAGCACGCCGGGCATCTTCAAGTCGGCCCATGTTGGCGAGACAGAGGCCAATACCAATTCGGGGGTCCGGGGCTTCTCTTCTTGAGCCCCATTCCGCTGAAATAAACTCCGATGAGCCAGGAGGAGGCAGAAGACGGAGTGCGGCCTGGTACAAAACGAGTGCCTCCTTGAACTTCGAACGCGAGAACAAAATGCGCGCCTAGTCCACACGCAGTGAAAGACAACAGAAGTCGACGTTCAATACCGAAAGTTAGTGAGGACACATCTCAAGTCATGCATGTCCAACTGAAGTCTCACCTTGCCCATTAGCGCAAGGATGTTAGTGGGCCGTTGCTTGAGAATTGCTTCAAAGATCTTCAATGCTTGGTCTGCGCCACCCATAGCAAGATGCAAAATTCCTGATGCAGGATAGCCCGCTTAACGTGAGCATGAAAGGAGGTATTTAGCCAGTGAACCGATTCCAAACGAGCGCCACACCTTTGCCCAACTGAGTGACCACATTTCTGGGGTCGATTCGGTCGGCCCCGTTGTAACAGGCAGTGGCTTCCTGATGGTAGTGTTTCTTCGTGGGCTCGCCCTCGAGGACCTTGTGACCTTTACAAACAAACGAGAAGACATAAGGGCGAGGAGGTTGAGGAACGCGCAAGGCGGACAGTTGCTCGACCGGGGAGAGGAAGATGTAAGAAGATGACGCACGCGCTTCCTTGAAGATAGTTTTCGGCGCCGTCCGGGCCTTGGCTACATTGAAACTAGCTTGCAACGCAAGGAAGGGCAAAATCAGAGAAGGATTTGCAGCGTAGACTGTGCATAGAGAGCCATGAGATGCAGATGCGGTGTATTTTTCAGTGAAAGTCGCCTAGCCAGCCTAAGACGCAGCCGGCTCAGCGAGCAGAAGGACATCTTACCCCGAATGGCCGCCTTCACAAGCTGCTCCGCCAGATCCCTCTTTCCAGTCACCCAATACTCGTCTGCGATCTGAAGCGGGCCCTCAACTTGCGGCTTGTCTTCCTCGATGAGGAGGAGAATATCGCCGATGTCGGGAAGATCATTGAGGTCGATAGGGATTTCCTCCTTTTCCAACTTGAGGAAAATGTGACGAGGCACGTACTCGCCGGCGCCGTTGACGTTCGCCTGCAAGGTCTGCGAGGCCGCCGGCGGCATCGAGCCGTCGACGCCATCCATCTCGGGTCGTGCGTCCATCTCGGGTCGCGGAGGAAGGTGTGAAACGGATGATGGTGCCGTTTGTGTGCGTCGCTGCCATCAATCGAGAGCGTCGCGTTGCCTCGATCGCCGCTATCGCCGCAAAACGCCGCCGATTGTGGGGTGACGAGGCCCGACGCCAGACAAGCCAGCCACCGTCTCGATCTATTTTGCTTTTCTCCCGTCACCTCGCCAGCGTCCAAGATGTCGTCGGTGCTCTGCGTCGTGCTGAGCTACCCCGGCGCCATTATTCAGGAAGTTTCGATCTCTTGCAAATTGACCAAGGCCGACTTCGACAAACAAATCTTGAACGAAATACATTGGAACGGCGGCGATGCTGACGTCCTTGTCGAAACACGCCACAATCGCTTTCCGTACTGGAGCTCCATTTTTCCCCGCTTCGGCGGTAGCTTTCCCGATTTCCTCGAGTCTTTATCCGATGGAAGCCTGATTGTAAAAGTCTATAAGGTCAAGGACCCTAGGAACCCCGTCAATCTACAAGCCAACTCTATGACGGGATCGCTGGCAACGCTCTCCATCGAAGCCCAGTATATGACTCGCAACTCCACCAAACAGTCGTCGCCGCATCGGTCGTGGGCCCTACCCTACATTTTTGTGGACCGCACCATATCCGAGTTCCGTCGTAGGCTCGAGGAGATGGTGAAGGAGCATCTCCACATCCCGATGGACAGAAGCGTCGATGTCTACTTCAAGAAGCCGTCGCATATGGGGACGACAGCATCTACTTGTGAGGTATAAGAGAGACTCTTATGCTGAGCGTGATTCCAGCTCACTCTTTTGGCAACTCCTTTTCACCCCCTCCCCAGATTCGGACAGGGACCCTGTCTTCGAGCGGATGCTGCAAGAGTGCATCGAGAGTAACAAGTCTATGAAGCTGCGCATTGAAGACAAGCAGGTAGCACGTCACGGCGCATCAAATGTCACCAAGGATGTTAAAAAGGGCTGGCAGAAGTCTCCCACGCACGTCAGCACCACGTTACCTGACCGCGTCGCCACCAAACCAGCTTCCGAGACAGCTAAGCCCTTGACCGGAGACAAAATTCGCGAGATTCTTGACGGTTTCCTTGTCAATCTCAATAACACCCTCTCGGCCAACCTGGGTAGCGACTTTGTGGACATCTCCGTCAAGTACGGCAGTGTGCGTGAGAGACGCGAGGCAGCACCTACATCGGCGGCCAATGGAGTGACTTGCAATGGACGCGCGGCCTTCCAATTGCCTGGGTCATATCCCGCCACTGAGGCAGACGCGAGGCCTCCTGCCGCCATGCCCGCTTTGCCTCTTAAAAAGGTCAACGAAGGAGCCCCTTATCTTGGAGTGTTCTGCGATGCTCCTTCGTGCGGTTCTCCTATCCGTGGCTGGCGCTTCAAGTGTCTTCATTGTAAAGATTATGATTTGGTAAGTGCTTTCTCCCGTCGTGTGCTGGATTATACGTTTGTAGCGGTTGTCTAACCGCTTGAATTTATGTTGACCGACCAGTGCTCGGAGCATTACGACTCGCGAGCCAACTTTCACGATCATCTGCACGTTTTCGCCAAGTATGACCATCCTCTGGCGAAGCCCCAGACACCGTGCGATTCTGCAACGTCCCCGCTTGTTAGCCAAGTGCCCTCAGCTATTACACAAGCCCCAAATGAGGAACCGACACATGCGGCATTTTGCGATTTTTGCGGGCTGACCATTCATGGTATCAGGTGGAAGTGTAAGTTTTCGGTCATCTTCATATCCTCCCTCAATCAGCCATTGCACCAGCTGAAATGGGGGAATGGTGCTCGACTTGTTCTTGGGCAGGCTTCCACTGCCACGACTTCGACGCATGCTCAAGGTGTTTCGAGAATGTAGGGTCGACCCATCCGGGTCATGCATGGTACCGTATCAATCGTCCCGAGGACGTGAACACTCAACTGATGGTGAAGCATCCGTGAGTATGGTACCGCTGGTCTTCCGCTTGATGTTGTCGTGCCCTGATCTCGTGTTGCGTCTGCTCTATTAGCCATGTTTTTTGCGACGGTTGCTACGGGGCCATCGTTGGCCCAAGGTTCAAGTGCACTTCGCTGGCTTGCCCAGGTCAGTAGGCCTTCCCAGACGTCGCGCAAGTGCGAGCCAACTGATCTCCGGATCCTTCATTTTGCAGATTTCGATTTGTGCGCCCGCTGCGAGGCTTCGCCGTCCAACAGCCACGATCCGTCGCACATTTTCCTGAAGATCAATAAGCCCCAGAGTCGCCCCAACGTCTCGGCTGCTGTTAATCGAAGCCGCAACATTTGCGGTTATGATGTGGTTCCTGCGGCGGCGCCTTCGTATGGAAACACAGATAAGGCAATCGTGGTGAAGGGGCCAGAGGCACAGAAGGAGTCCACCACGGCCACAGCGACTGGCGAGGCGGTTGCTCCGGCATCCGATGACAAGGCCGCCACTCACGTTTCACTGGAATGGGTACCTGAGCCTGCGCCGCAAGGTTCGAGTGTGTCATTCGCACAGAAGAGCGAATTGGCCGGCAAGCTACTCAGCCTGCGTCCTGAGAAAGTCCGACAAGCAGTGGAGCTTATTCTAGCAGACGAGAACTACAGTGTGAGTCGGCAGTTAAAAGACACTTCAGACGGACGCGAATTCTTACCGCCTGCGGCCCCGACTTTGTCTCCAGCGTGAAGTGTCGAAGGCGGCCGTCGAATTCGACCTAGACCGCGATATGAGTCCAGCCCTGTACGGCAAATTGTGCTGCTTCCTCTCTGAGAGGGGGACGACCGAGGACGCAAGCAAATCAAAGTCGCCGTCGCCGGCTCTGCAGACGCCGGAGGTGCATACTGAGGCGTCGTCGCCCAACCTGGTGGCCGATTCGCCCTCCAGTGTCCCCACCGTTGAAACGCGGGGACCGTCGAACGGTGACTGCTTGTCCGCGACATTCGTCCGCGACGTCAATCTTCCAGACGGCGTAAGTGTGCAATGCGCGATCTGTCACGATTGTACCCCTCCTGAACGAACGTCCCCATTCTATCCCTCCTCACAGGCGGCCGTCGTGGCAGGGTGTAACTTCAACAAGATTTGGGTCATCAAGAATACGTCGGCCGTCGCTTGGCCTGATGGCGTCCGACTCGTCCACGTCGGCGGTGACAGATTTGGTCTACGGAAGGACCACGGCGGCTTTGCTGTCGGCGCCGCTCTGCCTGGAGAAGAGGTTACGATTCGCGCGGACGACCTCGTGGTACCCTCAGTGCCGGGTAGGAGCGTCGGCTTCTTCCGTCTGCGCACGGCGGACGATCCGAAGACTTTCGGGCATCAGCTCTGGATCGAGTGAGTGACGATGATCTCGCCGACACGTATGGAGGTTTCCACGAGCTGATTCGCTCGATTTGGCTCCCCGAACCAGTGTGAATGTCGTGGACGAACAAGATACGATGCGCAAGTCGGACGAGTCACTGTCCGCCTCGTCCATTCGATATCCCACCATCGACACGTCCGATGTCAAGCGCCAGACCGAGCCTTTGACGACGCCGGCGAACACGCTCTCGGGATCTGGGTCCGACGTGCTGTCGGTGGACTCGTCAAAGTCCTACTCCGTTGTTCAAAGCCAGTCGAACGGCGGGAGTGCGGTCTCAGACATGACCCTCGACGACACGGACGCCGGCGTGAGCTCGGATCCGTTCGAGGACGCCGAGATCGTCGACAGTGACGATGATTTTGAAATTCTTGGCTCCACCTCAAGCGATGGCGGGAGCGTGCTGTGAAGGTGACGCGCTATTGCTCTCTTACTATATTTCGTTATTTTGCTTGCTTGTCTCTCGAGTTAAGAAACATAAGTGTGTTAGTATCAGAATTGTATTCTCCGATGTCCTGCTCGCTTGCTTCGTTTATCGTCCCTGTCTCGTCGTCGTCCGGCGATCGAGGTTGCTCGTCGAATTGAATTCACTAACTGCATTTGCTCTGAAAGCGTGTCTCGCTCCATCTCACCCCGTCCGGGGCGCGAATTTAGCTCAACCTATCACAGACCATCATCTCGGTACGGCCGCTGCGTAGAAGCTTGGCTGACGAGTGGCGAGACATATCCCGCCCCGCGTCTCAGTCAGCAGGAAGAGCGCGATCAAGGAGAGTGCGGGGAATCGAGAGCGCCCTTAAAGCACAGCACGAACGTCTAGGGCAGAGGGGTTCACGCACAAGGTGAAGAGCCAGCGGCAACCGTCGATTGGAATTTTTTTTTTTTGACAACGACAGCCATGGGCACCCTCAACGTTCCCCAGTACTTTATGCCATCCCACCCGCTCCCCTTCGCGGCCGAGCTGCACGCCACGGCGAGGCACATCGCGTGGGAGGGTAAGGGGTTGCTGGCGGCGGACGAATCGTTGGGGTCGATCAAGAAGCGGTTCGAAAGCGTAGGGATGGAGAACACGGAGGAGAACAGGAGGGCCTGGAGGGATCTTTTGTTGAGCAGCCCCGATGTGAGTGGCGGAGATGACTGGCTGACTGACCGATGGACCGACGGACTGACCGACGGCTTTTTCGGTGCGACGCTTGGGCTATAGATCGACAAATATCTCAGCGGGGTGATCATGTTCGAAGAGACGCTGATGAAACACGGCAGCGAGATGGGGGAATGGAAGGTGAGCGCGCGGGTGCGCTGGTTCGCATGCTTGAAGCAAGCAGGCAGGGCTGTCTGAATGAATGACGGAGGGACAGATTAGCTGACTGAATGACTGGCGCCGGTCGTCTCGTCGCGTCGCTTCGTGTGGTGTCGTGTCGTCGACGGACAGGGCAAGCCGTTCATCCGCGTCCTTCTCGACCGGGAGATCCTACCGGGGGTGAAGACGGATATGGGACTGCAGCCGCTGCCGCGTACGGAGCCGGAAGAGACGACGACGCAAGGGCTGGACAACCTGAAGGCGCGGTCGAGGGCGTACTACGAGCGCGGGGCGAGGTTCACCAAGTGGCGAGCGCAGTACGTCATTTCCGACACGACGCCGACGGAGCTCGCTCGGGAGGACAATGCGGAGGTGCTGGGGAGGTTCGCGGCGATCAGTCAGTCCGAGGGGCTGGTGCCGATCGTGGAGCCGGGTGAGTGAGGGAGAAGGAAAGAAAGGGGAGCGTGGTCGTCGAGCGTAACGTAAGGTACCGTACCGGCCTCGGTCTGACTGACGTCGTCTTCATGTCGAAAAAACCTTGGTGGGGCTGCAGAACTGCTGATGACGGGCGACTACACGCTCGCACGCTCCGTCGAGGCGCACATCGCCTCGTACGCGATGGTGATCAAGAAGCTCGAGCTTAACAAGGTGCGTGCATCGACCGACCGACGGACCGTAACGACGAGAGACAGACGGGGAGTCGGAGAGTGGCGTTCGTGTTCGTTTGGCTGATGCGACAGACATGTATGGGACGAACCCCGATGGGTGCGTCATGTCGCCAGGTCGACTTTGCCGGGTGCGTCCTCAAGGCGTCGTTCGTGATGCCGGGGGACAGGAACGCGGAGGCGACGACGGTGACGGAGCAGGCCGTCGCCGAGGCCACGCTGCACGTGCTGAGCAAAGGTGAGCGGATCATTATCTCTATCTTGCTACGCGGCTGAGGTCATGGCCAGGCTTCCAGGTGTTTGTCCGTCCACCCGACGACGGACCGAGTCTAACCTGTCTGTCTTGCACCTTTCCGCTGCGCTCGACGCGACCAGTCGTGCCGCCTGCCATCCCGTGTGTCGTCTTCCTGAGCGGTGAGTGAGGAGGAGGACTGGGCGAAGGACGCGAGGATGATCCTCATCCTCTCTCTCTCTCTCTCTATCGCCGTCGCAGGCGGGCTCACCGACGCCAAGGCGCTGTGGTATCTGAACGCGGTAAACGTACTGGCGTCGCAGGACCGTCGCAAGTACCCTTGGAACCTGTCCTTCTCCTACGGGCGGGCGCTGCAGGGGGCGGCGATGAAAAAATGGGCCAAGGGGGACTGGAAGGGGGCGCAGGCTCGGTTCGTGCAGATGGCGAGGTGGTGCAGCGAGGCTGCGCGGGGTCAGTACCGGGGCGGCGCGGACGAGTTGCAGGACTGACTAGGTGGGTGTGCGTTGTCGAACGAGGCGAGCGGGCGGGCTTCGGGCGAGAGCAGCGGTCGGTCCATCTCGAGGCGAGCCGAAATGAGTCGCGAAGAGCGCGGGCGGTTGGCTGACTGCGCGCGAGGTCGAGGTCATAAGCGGGGGAAGGAAAAGTAGGGGTGTGTGTGTTTGTGCGTCTGATGAAATCGACCAACCAACCGGCTGCATTTGACGAGTTCGAGATGGGTTGTCGTGGGTCCATTTAGCGAGCACCGGAGAACACTCAGTCGCGACCCGTTGCGTGCGTCGAGGCATGAAGGATGAAGGGAAAGAGAGGGTGAGCGACGTGCAAGATTCTCTGTCTGTCTCCCCGCTTGCGCACCGCACGTAGGCCGCTTGGCAGGCGAGATCCTTGCCGCCCGCCGCACGGGTACGACGGGCGCGTGTGCGTCGGGATCTGGGATCTGGGTCGGCGCTGCATGAGAACGCTCTCAGCGGTTCGGCAGAGTCGCGGGACTGCACGGTAAGGCGCGAGCGAGGCCAAGTAGAGCGTGCGCCCGTTGTCGTCGTCGTCTCGTCAGCAAGCGAGTTGGGGTTGCGAGTGGTTGGTTGGTTTTTTGGTTGGGTCGCTTGGACACCCCAAGCAGGTGAGCGGCCAGCAGCAAGCGAGTCCGTCCATGCCTTTGCCCGGTGCGGTGCTTAAAGCAAGGACGAGGACGAGAACGTCCTTCCTTGCCGCTCGCCGCGACGCGCTCCGTTGCGCCGCGTTGCGTTGCACTGCATTGCGTTGGGTTGCGATGCGTCGCGTCGCGTTGCGTCGCGTGGGCGTCCCTAGAGCGAGTCCTTGCTTTGGGCGCCCGACCTAAGCGGACCAGAAATCGGCTAAGCGATGTCGGCGCCTTAAAAGACGCTTCGCTGCGTCGCTGCGTGCCTCGCCTCGTCAATAATTCTCTTGTCAACAAATTCATCTCGTCCAAACGCTATCCCCAACCACCCCTTCGGGACGGTGCTTAGCCGGCAGTAGCCCGCTCGTTCGCTTGGGCCCATGTCGGCCAACGACATGCATGCATGCTGTACACTATGATGACAACTGGGCTGGCGCTAACGTCGAACTAGTCGGCCCGAGGTCCGAGCTGGGCGCGGCGAGCGAGCGAGCGACAAAGCGACAGAGGCGCGAAGGGGAAACGAGGGGAAAATGAATCTAAACGGAGGAAGCGAAGGAACGGAGTGGGTCGCACTGCACTGCATCGCACCCCATCCCCACCCACCGTACCGGCCAACGGGGCCCGGCCCTGCTGGGCACGGTCTGATCGGATCGGATCTGGTCTCGTCTGGTCTGGTCAGACGCACACACACCCACCCGCTCGGTCCCCGTGCGTGCGGCGTCGAGTGGAGGCGAGCTCGGCGTCGCAGTCATGTGGAGTCCGCCCGTCCATCCGTCGGTGCAAGTGCGTGCGTGGGTGCGTGGGTGACCTAACTGTCCATTTACGCAGTCCACTTGGAAACCAACTACATACAGCACCGCACCACCGCACCACCGCACCACCGCACCGCACCGCACGCGCCCGAGTCGCCGCCGCCGCCGCGATGTGATGGGCCGCATTCGCAACGCATCTCGGGTGGTGCGGCGGTGCGGCTCGGCTGTACCTAGCGTGCAGCGGCAACGCGGCGGCGGGAGGAGGGCGACAGAGTTTGAGACGGATGTCCCCGGTTTACGGCGACAGGCAAAGTGGGTGGGAGAGAAAGGAGGGAAGGAGAGAGAGGAGGGCACGTGCGCGAGTGGGTGAGAAGCGGGGACGGGAGCGAGCGGTTGTTTGGCGAGATGAGATGGGAGGGGAGCCGGGGGCGAGCCGATGGGTGTGGAAAGAAGGGAAGCAAACACGAAGGGGCGAATCGGAAAGGTCGGCCAAGGTCGACGACGAACCAAGTCTCCCCGAGGCTTACAGGGAAGGAAGCAGAGTGAGAAAGGAGAGAAGAGGAGGCCGAGCGAGGGAAGAAAGAAGGCGGCGTGGGTGGTGGTGCTAAGGAGCTCGAGCTGGCGGTGCTGAGCAGCACCTGGAGCAGCAGTAGCAGCAGCACCAGCGAGCTGGGTGGAGTGAGCATGTACAGTACGTACAGTATGTATGTATGTGTGGTCATTGACGAGCTGCGGCCGTGCATGGGCTCGGAAACAAGAGCCGGGATCCACACTCTGGACCACGAAGAAGCGCTCGCTATCTGATCCGCTGGGCGGACGACGACTGGGCTCGACTCGACTCGAGCCCGTTGACGCTCTCCCGATAAGCGGCGACGTAACGTAGAATCGTCGACCGACCTGCGAGCGAAGAGGGACGGCGGAGGCGGAAGATGGACGCAGGGGAGGGAGGAGGAAGGACGGACGCGAAGGAGGGAGGAGGACGGAAGATGCGCATGGCGCCCCCTGGACGGATGAGGACCGACAGGGTGGATGGACGACGGAAGAAGGCAATGACGGGTCCGGCCGGGGGCGAGCGAGCTGAGCTAGTTACCCTCCTCGGCTGACTGATTATGTAGCTAGATGGCCAGCTCGGCCTACTGGCTGGCTCCGCGTCGTCGCGTCGTGACGTGCACGTTTGGCTGAGGGAGGCATGGAGCCCAATCCGACTCTTCCATCCCCGCCGCTGCCGCCACGGAGCCGGGCGGCAGAGTTGGCCCAGAAGGGGTTTCAATGGATTAGGATTCGACGATGCGACCCAAGTACGCGTGTGTGTGCCCACCCAACCCCCCTCCCCCACCCCCTGCTTTTCGGAGATGGAGCCGATTCGCGGTGCAAATGCGCCCGACATGGTCCCCGACCAACCGACCCCTCAACCCCTGGCATCAGGAAACGAAGAACGAAGAACGAAGAAAAGAAAACAAAGAGACGGGGACGACGGGAGCAGGCGCAGCGCAGGGATGGCGACCGATCGAGGCGGTGCCGCGGTGATTCCGATCACGCTGTCACCCGCGCAACTTGTACACCGACACTTGCATGCTCACATCCCTACATCCCTACATAGCTACGTGGCCACCTCCATACACGCACACACACACATATATATGTATATATACATACACACATATATACTTACATATACACCATACAGAAACGTACGCAACCTTGACGTCCAGCGCGACATGCCGCTGCTGTTGCCTGGCCCATCTGGCTGCAGCCGGCGCTGGCCCGCGTCCAGTCCATCGGTCCAAGCCGATCGACCGACCGACCGACCGACCGGCCGGCCGGCCGAGCCGAGCCTCGCTTTGGGGTCGGCGAACGACGGAGCGGTTATTGACTGTAACGTATGCATGTCCGGCAAGTGGTAGTCCGGTAATTCGCTTGCGAGTGGCGCAATGGCGGCCGAGCGGGAATGGACCAAGGGACGACGCGTTGTGTACCTAGTGTTTTCTTTTCTTTTTTGGGTGTGGATGGACATAGAACGTAGCAAGCGGCCCTTCTTTCCTCCCTCCGTCTCTCGCTCTCGCTCTGCCTCCGCCGCCGCATGGCCAGTGGCTTTGTTTGTTCGCACGCTTTCCGAGATGAACATACCGACGGAGTTCCGCCGAGACCGAGTGGACGGAGCGAGTGGCCGATGCAAGCACAAGTGCCGTATGTAGTTGTTATTATGCCAGATGCATCCGTCGGCACGATCCCGTCTGCCTGTCTGCTTGTCTGTCGGTCTGTCGGTCGGTCCGTTCGTCGGTCGGTCGGTCGGTCCCCCCGTGCCCGTCCGGCTGTCTCCATCTGCTGCGGGAGGGATGGATGACGGATGGATGACGGATAGATGACGGATGGATGAATGAATGGATGAATGGCATGACAGAGCACCGCGTCCCGTCCCACGATCCCCACGATCCTCCCCTTTCTTCACTTCCCGTGCCCCCCATCCTTCTTCGCTCGCCCCGGGGACGAACGGAGGGCGGAGGGGATAAAAAAAATGAGGCGAGACGCGAGGGGCAGGCTGGGCTGGGCTGGGCTTGGCGAGCGGAGCGGGGTACGCAGCTACCTTAGCGTGACTAGCTAGCTCCTCGAGTAGTGGAGTAGGTGGTTAGTGATAGAAATCGCTAGATAGAAGCGGGGCTAATGTGGAATTGTGTACTGACGGCGTAATGACGGAATGACGGAATGATGGCATGCCGGGCGACGAAAGGCACGGCTGCGTTCTTCTCATCCGTCCGCTTGCTTCCTTTCCTTTCCTTGCTAGCCTCGTTCCCTCCTTCGCTTCCTTGCTCCCTCCGTCGCCCTCCTCCTCCCTCCCTTGCTTCGCCGGAATCACGCCCCGGCTTTTCCTTCGTCCGCACCGCCGCTTCATTCTCCTCGGCCGGCCGCCACGCTACTGAGCCACGCCGCCGGCGCACCCACGAAACGCACCCACGGTCGAGTCGAGCACCGACCGCATCCATCCATTGACCGTTCCGTTGGTCAGTTAGTTACCTCCCGTGCCCATCCCACCCAACCCATACCCCGAGTGCGTCCGCCCGCCCGTCCGCCCGCGCCAGCCCACCGCCGGTCGGTGCCGGGGGCCGACGGCGCCGAGGCGACGGACCAAGGAAAGGGACCGAAAGCGCGCGCTCCGCTGGGCTTGGCTTGGCTGGCTGGCTGGGCCGTTTGCCGACCCGGAACCGCGGCTTTCTGGCTTTCTGGCTGGCCGGCCGCTGAGACGGATGACGGGGCTGCGCTGACGGGGGCCGATTTACGATGACGGGCGAACGGGTCGGGCGGTGAACGAGACGACGGACGGACGTGGGGTTGCAGACGCGAACGTGTGTGTGAGCGTGGCCGAGTGCGAGCCGCCGGTTCCGCTCCACCGATCTTTCTTTGCTCTTGTCCTGTGTCGCGTCCCCGCCGTCTCATCTCACGTCGCCCACGTATGTACGATGATGTAGGTGTGTATGTGTATCTATGTCTATTTATCTATCTTCTGTCTAGACAGTCTCCTGCACTCACTCGTTCACCCGGCCCGTCCATCGAGGCGTCGGCGAGAGAATGGAACGGGGATGCATCTCGCAAACCAGCTCCGTTTTCGCTCCCGCGCTTTTGATGGTTTTAGGTTGGCCCACTCGCCCATCTCCGTGCTTGCGACCAAAGCTTGGGCTTTGGCTTGGGCTTGGGTCCGAGTTGAGTAGAGTTGGGGACCGTGCGCGAGCGAGCGAGCGAGCGACAACCCGAATCCGGTCTGTCGGTCGGTCGGCTCTCGGCTCCTCTCCTAACCCCTTCCCCTTCCTTCCCCTCCCCCTTCTTCCCCTTCCCTTCCCTTCCCTTCCCCTTCCCCGTCCTTGCTTGCTTCCTTCGTCCTTCCTACCTCCCCTCCCCTTCCACCGTGTCCGCACACGCCATAACACCCGGACACCCGGGACGAACGAACGGACGGACACAGCAGAGACAGACGCCTCGCCTCCTCACTCCTCACTGCTCACCTGTTTCCACCATCGACGAGAAGAAAAAAAAAGAAAAGAGGAAAAAGGAGAAATTGGATGACGACGGCCGCCGCGTCCGCCCAGTCAGTCCAGTCCAGTCCAGTCCATGCCACAGCCGCCGCCGCCTCCGCCGCCTCCACTCCGCCGCCGCTGCCGCCAGCCGCCAGCCGCCAGCCGTCAGTCAGTCACGACCTGTCACCTCACCCATCTTCTCGCCAGCCGAGCCCCGACGCCCCCCGCTCCAGCTCACTGGTCAGCCCAGCGCCAGCCCTGACATGATAGACACGGACACCGTCATTACACATATACCCTTGTTCTCATCCTCATCTCACCCACCCACTCCTCCATATAAACCGCCAGCCCGACCAGCCCACCTCGACCCTTTTTCCCTTTCCCCTTCCCTTCCCCCCGCCCTCTCTTCTCCCCTCCCCTCCCCTCCGTCGCCTCCCTCCTCCAGGGCCCCCACCCCGTTCCTCCGCTCGCCATCCTCCGCTCACCGCTCGCTCGGCGCTCCCAATTCCCCCCGTCGCCTCGCCCTCGCCCGACTGCTCGCTCTCCCGCGCTCCCCTCCTTGCCCACCATGGCCATGCCCATCGACGAGTCCCTCGGCGACTTTGTCAACATACCCGTCCTCCCCCCGCCCGGAGAAACAGAAGGCCGCGACGCCGAGCGGCCTCGTATCCTCGTCCTCGGCTGGCCCAAGTACGCCGCTGAGGTGCGCTCTCCTCCCTCTTTACGCTTTTTTCCTTCTTTTGAAAAGAAAGAAAGAAAGGGAAAAAAAAAAAGAAATGAAAAACTCGCCGAAGAGCCAATTACTTGCCGGTGCGGTGCCGGCCAGCTTGGCTGACCAGCCGTTGTCGTCGCGCCCCGCCTCTCGATCCCTTCGCAGGCCATCGCTGCTTTGCGCTCCGACGCCGAGCTCGTCCGTCTCGAGACGGCCGACCACGCCACGACTGCGAACCGAATCGCCCAAGCCGTCGAGCACTGGGGCGGCTTCGATGCTTGCATATGGTGCGTCTGTGTGTTCTCGCCGTCATCGGCGGCCGACGCGATCGGACCGGCGCAGGGTTCGCAACCCGTCTTTAAACTCTCGAGCCATCCATCGCGCGGGCCACGTCGCTCGGGCCCGGCCATGTCGCCTCCCACGCGCCTCGCGCTGCCTGGGCAACGAACGAACGTGTTCGAAATCGATGATGGGTGATCCGACCCGACCCGACCTGACCTTCTTGTCCATCCTTGATCATCTCCCAGGTTCTTGCCCAACGGCGCCTTTTCTCCCTTCGGACCCTCCCTCTTCAAGCCCCTTTGTGAGCCCGGTCTCAGCCGCCGGTGTCGCTTCTTCAGCGGCGGCGGCGCCGGTTACGACGACGTCGACGTCGATTGGATGGACAGCGTCGGCGCCTGGTATTGCAACACGCCCACCGCCGTTACGTGAGTGGTGACTCTTCTCATCTCGGCATGGTCGCAAGCGACTGAAACACACACACCCCCATGCGCAGTGAATCGACGGCCACCGCCACCGTCATGCTCATTCTCGCCTGTCTCCGGGACTTTGACTCCAATGCCCGCTTCGTCCGCTGCGGAGAATGGGCGCGGTCCGAGGGCAAGAGCGAGGAGGACAACCCCCATCGGCGGGTCACTCACAGTCTAGACATGAACCTCCTCTGTTCCCCCTCGGTCGCCGATGACCCCGTCGCCCAAGACCCCACCACCGCCCTCGGCCTCTCCACCCGTCCCACCTCGCGCGTCTTGCATCTCACCTCCGACGTTCTCGCCGGCGCCGCCGCCTCCGCCTCTTCCCCTTCCTCTGTTGTCGTCGAAAACGGCATCACAGCGCGCCCCACCTGGGCCTCCTCGCGCTCCTTCGCAGCTTCCTCCTCGTCCGACGACTCGCCGTCCCAACTCGAATCCTCCCTTCTCTCCTCCCTCTCCAGAGACGACACCCTCGACACCTCCGCCCCGACCGATGGGCCCTCGGACAGCGAAGACGGCAGCGGCCCGTGTACGCCCGACCACCGCAACACGCGTGACCTGCCCTCGCCAGAGTTTGTCTCCAGCCCATTCCGCGACGCCGTCGACCAGCTCCCCACTTCCGACGCCGCCGTCGGTCACCACCAACACGTTAAGCTACCGAACGACGGCGAGGCCAAGCTGCCCTACCTTCCCGTGCCCACTCTGTCCGTCCAGGAAAACGACTGTGACAACTCGCTCGAGCCGCGCTTCTACGAGGGAATGCCCGTCGTCCCCGAGCCCACGCTCGGCGTCGACCCCGAAGGCCTCACGCTCGGCATCATCGGCATGGGCGCCATCGGCCGCAGAGTGGCGCGCAGGATGGCCGCATTCGGCATGAACGTCGTCTATCATAATCGCAGGAGGGTCGAGAACGGTCAGTGGTGGTCGTCGATCCAACGCTCTTTTCCTTCCTTGGTGTCGCCCGCTGACCGTACCCTCTCTGTCACGCTGGCACTCCTCTAGACGAGAACCTGGCCACCTACCTCCCGACTTTGGAGGAACTCCTCAAAATGTCCGACGTGGTGGTGAGCCCCCTCCCCCTCCGCCCCCTTTTCTATTTTTTTTTTCTTTTTTCTTTTCCCTTTCCGCTGAGGCGCGCCCGCATGTTCTCTGCGTACTCTGGTCTCATCTCGCAGTCCCTCCACTGTCCGCTCACCTCGTCGACAAAGGGCCTCCTTGGCCCGCGCGAGTTTGGCATGATGAAGAAGGGCGCTTTTCTCATCAATACTTCCCGGGGCGCCGGTGAGTCCATGTTTTGTCATGTTCCTCTCGACTGGCCGTTTCGACTCACCCGTTTATGACGCCTCTCCCAATCCCCATCTGGTAGTCATCGACGAGGCCGCGCTGGTCAACTCGCTCCGCACGGGTAGCGTCTGTCGTGCCGCTCTGGACGTGTTCCCCCATGAGCCCTTCGTCAACCCGGCGTTGACCAAGCACCCCAACGTGCTCGTCCAACCGCATGCCGCCGCTTACACCAGCGGCACCTTCCGCCGCGCGGAAGAAGAGGTGATCGGAAACGCCAGCGAGTGGCTCAAGGGCAGCATGCGAATCCGGCCCACCAAGGCCGTGAACAAAAAGGGGCTTTGATCGCCCCACACCCTACCTCTCGATCCGACTTTGAAAGGCAGCAAGTAGCACCGGGTCAAGCAGCACCCAGCACTCACCAGCAGCAGTAGCAGCAGTAGCAGCAGTAGCCATCAGCAGCAAAGCAGCAAGCAGCCAGACCGCAGTGCGGCCTTTGCGCTGCTCGTACACCGTCCAGCACGTACACACATCACATCATATCACATCACGATTCGTCCAACGGCCCGACGTTTCCTCCTTTCTCCCTTCCCTTCCAATCTCCCTTCTCGTGCCCAGCCCCTTTCCTCGCTCTCGTCCGTATTCTCGCCCCCTCGCCTTCTCGTGGGCTCTCTATCATCCTTCCTGCTTCTTCGGCCGCGTCGCTCGTCTATTTCCTTTCTCTTCCTGTCGTCCGAGAGCCGTTCGCTTTAGTCTCTCGTCTCTCGTCTTCCTTTTCCCACGTCTCCCTCACTTTTCATTTCATCTCTTTCTTTCTCTTCTCTCTTCCTCTCTCTCTCTCTTCCCGGTTCCTTGCCACTCTCACATTCTGCCACTCTCGTCTGCATGCACCGCACGCAGCCCGTCGTCCGTCCGTCCCCGTCCGTCTTCCGTCATCAGTTCAGTTCGACACGCATTTCACGATACCTCTTTGTTGCTTTGTGTTGTCCGCTTCCTCCCCGTCTTCATCCATCCCATTCCGCCTAGCCAACCCCAGCCACATAACCCCAACGCAGCCCCAACCTCGGCGCTGCCCCAAGGCGCCGCTTCCATCCCAATCCCGATCTAGCCCTGCCCCGTCCTGTACCCATACCTCGTAGCCGCCTCGCAGAGTCGTACCCATAGCTAGCGCTCAGTCCGATCTACGTGTCCCGTCCCGTCCCGTCCCGTCCCTTATGTGCATCTCTCCCAGTCCTGCGTTCGCCTTTCGTCGCCGATGTAGCGAGCGCTAGCTGGCTAGTCTGGCTACGAGTAATATACCATTGTACATTTCGAGCCAATCCTGACCGAAGATGACGGCGACGACGACTCAAGAGGATGCTGCCGCAACCCCTCTCTGATGAGAGTAAAATTTAAAGAAAAAAAAGGCAGTAACCCCTCTCCGAAAGAAGAGAAGAGAGTAAAAATGAAGGAAAATAAAAAACATTGTCTACACCGTCCACCCATAGGATTTGGGGGGGTCGTTTTCCAAAGATTGGCTACCTCTATACAGAGGCGCACGTAAAGGATAGTTTGTTTGCAACTAGCAAATTGGCTCCACTCGGTTAAAACCTCACTGTGAGAGCCGCTAACCCATGCACAAAGATAACATAGTTAGAGAGCGAGTGGGGGCGGCGATCCAGTTTTGAGGGATGGAGAGGCGATGTGGTCAAAAGCCGGAGATAGGCGGATGTGAACGGATCGGTTGCTTTGTTCTTTCACGTAAGCTTCGCGATTCGATTCATATTATACGAGACAATGGATGGCTCGCGCTTCTGGTAGTGCATAGACCGCTCTCGCTCGCTCGCTCGCTACGTTCTTTGTTTGGATCATCCTTCCGTCCGCCCTCTTAACTGAATTGCTTACTTCTTCTTTGATCGGCCTCCTTTTCTTACTTCTCCTTGATCGGCCCCACCGCACATGTCGAAAAGGCTCACTAGGCGCCAGGCGCGCGAGCGAGACGAGCTGGCCGACATCCTTGCCGCCGCCTCGGTTAGGGGTGGCAAGGGCGTGCCCACGTCCAGCAACGATCGCGGGGTTTCTGAGGATGGCGGCGGGCGAGGACGAGGGGAGGATGAGGCGACGGGGGAGGGAGGAGACGAGGAGGAGGAGGAGGACGGCCGGAACACGGGCGCCAAGGCGAGGGGGCTGCGATCGGGCCCGAGCGCAGGTGGCATGTTCGCTGCTGTGAGTTTTTGTTGAGTTAGACGACGCCGACTCGATTCGATTCGATTCGGACCGCCATGTGGTCTTTTCCATATCTGCCATATGTAATTCCTCCTTACCCTTCTTCCCTCTTTCTTGTCCCATTTTCCCCTCATTTATCTTTATACTAGCTGAATGCGGACGACGCGGCGGACGAGGAGGAGGACGACAGTCGCGAGCACGTCTCTACCGCTTCCGGTTCGGGCAAGGCCAGCTCGGAAAAGAAGAAGAAGAAAAAGAAGAAGAAGAAGGGTAATGGCGCTGTGGAGATGACGGTCGCCTCTTCGTCTCCGGGCGTCGAAAGCTCTACGACACCTCTGTCGTCTCCTAAGCCCCTTGAGACGCCCGGCGGTGTCGCGTCCAGGTCGTCTGCCAAGCAGAAGGGGAAGCGCAAGGGCGGCGCCAAGGCCAAAGGCGCGCGCGTGGACGACCTGACCATCGAAGAGCTTAGCCGAATGCTCGACCAGCTTGGGCCGTCGGCCTCCGCCTCTACTTCCTCTGCGCGGCACCCAACACGCTCGGCCTCCAACAACGACGCCTCTTCCTCCTCCGTCACTGCTCAGCTCCGCTCCCTCCTCTCCGTCGACCCCAAGGCGCTCGACCCGGACACCGAGCTCCGACGACTCTTTGGCGCATCGGTCGTAAAGTCCTTCGAAGCTTCCCAAGCCTCCAGTATCGCGGCCAGCGCTCGGAGGAGGGGTGGCGCGGCGTCCAACCCCAACGCGCGGGTGCGGAGCGTGCTCGTCAAGCCCAAGGACACTTGGCCGCCCATCGCGAGCACGGTCACCGGCCTGAGTATGGAGGTCGTCAGCGACGGCGGTGCGGGCAGAGTGTACACGTACAAACACAGTAGGGCATACAAGGAGGCTCAATATCAGTTTTTGGGTGCTGTCGGCAGCTACGGTGAGCGGTCTCCTCATCGTCTCCTTTATCCTTCGATTCGTCGGGGCGTCATACTGATGGCGTGTGTGCTACTTCTTTGGCGGTCATCGAATGATGGTCAGACCCTAACACGCTCGTCGCACTACTACGAGTTTTCCCCTGGCACATCGACACCCTTCTCCAACTGTGAGCCCCTGGATTGTCCGTCCACCGTCCTGCGCATTCCCGACTTTCGACCTAACCCGTCTTTTCTCGCCTCCGCTCTCCAGAGCCGAAGTCTCCCGCCACCAAGACGACATCGGTGCCTCCTCCGATTTCATCCTCCGTGCCCTTTTTGCCTTTGAGCGCGCCGCCCACCCCAACTTTTCTTTCGCCAACGGCCAACCCTGGCTCGATTTTTCGCGCATCGAGAACAGACCGCTCTGGCTCGCTTTGCATCGCTACCTCATCTTCTTGCAGAGGAGAGGTACTTGGAGGACTGCGATGGAGTTTGCCAGGCTCCTCCTCGCTCTCGATCCCGTTCGAGATCCACATGGTCAGTGAAATCTTTCGTTTTCGGACTCAGAACTGAAGTCATAGCCGGAGCATATTCGAAGGTTGACAAACAAAATCCTCTCCATCTGAATGACAGGCGCTTTCCTGCATCTCGACTTCCTCGCCATAAAGTCGAGACAGCACGCGTGGCTGCTCGATCTCATCGAACGGCTTCCGACGTTGCGTAAGGACCTCGGCGCTAATGACGCCGACATCGGTGTGGATTGGGCCCCGGGTTTGTGGTGGACGAGAGCTTTGGCGCTGAGGGAGAAAGAGGACGCGGAAGGCGAGAAGGTGAGGAGGAATGGTCCCCAATTAGCGGAGACGGGGACTGCTTTTCGTTCCGATCTCCGAGATGACGACCGATCGTCTCTTCGTGCTCGTTCGTTCCCTCTGGCAGACCCACATCATTTCGTCAGGCGCCCTTCGGGAAGCCATTATTCGCCATCCTGCCGTGGTGCCTTTGTTGGCCGACAAGCTCAGCCTCCCCGTCCCTCAGGGCATGCGATCGGACCAACGACTCCGGATCGAGACGAGGTGGACGGATGAGATAGATACGACTCCCCACCTCCTCGCCCGGCTGTACGTTCACCGCTCAGAATCCCTCTGGAGGGAGCCGGGCGTCGCCGCCTGGCTCAAGGAGCAGTTGCCCTTGGCGTGGACGGAGATGCAGGACTCAGCGCGTCCCGCTATGGAGCAGGCCGTGCCGAGTGAACTCGTCAAGGAAGGCATCTACCGCCACGTCGTCGTCTCCGAGATGCAACCCCTCCTCGCTTTTCTTCCCCCACGTGTGACCTCAAGAAGTCAAGTGGCATTTGACCCGCTCCGACCGAGCGACGGCATGGCATACGACGACGCATACTTCTCTGGCGTGACGGGCGGCGCGCGCAGGAGGGCTGGAGGCGCGAGAGGCATCTTGGGTGAGGATGGGGAAGAGGAGGACGAAGGACTGATCCAGGCTTTCGTCAATTCACTGCGGGACATGCTCGGCAATCAGCAGGAGGAGTGGGGGGACATTATTGGCGGCATGGACGATAGACAGAGGGCGAGTGTGCCGACGGCCTCGCTCCCTCCTTTTCCTTGTCCCGGCATGGCTGGGCCAATGCGCACGGCTGACGTTAACATTAACGCTTTTCCTCTTGCTCTTGATCCTTCAGGCCGACATGATAGCCCGACTGGCCAACTTTGCCGCCCTAGGGCATCAGTTACGAGGAGCCGACACGCCTCCAGGCGGCTTCCCTCACAGCGACATCGACGAAGATGCAGGTCTGGAGGAAGACGACGATTTCACGACGGAAGAGGAAGAAGAGGAAGGGGAAGAAGCGGACGGTGGGGGGGGAGGCAGCGGTGCGACGACCGGCTTGATGGACAACTTTCGATGGGCTTTTGATAGGCTCCTCGGAGGACAGGCACGGCCGACAACCGGAGATGATGGGAACGAGGAAGAAGCGGGACGATGATGAGTGCTCAAGAGTTGTTTGCATACTTATCTCCTCGATCGGATAGCATGCAGCATTTCTTACGAATACTTTTTGCAGACGATGGCACGATCAAAATACGATCATCGGACGTGCGCTTGCGAACTGCGATGTCTATTCTTGCATGCAATACAGAGTAAACCATTTCATTCAACGTCGTCCGCTATCCGGAGCGGGTCTCCCGTTTACTCCCTCCTTGCGTCTTGCCCCGAGTCCGCCGTCTTCCTTGCTCCACGACGTCGACCGTACCTCCTCCGTGGCAGACCTCTGCTCTTCATCACGAGCACTGCGAACGGATTGAAACTTCTGCCGTTCAGAGCTGACGTGTCTCGAGTCTGTTCGGCTTCCAACACTTGAGCATGGCGGCGTCTCTCGACGTCAGATTTTCGCCGGGCTTGTTGGCCGGCCTCCAAGTCTTGACAGGATGGTCCCCGAGAACCAGAAGCAGTAGATTCAACCCCTCCGGATTTGCCATCCTCGCGCGTGGGGACGAGCGCGGCGAAAGCGACAGGCACCTCGACGCCGAGCGCGACCATGTCGTCGACGATGAGTGGCAGAATCGGGTCACGCGTGGCTTTCGCTTTTGTCGAGAGCTCGTCCGCGTCTTCCCATCCGTCATCTGCACCGGCGGACGCCATTCTGGGCGATTCTTGCGACTTAGGCATGGCGGCAGATAGATCGACGGTGGTATCGTTTCCAGAGAGGTCCGATTTGGACGCCCACCGATTTCGACGATACTGTGTAGGACGAGTGCGGACGAAGTTGAGACGGCCGAAGAGGTCGAGGACGGCGTTGAAAAAGCGGGCGTCGGGGATTGGAGGCGGAGGGTGCGAGGCAACGTTTTCGAAAGGATCCGGGGGCTTGCCGTCTTTCGAGACCGGACCGTGGACGAGGGCGGGGGCAGCGTCGGCGCGGTCGAGAAAGGGGGTCTCGACGACATCGCGGTAGAGCCGCCATGCTTGCCTCTGATCTTTGTAGATCTGGAGGCCCGCCCAGCGAGCCATGCACCACCTCTCCACCTTACGACCGACAGCTGGACTCGGATGGCCAGATGGAGGATGCGAGCGAGGGCGTCTGGAAGACTTGAAAAATAGATTTTGGGCCCCAGAACCAGGGCGTGCTGCGGTCGATGACGCCAACCTGCCCCAGCCGCGCACGTATCGAAGCTCGTTCAGCCGCCTCTTCTCCGCTTCCTTAGACTCCCTGGCCCCAAGGCTAGATCGACCCGCGTCGACATTGAATCGCGCTACCTCGTTAGGTGTCAGGCCCGTCGACGTCGTCGGCTCCCTCGCGGCCGGTCCTCGGAAGAGAAAAAGGCCTTTGCGAGCCTCGCGGACATACACTTGCATCATGATTGTAGAGGCGGCGATGGGGACGTGCCATGGTCGTGGAGTAGAATCGGGAGAAGAATCTCCTTGTCCCGACGCTCGCTCGAAGCTGCGTTGAGAGGCGGCGCGGAGCAGGGCGTACAACCTCTCCGCCAGGCCCGTCTTGCCTGCCTTGGCCGCGGCATTGAGCAAGGCGATCACTACTGCTGGCTCGACGGCGCTTCCACCGAATGCACTGTCCGCCCCGTAGGTGGCTGGCTTCGAGCGTCGATCGCTAGCAGACCGTGTGAGCTGCGAGGATGGGCGGAACTGCGGACGAGAAAAAGGGCGCTCGAACCGCTGAGGGGCTCCGAGTTCAGGGCAAATCTGATACGCCAGTGAGGCCGCTTTGATAGGTCGACCGGTAGCGACGAGGAGCTGAATGACGCACAAGACGGTGTAAGCGTCAGGAGTAAGGAGAGGCTCGGACTGAGCGCTGCTGTCGACGACATCTGACCCTTGTGGGGACAACTCTCGTGCATCAGCCGTGCAGGCGTTCGTCTGTCCTTCAAACCCTTTTCCAACGGCCGCTTCTCCTTCCTTTGCTGCGGTCCCCTCGAAGGCCAGCAGAGCTCTCTGCGCGACATCGTTCATCCTCATCAGCGTGGCCTGCCGTGCCACCACGTTCAGCGTAGACGCACTGGGTGACAACGGCACGTCTCGACCGTGCGTCATATGTCGGAGAACCAGGTTTCCGAGCGAGGGGGAGCGTTGATGGTGGAGAGCGAAATGAAGCAAGCTGTTGCAGGTGTAAAGATCGAAGGGAGGCCTAGAGCGACCCGGAGCACCGTCGGTTGTTGAAGTTGGCTTCCGGACGGGGAGATCATTGATCAAGCGGACCAGGACGACGTTGAAGGTCCTGCAAACGTGCTTGAGTGCAGCTCGCTCAGGATGCACACTGCCGAGCGCAGTAAAGAGGTCGGAGTGACGCCGGAGCATCGAGCACACGGCGGCTACCAGGAAGGAGAGACTGTAGAACGGTGGCAATAGTCCGGTATGCAACAACAAGATCACCTTCTCCATGGCCTTCGCTGCAGTCACTTGAAGGTTGGTATCCCCGGACTCGAAGGCGAGACGATGAGCGCGGTCGAGAGACGCGACGAGATCGCGAAGATTGTCTAACCGTGGTCGACCTACGACTCGTCGACCAGTGTCCCCAGGAGGGTGAGCGTACAACTCGCACTGACGGGCATAAAGGCTCGTCGCACGGGACAAATGTCCGCGAGCGAGGTACGCATCGAGCAGGGCTCCGTAAGCGATTTGGTTCGCGAAAATGCCTTTCGAAGCGAGCAGCTTGAGCAGTCGGGAAGCCAGCAGGAGCTGACCCTCGTACTTTTTCTCGGACATCCCAGGCTTGACGGCGCAGAGCCCTTCGACAACCAGCTGAATGACGCGGGGGCGAGGTGGGATTTCGACTTGCTTGGGCGGATTTCGTTGGAAAGGCCGTTGAGACTGGCCTTTGCCATTTGCGTCTGTGGCGTCGCCCTCGGGTTCGACATGGCCGTCGATAGGAGACGTCAAAGATACCTCCATGAGGTCCAGTAAGAGCCGCCATGCATATCTCGGTTGGCCCTTGGCGGCGCACGCAGATATCGCCTGCCTGTAGACGAGCCTGACGAGGGGAATGTTGCGAAGGAGGAGACGATGCCGGTCCATTCGGTCGCCGTGCGCGTCTGCGCCTTCGGCGAAGCGCCGAAGGGAGGCGACGAAACCGTGTAATGCTTTCCTGAGCTGCGTGAAGGAAGGAGTCTGGGTGATAATGTTGGCGATCCATCGACGGACGTCGGTTTCCGATGGAAACTCGGAAGTGGACGCTTCCTCCGTGGACTTTTCTAGCGCAACGTCCTCCAGGGTCGACGCGCAGCAATGCTGTCCCACTGCTTCGGGCACAGGTTGGACGGCCTGAGAAGACATAGCCCTACGATGCACTAGGAGCGATGTGGGCCGATCGAGCGCCGGACGAAGCGGCCGCGTCGAGGAAGGGTAGAAGCAAGAGGGCGGAAAGAGAAAGGGAAGATATGGCTGATAGACGGGCGGCGGAGGCGCCACAAGCGTACGGCGGCCGGAGGAGAAAAGCAAGCCTGATGGGCTAGAGGAGGGCGAAGTGGGCCTGCTCGACGTGGTAGCAGCTTTGCCGAGCGAGTGGAAAGCGTTCGAGGCGCTTTGGGGAGGGCGTGGCATGAATACGTCATGGCACTGAAGAGGAAAGAAGGAGAGGTATGGTCAATGCGTCTGTCGTTTTGTAGGCGACCTGACCGATGCACGCACGGTGTTGGACGTGCCGTGCTGGAGAAGAAGACGGTGGAAGCAACTCACTTCCTCGAGCCCGGCGAGCCCTGCCCAAATGCTCCTCAGCTTAGACGTGCTTTCCCAGCGGGATTATTGCACGCGCCTTGACAGCCACGCCAAACCGAGTCGTTACGCCGGACGGGGGGCGCTGGAGGGAAGGTGGAAGGGTGAAGGGACGAGGTGAGGTGGTCAAGACGGTCCGCTTCTCACCTCCGATCTTCTCTTCGCCCGTACAGAGCCGGCCTTTATGCCGCCAATGCCCGTCTTTCCCCGAAGATGAGCTCGTCGCTGGCCGCAGCTTCGATCGGTGGCCCAAGCGCAGGGAAGTTTCGCTCTTGATGTCATGCATTCATCCTCGCTCGACTCGAGTTGAATGAAACGACCAGCTTGACATCGTTCAGTACATGGAGCACGCACGTGTGGGCTCACACGGAACCAGAAGCGGCGGCTCCGTCCTTCTTACCCTCTTCGGGGGGCGAGAGCCTTCATCGGCGTACAGCGCCGGCACCAGCAGCGCGCCCGTCTCTCCAACTTTCGGTGGCCCTGCAAGAGCGTCAGCAGCAACTCCCATCCACCTCCTCGACCCATTCTCGACACAACTCATACATGCACCCCTGCAATATGTTATGCTACTCCGCAAGTGGCCTCCAGCTCAACCTTGGGACTCGAGTCGCGTCAGTGACCCCGCTTCGGTGGATTCGTCGCAGACCGATGGTGCCGGGGAGGAATGGGGAGACGATGACGAAGGACGAGATGGACGTGGAAGCGACCAGCGAAGGAAGAGAACGAAAGGCTCCAAAGGTGTTGCTTCTTCCGACCAGTCGCGGAAGGAAGAGCGTCCGACATTCTCTGCCCTGGCCGACTCGTCGACACACAATGCCACGGAAGTCCGGATAGGGGCGACGCCTGATAAGCTCGAGCTCTTGCGGCGCGCAACCGACCCCGCCATGCTTTTGGCTGCACACGCAGCACTCAGAAGCGCTTGGATTGCTGGGTGGCGAAAAAGGACGGGGATCGGCAGAGGCTGCGGAGATGAGCAAGGTTTCATCGGTAGCCGATGCCAGCGTGCTCCTCTTCGGTGGTGGGATGAGCGAGCAACAGGGCGCTTGCGGGTCTCCTTGGATCCCCACAGTTGGGGAGTCGTCGGAGAGTTGTCCCAGCGTGAAAACGGGGATGGAGCGGAGCTGTCTCCGTCCGCACTTATACGTTCTGATAAATTCCCGGAACAGGAGCGTGGAAACGTCCATTTGGACACCGCCGCCTGGCAATCTCTCCTCGCAAATCAAATGAGGGAGGAGAGAAGGATCAGGGAAAAGTTCGGCGCCACAAACAGTGAGGATAATGAACTACCGAAAGCGTTTGACTGTGAGTTCAATGGTTCCAGGGATTCGTCGTTCTCTGTATCCGGCTGAGATGAACAAATGCTCTGCCCGCATGCATAGTCGGGTTCGACCCGCCTTCCACCGAGCCAGCTCTTTCTCTACGCAGTCTTTTCCACCGCACCTTTATGCACTCATCTCTTTCTCAAAGTACCTCGCTCACCGTCGAGGCTCCCGATCTGCACGACGCTTCTTCGACCGGCGGCTCGATTCAAGCAGCGCCTTCACACCGCTTCCTCATCCCGCCGCGTTCCGCGTTCGTCTTTACCGATCTATTTGCAGAGAGACCCGCGACAGCCACGGGGGCATTGCCCGTTGGAAGAGGCAGGAAGCGATATTGGGGGAAAAAATCCGGTACGGGTATGGGAGAGGGAGGCGGCGAAGGATGGAGTGCACTCGAGTCATTACTAGGTGAGTGGATCGACCATCTTCTTCTCGGTCGCTCTCGCATTGACATGTGTTCATCCGTCTTCTGCAAGACGAAACAGGACCCCTTTCGGCTATCCTCTTAGACCCACCCTACTTCAGCCGCTCGGCCAAACGCGCTCGAAAAACATCTGCCTACAGCACGCTTCCAGACTTGTACGACCTCTTTAAATTGCCCGTCAAGCCCTTGCTGTGTGAGGGCAGGGTGAAGAAGGGCGCGTTGGTGGGCGTTTGGGTAACAAACGCGGTGGGTGCGCCTTTTCCTAGATCCTTTCCTTTTCTGCGCGTTGTTCGACGAAACCGACCAAATTCTTCTTGTTCCTTATCCGAAACACGACGCGTCTACCTCCAGCCCAAACATCAACTCTTCGTCCTCCGAAAGCTCCTCCCCGCATGGGGCATCGAGCCCGTGGCGTGCTGGACATGGATCAAGATCACTTCTGGCGCCGAAGTGGCGGCTGATCCCTCGGAGGAGAAGGACGAGAAGGACAGCGCCAAACTTGGCGGGTTGCCCGTGTTCTCCGTTCACAACGCCCATCGGAAGCCTTACGAGGTGCTCATATTGGGCAGGTGGCCCGGGCCGACCCTGAATCGAGACTTGGAGCAAACATGCTGGAGCCACGTATGGCAGCGAGAGAAAGGGAAGAAGCCGACAGCCAAAGACCGAGGAGACGACCTAGGGGAGGAGGACAACGAAGACGACGAAGAAGAGTGGGAAGAACCGCCGGAGACGAAAGCGTTCATGAGCGTCCCGATCGGGCATTCTCGAAAGCCCGACGTCTACGGTGAGCGCGACCTTTTCTTTCTTTCGCAGGGTGAAGTCTATCAATGATCGAACGGGGTTAGCCACACGAGCGCATCACTCGCACCACCGCCGTTGCTGACTATCACCACACCCCGCATCGCATCGTCCTCCTCTGCGCTATGCCATCTCCTCTTCTCCAACGACAGACCTTATTTTGCCCTACCTCCCCCGCCCATTTCCCTCGTCCGGCCGGGGCCGGAGCAGGAGTGGCAAGTCACGATCGCCGAACGTACTGGAGCTTTTTGCGCGCAACCTGTGCGCAGGTCCCGCCGCTCGGCGCCATCTCCAATGTGCTCCCGAGGAGACGGGGAAGCGGGACGAGATGGCCTGCCGCACCGGCAGTGGGGAAGGGGAGAGAGAAGAAATGGAAAAGGGAGGGTATTGGATCAGTGTGGGCGACGAGGTGCTGAGGTTCCAGGAGGTGGGAGTGGGCTGGACGGAGACGAGTCCGTCCGAGTCGGACGAATCGTCCAGAACAGTGTAGACGGACGAAGCGGACGATCGAGACGAACGCAAATTGCCGGTTCTTATTACATATGCTTTTGGTAGTATAAGCAAAACCACTCGTCCAGAGCATGCCCAGTTGCAGAAAGCGACGGTATGTGGAGCGGCGGAGAGGACGCTGCGAGCAGGGCAGGGTATATGTCGATGGATGAGGATTTGGTGCGACGTTGCGCGCGACCGATCGGCGGCCGACCTTCGTTACGCAGCTGCTGCGGCTCGAGCCCACCGATCGCCCTCGCGCAGAACCATCGACGACGGACGACGACGAGGAGCGACGCTCTCATCGCGACCTCTGACCACCATTCACGACTCCACTTCACTCCTCCATCCCCCCCACGCTTCTCTTGTCTTCTCACACGGCGCCTGATACCCTTGATCAAACATGTGAGTGAGCCCACGCCGCCGTAAGACGACCGGCGCGCGCTCACCGTCGTCCTCGTCTCCTCTTCTCCCTCCAGGGACACGCCGCCA
Organism: Peribolospora baueri; assembly: GCA_029717555.1. Classification (NCBI taxonomy): domain Eukaryota; kingdom Fungi; phylum Basidiomycota; class Peribolosporomycetes; order Peribolosporales; family Peribolosporaceae; genus Peribolospora; species Peribolospora baueri. Next base: position 115,154 of record JAMDHS010000046.1, on the reverse strand, counting down.
TCCACGTCGACGGCAGTGCAAGAGCAGAGGACAGATGTGGGGGATCTCATGGATGCCGTTGGCAGCTCCGGCGTCGATCTCAGGGTCAGTCTGCTTTCTCCGCTTACCGTCTCACTTCTTTATCGCCCACTCACCCTACCTCACTCTTCCATCAATCTCTCGGCGCCTTTTCGCGTTCACCCATCGCGCTCCGCCCTCTTCTCCATCCATCAACCCTCAAACTCCCCACACAAACAGGCGGAAGAAGAGGCATTCGCAGCCCAAGCCCACGAAGGCGCGGCCTCCGATGCCTACCTGCTACCCACGACCGTGCCGCCTTACCTGGATCGTAGTCGGAAGCAGGACTTTTTGCAGGAGCTCTATTTGAGGGAGAAGGTGCGCCAAATTGGTGAGCTTATCCTCCACTTCCTCTTGCTCTCTCTATCCTTCCTCCCTTGCTATCCGCTGACGCCAACGCTCTTCTCTCCCCCCGTGCCGTCCCGCCTCGCTCCATCCTCGGTCCATCTCCAACCTCTCTTCAACCAAGCGTTAAAATATTCCTTGCCCTCCGTCTCTCCCGATTTCCTTGCCTATCTCGGCCTCGCTGTGCATGACCGATTGCGCAATCTGGTCGAATCCATGGTCCTCGCCTCCCGACATCGCGCCTCCTCCCTCAACCACACCCTCCCGCCCACGCCCGCGCTCTCGTACGCCGCCTCCGCTTTTGCATCACATCTCCATCCTCCTCCCACGTACGGGGACGAGGCGCAAACGCCCATGTATCACGAGGTGCTCATCAGCGACCCCGCGAAGCAACTCCGCGCGCTCGAAAAGGTCGAGAGGGAGGAAGAGGCGAGGGCACGAAGGGCCAGAACGGAGAGGGAGAGATTGGAGAGCCAAGGTGCCGCCGCTGCTGATGTCGATGGCGCGCTCAGAGCCGACGGAGCGGAACCTGGGGCCAACGGGCCCGCTTCGGCTGGTCTGGCCACGCCGGGAGGACTGGGGAGTGAAACGGGGGGCGGCACAGGTGGGCGAGGAAGTGGGCCACCGCCGTCGAAGAAGAAGCGAATGGGCCCGAAGAACATGAGCGAGGACGTCCTTAAGCGCCAGTCTGACCAGCGCGCTCTGCGCTCTGCCGGCGGCCAGCTGAAGTACAGCTGGATGATGGGGGGTGGGATGGGTGGTGGGGGAGGGCCATTGGGGACGGGCAGTCCCTTGGCGAACAGGTCCAAGCTGGGTCCTCCGCTGGTGGCGGGGGGGGAAAAGGCTGTCGGAGAGGATCAGCAGCAGCCGCCGGCGACGCCCGGAACGCCGACGAGTGCACTGCCAAAACCCAAATTTGCCCCGCAAGCCGGCTTCGCCTCGTCCTCCTCGCTAAGAAACACGCCCGCTTCTGGCAAACCTCCATCCTCTGCGAACCCTTGGGCTCGCGCCCTCGCTCCTTCCGGCCTCGGCGGTGGCAGCGGGGCGGAAGGTGAGCTCGACCCTGGGAACCGAGGCCGGAGCGGCATGGGGGTCGGGAAGGCAGAGCGGACGGTGACGATGCGAGATGCCTTGTTCGTGCTCGAGGCGGAGGCCAAAGGCGGCGCGGGGCGGGGGGCGGGACAGAGGGCGTTGTATAGGGCCAGGTCGGGAGTGAGACCAGAGGTCAAACTCGTTACGTTTCCTCCCGCCGCACACGGCCCGCCGTCGACGGCAAGGACGCCCATGTACTCGTCCACTGGGCCGAGAGGGGGTGCACCCTCACCCGCTACTCCGAGAGGTGGATACCCGGCGCCTTTTACTCCACGATCCACGGCAGCCCCGCCGGCCCCTCCCCCACCTCCACCTTCAGCGACCATGGGGAGCGGGGGCGGCAGTGCAACGTCAGCTAGGCCAACCTAGTCCTCGCCGCGCTTGTCTTGCCTTTCGGGTGCAGATGCAGAATGCAGATTTTGTTGGCGTTGCCTGTTGTCCGTTGTGAAGGGATCCGCTGGCTCGCGGTGTCTTTCGTATCTTCTCGCTTCGTCTACCGTCATATTCCTTCCGCTTCGAGTCGAGCCGATCTGAACTTTCTTTCCAATGCCGCGCGTTCAGTAGAACGCATCGAGAACAAAGATTGACCTTTTTGACGCTCCAGGAATATCGCCCAGCGTTTTACGGCCTTTTTTTCTTTTTCTTTCTCTTTTCGTGCAGCCCTTCCCTCAAAGTCGATCCGAGCCGGATTCGGACGGACTTCGTTCCATGTGTAAACTGATGTCTCCTTCTTCGTCGTGGCCATCTCCAGGATATAATCCAATGACTCTCTCTCCTCGTCCTCCCCTCAGCTACTTGTCCAGCATCTCACCTTCGCTCGCTCGCCCTACCATGAAGTTCCAGCTCACAATCCAGTTTTCAGCCATCCTGACCGCCATCCTGGCCATCGCTTCCTTCCCTCGCTCCCAGGCAAGCCCGCTCCCGCTTCCGTTGCCTTCGGCCAGGATAAAAACGTCCGTCTTGCAAAAGATCGAAACACCCCACCATGGCGCGCAGAACAACCACGACTTGTCCAAGTCAACCGGCTCGATCAGGGACCCTCCGCTTGCTTCTCACGACCCACACGCTCCCGTCCCTGCCGCTCACCCGCCTGGGCACCCGATGGCGGCCCATCTGCGCTCTGCCCGTGCCCGGTTCCAACCCCGTGGGCGTCCCCTAACCCATGCCCATCTCCAGCCCCATGCCGAACCCCAATCCCATCGCCCAGCCAACCTGCCGATCATGCCTCTCCACCCGATCCACGAAGGCCCGATCGGCCCTCACGACTACGGCCGCAACGCGCCCGGCGGCACCTTCGACGACGATTAGACACTGCGAACGAAAGCGGATGAACGTGATTCAAGAGCGGTGGGAGGAGGGGAAGATGGAAGGGGGTTGAAATGGAGGATGGGATGGAGTGGGCCAGGGTGTATGCGTGGAGTCTTTGTGGAAGTGAGGCGGTCAGCGGAGCGGGGCGAGGATGGGGTTGGGTGCGAAGGAGGAATTGGGGTGGTTGGGCGAAGTGGGGATCGTTCTCCGGGGATTAATTGAATCGGTGACGGAGACGGAGCAAGGCCAGTCAGTGATGTGGGTTGGACCTGCGGAATAGATACAGATCGACCTTAACGTGAATATGGGAAAGACAGAGTGGTGGGTCACTATGCGACGTCGCTCTTCCGGCCTCTCCATCGGTCCCAACCAATCCACTGGCAAGAATTTGCGAAACGGGCGGGTGGGGAAATCAAATGTCCGTCTCATATATGAACGGACATACGCTACTCGCGTCGCCGAGTCGAATTCTTTGCTATGCCGTCGGAAGTCGCTCCTACGCCACTTCCACACGGACCTGGCCACCTATATTGCATGTGTATGTAGCAACACACTTTGGTCACAAAGAGTTCTGGACTGTGGCAGGTCCGAACGCAACGGTTGCGCGCTGGAGCGAACCCTTTGACTCACCCACCCTTCCCTTTACCTATGACGACGCCGTCGTAACTTACGCAGACACTCAACATCAAGCACGAGGCGCAGGTGTGGGAGCGGGAGCACGACGGAGCACGCCGTTCCCGTTGCGTTTCTGGCCGGCGGCGAAGGCGAGGTCGGCACCTTTGAAGAAGAACAGGCGTTGCGAGCGGTGAGAAGGAGGAAAAAAGGGGTGGGGTTAAAGTCAGACTGTCGTGTCGTCTCCCCGCGTGACGTCGTCGTCTTTCTGCCTCGGTATCACTCCATGCCAGAAAGGATGCTCACTAGCATTGGCCTTGTTCTCTTGGCTCACGTCTTGAGCCTGAGGAATGGAAGTGCTCGGTCAGGCACAACAGCTTTAAAATGATGCAAACGTAGCGCTCCAAAAAACCCCATTTGAGGTTTCCAGAGAGGCCAACGTCAACTCACGACAGCGGAGACCTCTTGGCCAGAGGCCTTGAGAGAGGCCTGGAAGGCTGAGATGGAGGCGGCCTCGACGGCGGCAGCCGAGGACCGGGCAGCTGTGAGACGTGGCGGGTGACAAGACAAGCGGTTGACAGTCACGAGGCGTCAGCCTTGTCAGCCTCGTAAGATAAAGGCGTCCACCGGCAACCTCCCAACTCTAGCACTCGTCTTTCCGACGCATTCATCTCACCGGCAGCAGCAGCAGCACCATTGTTGTTGTTGGCATTGGCAATGCTGGCAGCAGCGGTCGTGGTGGCAGCAGCGGCAGCCCCACCACCCGCGTTCTTGCCCTTAGCTTTCTTCTTGGCAGCAGCAGCGGCGGCTGCCTTCTTCTTCGCAGCGGCCGCCTTCTTTTTCGCAGCGGCCGCACCTGCGGCGGCGCGCTCCTCAAGCAATCCGAGGCCGGTATCGTCTTCGAAGCTGCGGGCGGCGGCAGTGACCGCGGCGGTAGCGGCAGTGGGGGAGGCCTTAGCTGCCGCGGCGGCCTTCTTCTTCTTCTTGGCAGGCTTGGCGGCGGCGGCGGCCTTCTTCTTCTTCTTAGCAGCCTCGGCTTTGGCGCGCTCCTCAAGGGGGGCGGCATCGTCGTCGAAGCCACGAGCGGTGGCCCCGGAGGCCCCGGCGGCATTCGCATCAGCGGTGTCCGCGGTCGTGGTCGAGTCGACAGCATCAGCGCTGTCGGCGGCACTGGCAGCTGTGGCCATCGTCGAGTTGGCGGCATTGGCGGTGTCGGCTGCGACGGCGGCCGTAGAGTTGGCGGCATTGGCGGCGTTGGCCGCGACGGCGGTCGTCGAGTTGGCGGCATTGGCGGCGGCGGCGGTGCCAGCAGTTGTCGAGTTGGCGGCGTTGGCGACACCAGCGGTGTTCTTATTCTTATTCTTCTTAGCAGCGGCGGCCTTCTTCTTTTTAGCGGCGGCGGCAGCCTTCTTCTTCTTCTTCGCGGCACCGGCGGCCGCAGTGGCGTTCTTCTTGGCAGCGCGCTCGTCGAGCAAGGCAGGGAAGGAGGCCTCGCCGAAGCCGCGGACTACGACGTCGCTGCCGCGTACAACAGCCTCAATGGCTACCGGGGCAGGGACGGGGACGGCGGAGACGAGGAAGGTAGAGAGGCCGAGGCCGATGAGGGCGGAGGAGAAAGACAACTTCATCTCGGGTGGGAAGTTGTTCTGTGGAAGGGGTGACGCGGAGGGACGTCGAAGGATGCATGCGTGTTCAGCGGCGGCTCGTATGCGTCTATCGTCCTAAGACGACCATGAGTAGACCCGGCCACGGACTCACAAATACGTTGGGCGATCGAGGCCGGAGAGAGGGAGCGTACGGATGGAGGGAAGACAGTTGACAAGTTGGAAGGTGTCGAAGCGCAAGCAAGAAGGACGGACCTGCCGTGCGAAGAAACGGTGGACTGGGAGGAGAGGAAGGTGAGGCTCGCTGGAGAGAGAGAGAGAAAGAAGATGAACGCAGATGCGCTGCGCCCGTCCTTTATACCAAAGCTGGAGCCAGTCGGCGGAGGGCCAGCTTTGCTACGAGGGCAAGGGAGGCGGTCATGACGCGGTAATCACAGGGAAATGGGAGGCAGGCACTCAAAATAGCAGATCAGGTCTCGAGACCACGGTCGGGGCTTCTGGTTCTGGTCGCACGCCCACAGGAACGACGTCCATATGAGCGTGTAGAAGGACGTAGCAACTGAAGAGATGCTGCCGGCCGGCTGAGCGAGGACGGTGACGAGGCCGACGAGGCCATCACGGCTGAGAATGGACGAGGTCCGCAAAGGCTTGCACGTCTCGTGGGGTTCCAGTTGTACGGAGCGAGAGTGAGTAATTTCGTCCGAGCTCGTGCTGGACACCGCCCCGGCTGGGTCAATAAGGCGACGACCGGGAAACAGCATGGCGACCGAAGCAACGCTCGTCGTCGTCATCGTCGTCGTCACCGCCGTCGTCAAGGACCCTCGTTCAATCCGTTGCGCACTCAGCCAGACCTCAGCACCTGCCCATTCATACACTCTACATTCTACCGCCAATTCTCCGCCTCCGCCTGCCTTATGGTTCCGGCGTGCTCGCAAAGAGCTCGAAGGACAGATGCCTCGTCGTCATAGTCCACGGCGCCCCTGCGCCCCCTCATTCCTGCCGACCTCCTTCCGAGCCCCTCGCCATCTGGTCTGCGCATTGTGTGAGGAAGTGACCATCGTCGCAGCTGTATGTGTGCGTCTTCCTCTAGATTACCGTACGTCGAAAGACGAAGGGAGGGAAGGGCACCGCCCAGCCAGATGGGACCGAAAAGACTGGGACCTACGTGTCCAACTGACGTCTAGGATCCCACTAATGCTTCTTCTTTCTCGTCTTCTCCCATAACCGCAGATAGTCATCGCCACCCAGCACACCTCCCTCGCGTCGCTCTCTACCAGCGTCAGCGCTGACAGCTTCCTTGGCCTTGGCCTTGAGACCCCTTCTTCGCTTGGTCGCCCCCGCCTCAGACGCCGCTGTCTCCGTTGTGACAGTTGGAGGGGGGACTGGCTTAGGAGTGGTGTGGAGAGAGGACGTCGTCTTGCGCTCTTTCGCCGTCGTCTTCTCTTTCAGCGTCTGTGGGAAGAGAAGGCGAGAGATGATGAGCCCAGAGACGAGACTCCTGTCTATCACGACGGTCTGCGTACACTACAACAAACATATAGCGGGACTCTATTCGTCGCTGCTTTTACCCACATTGCGCTTGTAGAACTTGGCCGCCTTGCCCATGTCCGTTCGTCTGTCCGTCGGTCCGTCGTCACCGTCACCGTCGTCGTCCGTCGTCGTTCATCTTCAGCCGCAACGTTTATTTGTCGCGCTCTACTCCACGTGGCGAGTGATCGGCTGCGGCATATACAGTCAAACTTGTCTGTTAGCATAGGGGTCCAGGAGGTATGTCTTCGCATAGTGCATAGCGATCTCCCTTTCCCGCTTGTCCCCAGCCAAGAATTGACTAATCCCTGCCAAAACACTGGTATATATGCATACTAAACATACCCGCATATTGCATACACTGGCACCGGCGCCGTCCTTACCAGTTATGCGCCCTCGGCATGCATAGTTAGGGTTGAGGGTCACTGCATCCTCGTGGTGTTGGAGATTGGCGGTGACGAGCACCGTGGTTACGCGGCTGAAAGCGGACATGACTATGTAGGTGTGTGTTACTGCGGTTTCCTCTTTGTATACTCTCATTAACAACAACGAACCAGTAACATACACTTTCGTCCATCCACCGCCAGTTCTAACATTACTGCACGTGGGTGCTCGTCCGCGTTTCACCATCTCTTTCAAAGAATATGTCAACGAGTAGCGTAAACAAACCGATCTTCGACAATTCTTTTCTGCACACGTTTCTTCTTGAACATGGTTACTCTATAATAAAGCCTGGAATTCATGTCTTGATGGACGCTATCGACTGTGGGCAACGATTGCGGCAACTTTGCATAGACCCCGCCCTGTATAGTCACCCTCCCACATACTGCATAGCACTCGGGCTATATAACTCGTATGCTTATAAACAAGTTTAACTGTATACGTAAGCGTAATCGGCTGCGGCAGATATACGTAAGCGTGATCTTCGAGGTGGTCTGTGTGCCCAACGACGCGCGCGTATCACCATCACCATCCACGACCCGGGAAGGACATTGGAGACGGACATGGCGACTGCTCAAAGTTTCGATCTGCACAGGGCGGCGCTCGAGGGTGCGTAAGGGGCTGGGATGGATGGGATGGGCCGGCATCTCTACCGTTTGCGAGCGAAAGCCGCTTGGATCCAGCTGGCGCGATGGAGTGTCGTGTCGTCAGCCCGTCTGAACCGTTCGACGACTAACCCTCCTCCGTTGCTTCAACACAAACCGCAGGCCAACTCCATCTCATCCGTGCCAATCTTGAGACCTTCTCCGATACCCCTGGATTGGCTCAGAAGCGCGTCAACGCGGTGGACGCCGACAAGCGCACTCCTCTGCACTGGGCTGCCAGCAGTGGGAGCTTGGAAATCGTCAAGCTCCTCGTCGGACATGGGGCAGAGCTGGAGATCAAGGACGAGAGCGGGTGGGTCGTCCGAGAATTCAAAGTCGTTTCCTTTATCGCGTTGCTGGACTGCTCAGACCAAAGTCGATTCAAGCACATGCGCCCATGTGCACGGTTTGACGCAAACCTGATGTCTGCGTTTCTACTTTCTCCTTCATTTGTCCACGTCCTAGGTGGACACCGCTCATGATCGCCTCCTCGGCCGGAAACGTGGATGTGGTTGAGGAGCTCCTCCATCGGTGAGTTTCAAGCAGCCATCGTATAGATGGACTGTCTATGATAATGATCTAGGGAAACAGCGCATCCCAACTCATGTTTCTTTTCTCCAACCGCAGAGGCGCCAACCCCCAAGCGACGAACCTCCGGGGCCAGACGTCGCTACACTACGCGGCATCGAAAGGAAAGACGGACGTGGGGAGAGCGTTGCTGTCCAAGGGGGCAGACGTGAATGCCAGGGACGGGGCGAATCAGGTGCCGTTGTGAGTTTTCCACTGCACATGGGGAAAGAAGATGACGAAGAACGCTTTGACAAGCTCGTGTGAAGCGCGCAAAAGCTTTTCTGTCCACTCACCATTGTTCTCCTCTCATTGCCTATCATCCTGATTTCTTTCGACTTTTTGTTCGTGTACAGACACCGCGCCGCCTCGGCGGGACACGATGCTTTTGTCCGATTGCTCCTTAATCCGCCGCCTCTGCCTCCTGCGGGAGAAGGGGAGGGAGAGCATAAGCCGAGGGCTAAGACGCGGGTCAAGTGGGTGTTACAGGGCGTTTCTTTGTTTTTCTTCCCTCTTTTCGTTTTGTCTCGCTCGCGTCGACACCTAGGGCTTTATACTCATGCCCCTCCCCTTGTTCCGGTTCCGGCAGCCCACAGGATCGATTGGGAAATACGCCGTTGCACCTTGCCATGGAGTCTGGGTGGGTGGGGCCGTGGAAGGATCAAAGTTGGACCATGCTCTGTCTTTCAATCTGACCTGATTTTTCGGCCGCGGAAAACTCTCCTTTTGTTGTCCACTGTGACGGCCACAGAAACGCCTCCACTGCCGTTGTGCTGATCGAAGAAGGTGGCGCAGATCGAGACCGGACCAACGCGGACGGACAGAGGCCGGAGGAGGTGGAGGGGTTGCGGGGACAGGAGCAGAGGAGGGCGAGGGACTACGTCGTCTCGAGGGTCGGGCCTCTGGATGGCTGACGTGGTTCTTCATAGGACTTGTTCTGATGCGTATCGTCTTGGAGCTGGGTGTTTGTGAATGCATATCTAAGATGCGAGTCGTCTTCCATTACCCTCCTTTCTCGAGCAAATACGCTGCGCTCAGGTACACAGTATATAGGGATAACTCCTCGCCACGTGGTCGTGAACACGTGCTCACGACCACGTGGCGCGTCCCCGCTCTCGATCATTGTCAGCGACGGGGCGGTCGGCGATCACTATCGCCAGACACGACGACTCGCGCAAGTGGCGGTTTCCTCCATCATCGTGTCCCGACCGCTTGCTCCTCCTTCTTCTCTTTTTGAGAGCCGTCCCAGATAGTGGTATTACCACAGAGACAGCCGCTGTGAACATGGCAGGCCAACCCCCGTCGCCGTCACCGTACGGCTACCAGCCCCCCTCCTACCAGGCCGGAGCCGGAGCCGGGGCCCCCAAGCCTGGCGGCTACCAGTCCATTCCTCCCGTAGACCCAGAAGAAACCTTTCCAGCAGCCGCGGCCGGCCCTGCCGGCTCCACCCCTGCTGCCGCTGCCGCGGCGGGCATGTTCTACGCCGTGCCTGGAGAAGGAGGCGTGCCTAGGGCGGAGGGAGACGTGGACCCGGACGATTGGAAGTTCGGCCCCACCGTTTCGCAGAGGTGAGTCGGATGTTTGGGTTGCCTGGACGAAGGATGGATGGAGGCGAGCGGGTGGAGGACGGTGTTGCGGATAAGGAAGGCCGCCGCTGAGGCACACAGCGTTGCATAGACTCGAATGCGTGTACCGCGCGTGCGTTCGTGACGTCCGTTCACTCCCGGCTCACACCCCCCCTTTCCTCCTCCTCGCCATGTTTCGATCGACTGAAAAAGCGCTCTCGAAGTCCGCAATGCTTTTGTTCGCAAGGGTGGGTCCACGACGCTCTCGCTCGCTCGTCTCTCCCCTTGCCCATCGATCTCTTCTCTGCGCCGGCTCACGACCCGTCCCTTCCACGCCCCTCAGTCTACTCCATTCTCTTCCTCCAGATCCTCTTTACCACCGTCATCGGCTTTGTGATGCGTATTGAGCCTGTTCAGCTGTGGGTCGTTCGCAACTTTTGGGTTATTCCGCTCGGCATGTTAGGCAGCTTGGCCACCATCTTTGCCCTTTACTTCAAGAGGCATTCGCATCGTAAGTGCGCTGATCGGAACGGCGGCGGCGAAGGAGATCGGTAAGAGGTATTGAAAGGGAAGACTGGATGTGCTGAATCGGCGGTGGGATCGCTCTCTCGCACGGCACTTCCGTCGCCCAGCCACCAATCTCATCCTTCTCGGCCTCTTTACTGCGCTCGAGGCCTTGACGTTGGGCGTCGTCGTCGGCTATGTGAGTTCGTTTTTGCCTCCTTCTGCCTCAGCGAGTTGAGCTAGGCAACGTCGAACGAGACGAATGGATAGGCTCGCTGATCCGCATCTGTGTTTCTTTTTGAACGACAGATCAAGACCGCCATCGTCCTCACCGCCTTGCTCATCACCACCTTTGTCTTCCTCGGTCTGACGTTGTTCTCGCTTCAGACTAGGTGAGTCACCCGTCTTTCCTTCCATTGCCAACTGCTTCTATCCTCCATTTCGTCGAAATTAACCTGGACTTTTCCGCTGCTCTCGTCTCCCGGCGGCGCAGGTACGACTTTATGTCCTGGGGCACCTGGCTCTTTGCCGGCCTCTGGGCGCTCATCGGCATGGGCCTCGTGGGACTCTTCTTCCCCTGGGGCCGCATTACCGAGATCGTGTTCGGCGCGCTCGGCTGTGTCGTCTTTTCTGGGTATATCGTGAGTTGGTCCTTCTTCGTTTGTTCGGTGCTATCGGCCCCTGTGCAAGTCCGCTGATTTTACCTCCTTCCACACATGTTTCTGATGTGGGATTGAATGCGTCGGCAGCTCTTCGACACGCAGCTCATCGCTCGTCGTCTCTCGCCCGACGAGTGGATCCTCGCCTGCGTGTCGTTGTACCTTGAGTGAGTCCGAGCTCCGGCTCTCTTTGCGTTCGATCCTGCGGTGTGACATTTATCGAGAATGGCCTCGCTTATTCCTCCTTTATCGGTCCCGTAGCTTCATCAACCTGTTCCTCTCTATCCTGCGCATCTTGCAGGCTGTCGACAGTGACTGATCGAGTCCGCGTAACATGCTCGTTCAGGTGCACCAGGTCGCATGGTCGATGGCAATACCTGGTCGTGCCCCTTCCTAGGGGCGGCCCTCTTCCTCGAACCGGCCGGCGCCATGAGCTGACTTGCCGACCGAAGACTCGCTTCCACATCGTCCACCGCCGTCGTCCACATTCGCTCTCGTTCGCGTCTCTCCTCTCGAATTTGTGCGCACCCTCTCTCTCCCTAGTCTCGCGGCCATTCTCCCTCTGTCGCCATTCGTCCTCTGTCGCCATTCGTCCTCTGTCGCCATTCGTCCTCTGTCGCCATTCGTCCTCTGTCGCCATTCGTCTGCTGTCGCCTTTCCTCCTCATCTTGTAATAAATCCCCATTTGTTGTAGCGTGCCATGTCTGTCTCCTTCAAGGTTGCCTCCGCAGTTAGCCGTCGCGCAGCAGACCAGTCACGTGGCATCACAGGCCGCCCATGATGGGGATCGTTGGGTCGAGCTGCGATCGACGTGCCGACACGTTTGATTCGCACCTCACAGACCGCCCAGAGCTCGCCGGCAGACCGGGTTCCAGGAGGAAGGGAAGATGTTTTCCCTCCCCAAGAAACTCATCTTTGGAGACGACGCCAAGCTCGAGTTCAAGAGGGCTCCCAATGGCATTCCCAGGTTGTTCGAGGAGAGGGTGAGTGGATGACGAGCGGAGGTGGGCCGGGGATACAGGAAGGTGAAGGAGAGGCTAGAGGGAGAAGGAAAGGGTGTTGCTTGAGTTTGATGGATGAGTGAACGAAGACGTGGGCCTCATCATGCGAATGAATGTCTGTGCGTGGATGGACGCCGACGATGGCCCCCTTGCTCCTTCTATCCCACTCCAACTTGACACAGAACATCCCTCCCACTGACGACCGGTACTGGTCACAGGTGAGTAGACGAACAGTTTTACAGAATTGAGCTTGTCGCCTCGCTTCCTTTCTGACCGTGGCTCCGCATCGCACCGGCGGCGGTCCCCTTTGGCACCTGCTCCGACCCAGTACACGCGCATCTTCGACACACCCTCCGATGTCTTCAGTCTCCTCTCCATCTCCGACGTGCGCAGGGCGCTTCAGCAGGCACCCGAGAACATTCGCACTCTTGTCCTCCTTCTCTCTGCCCACCTCTTCTCCCTCATCCTTGACCCCGAGTTCGCCGCTCAGTCCGCTTCCTCTGCTCTCGGCGGCCTGGCGCTCGGGATCGGCTTCGGAGGCGCCGGAGCGGGAGGAGCGGGCAAGAATGGCAGGGACAGGACGAAGGAAGCGCTGAACTGCGTGCGCGTCCTGGCGCGCGTCGTCCCATGCATCCTCGAGGGAGAGCAGACGGACGGAGCGGCGTCGGGAGCGGACCGGTCGATGAGCGAATTTGAGAGGGAGCTCTTCTGGAAGCGCGAGACGAGGAGAGTCAGGAAGCCGGTCGCGGAGGCTGAGGGCATCGAGTCCGGTGAGCCGGAAGAGTCGCAGTTTGTGATCGATGATGAGGAGGAAGAGGAGGGCATCGTCGGCGGCGGTAGTGGTGGCGCTGATGAAGAAAAGGTGGAAGGCGCGGAGGAGGGAGGGAAGAACGACAAAGAGGGCAAGAAGGACGACGGCGACAGCGAAGACGGGACGATGGAAGAAGCGCTGCCGACGCTCGCGGAGCGCCTTCTCACCGCCGTCGTAGACCTTCTCTTCTACGGAAACTTTGCCATCCCCGTCACCGAGCCTGACGCACCTCGGATCAATCACCAGATCTGGGAGGCTGGCGTCGGCTCTTCTACGGACATTGGCTCCAATCGCGAGCTGGACGCCGTGAAGGTCGAGCTTCTCCGTCTCCTCCTCGCCCTCTTCTCCAAGACGATGTACGTCGCCGCGCCACTTTCCACTTCCACCGACAACCCATACGTCCGCTTCGTCGTCCAGTCCATGCCCCGGGCGGTCGTCCTGTGCCTCCTCTGCAGCCTCCTCAACATTTCTGTCCGCCATACCTCCTCCGGCCTCTTCACCTTGCCTTATAACCACCTCGTCTACGAGCGCGTCGTAGGCGAGGACGTGCGAGACCCGCTCGTGACCCTCTCGTTGCAAGTCCTCAACGTCCTTCTCGCCTATCACCCCCCTAAATCCGCGCCTACCTCGCTCTCCCTCGACCCCGCCGCGGTCGAGTCTCCTGACTTTTTCTCTTCCTCCACCCCGTCCTCCAACGGCTTCCGCTTCTACCTTTCCAAACTCCATCGCCGGGCCGACTTTGAGTTTGTCACTAACGGCATCTTCGGCGTCTTCGCTCAGCCGATGAGCGCCAACGCACAGCTCTTGCCTGGAAGCCAGAAGCCGGTCAAGTATGTTCCCGAGGCGCTTATTCTGTTCTGGAGGCTCGTAGACTGCAACAAGGTGAGGCGTTTTAGCACGCAGGCGAAAGTCTCGTTTTACCTTGCAGCTCGGTGCGGCTGATCGTTTTGTCGTGGGCGGCTGCCTTGGTCAGAAATATCGATCCTTCCTCCTCGACAACGGGCGATCGCCGGAGATACTGGCGTTCCTTCTATACTACAGTCTCTTCTTCAAGGACGATCCCGGTGAGAGAGGATAGGCTGTCTCGTCCGTGAACGTGAATCGTCATCTGATTATTTTCCCTCATGACCGGTTCACAGCCCAGCAAGGTCTCGTCCGCACCTGTATCTTCCTTCTTCAGGACCTCTCCGCCGACCGTTCCTTCGGCGTGCACCTCAACAAACCGCTCCCTGCGAAAGTCCGTCTACCTTCTCGCTACGCCACCTCGAGAGGCACGGCGGCCGACACGCTCGTCCAGTCCATCTATACCCTTATTGCCTCCACCCGTGGAACGCTTTCAAACCTCTACCTTCCCCTCATCATCACGCTCACCAACGCGAGCCCTTACTTCAAGCATCTCAGTGTCGTCAGCGCCACGAGGTTGTTGCAACTCTTCAAGAGCATGTCGTCCCCTGGCTTCGTCCTCTGCGAGGAGGGCAACCCGCGACTCGTATTTTACCTGCTCGAGGCGTTCACTAACGTGATTCACTATCAGTAAGTCGAATACGGTATCACCATCGGTCGACCTCTTTGACGACGGAATGAACCGAAGGCCGAAACGCTGATCCGTGCTCGTTGACTCGCCCATCACCGTGTAGGTACTCCGACAACCCAAACCTCATCTACGCCGTGATCCGAAGCCACCAGTCCTTCGACAAGCTCGCAACCTTTACGCTCCGAAAGGGACTGAGCGAGGTGAAGCGCGTTAAGGAGAGTGCGAAGAACAAAGCTCCGGGCACGCTCACCGGTACCGGCACAGCTCCGTCGAGCCCCCGGTCAGGCAAGACGGCCCTGCCTGACGTTCCGACGTCATTGGAAGGCATAGCGTCGCCGGCAAAGGACGAGAAGGCGGCGCTCGCGGAGAAGGAAGCCGCCGAGGTTGCGGCGATGCAGAAAGGGATGACGGGCCAGGATGGGGCTGGCGGATCGGCCGCTTCGACTTCGGCTGCGGATGCAGCCGACGAGGCCGTCGTCGGAGAAGAGGCGGGTGGAAAGCGGTCGGGTGCGGCTTCGCCGACGGGTGCGACGCAAGAGACGAATGAGGGTGCGACGTCGGATGCGTCGGCGACGCCGCCATCGGAAAAAGCGCGAGGCAAGATGCGCCAGCTGTCGGTCTCGTCCGTCGCCCTTGGCTCTGTCGGCTCGGCCCAGGCCGAGGACGCGCAGTTGATCGATCCGGAGGACGTGCCAGCGGCGGCCGCTGCGGTGGGCAAGAACGGGTTCGTTCCGAGTCAGGAATGGGTAAGTCGTGTTCTCCTCGCAGTGTGATTTCTACCGGTGCTTTGTTCTGATCGTACACGCATGTGCTCTCCGATTTGTGTCGATTTCCGACCGCCCGTCCGTGGACGGACGACCAGGTGACGTCGTGGCAAAAGGGCCTCCCTCTCGACTCGATCCAGCTCATGCTCAGCGAGCTGGTTCCCAAAGTCTCTTCGCTCGCTCAGTCCCACCAGGCCTCCTCTGGGGCCAACGTGGACGCGGCTGTGTTGGACTTTCTCAAGTCGGCCACTCTCGTGGGCATCTTGCCGCCTGCGCAGCCCATACGTGCGTGTGCGATTCGCTGGACCGCTGGTTCTCGTTTCCGGCTGATGACAAACATGCTTGTTCGCTCGTATAGATCCGCGCAAGTTCCGATGGACGGAACAAGCCCATATCTGGCTGCTGTCGTACTTGTGGGGAGGTGAGCGCGTAGCAGAATTGGCAGCACCGTGGAGGCGGAGACTGAGGTAGATGAATCTTTTGTCCAGGCATCTTCGTCCACGCCATGGTCCCGTTTGCCGTCTTCAACGGCACCTCGATCAGGCTCTTCCTGCTCAAGGAGGAAGACCGAAGAGACTCGCCCGGTCAGCTGGCCGTCAGCGCGGCGTCCAACGCCATCAACGGCGTCCTTCGCTCGCCCTTCTCCCTCGTCCGCGGAGGTGTTCCGTCTGGGATGGTGAACGCGAGCGGCGGCGGTGGCGGCGGCGGCGGGGTGCCGACTTCTTCTTCGACGACGACTCTTTCTTCCTCTCCTTCCTCTTCTCCTTCTCCTTCGCCCTCTGGCGCGGGTGCGACGGGAGAGAGGAGGACGTCTCGGATCGTCTGATAGGATAGCCGGCCGTAGCGTGGCGTGTTGTGCGCGAAGGTATGCGAATCGAGTCGAGTCAAGTCGAAGTGGAACCGTGAAGGACGTAACTCATAGCTGCACCGCCTAGGCAATGAACTACCTGGTTCCCAGTAGGGGCGTTTACGTAGAGCCCCTGTTAGATGTCGGCAACACCATGCAGCGAGGGGTGGTAGTCCGGTGTTGGTAAAGCTGGCTAAGGACGGTGAGAGGTGGTGGTGGGTAGCCGACACGGCGTCGAGGAGCACATGCTCTCTCACGCTATCAAGCTATCAGGATTGAATTTGGGAAACACAATCCATCTAGGCCAGCAAAAGGCGCATTTGGTCAGTCTGGCTACTGACCAATCCCAGAAGCAATATATGTACCGGCAGGATTCATGACACAAGCTGACTTAAGTAGAGCCCGGGTCCGTGAGCAGTCTATCGTTAGGCGTGCCGTGGTACGGTCTTGGGGCATCACAGAATACTCGGTCAGGGGACATGTCCCGCCCTGGAGCCATCTATAAGACGCAAATAATTGTTTCCCTCGACGTTGAGCTATCTACTGCATACAGAGGCGGCCATTTCCGTTACCTCACGAGGCCATACTGTCCATGTCCATCTCGACATGGGACAACAGACAAAAGAGGGGGCCTCGTGGTTTATCAGGACGATCGCCAATGGCCTCCCGAGGGCGGTGATGACGCAGCCAGGCTTGCGAGCTAGAGTGGTCTCGCAAAGTGGGCTGTGGACTGCGTGATGGAGGAGTGTAGTGCTGACATTTTCCAGTTGAGTGCGACTGCAGGAAAGATAAGAAGCGTGAAAGGCAAGAAATGGCATGCTCGTAGAGGAGACATAGGTGGCTCTACGACGGGTGAACATTAATAGCGAATCCAAAGGAATGGAACGGAATGAACCGTCGCTTCTAGCCAAACGCTTGCTGGGGACGTTTTGAGGTGAACAAGTTTGGCGGCTATGACGCCTCGACACGGGACGTGACCCGAATCGCCTCAGTATCCTTCTTGCGTCCTTCCTCCCACCAACTCGTTCTTGTCTTCGCCGCGTTTATTTTCTGTCTCACCACCCCTAAAACCAATGCTTGCACGCACCCCGCGCATAAAATCGTTAAATAGGCTCCCGATTTGTCATGTTTGCCTCAGATACCTTTGGACAACCCCCAAGTCTCCTCCTACCGGCGCAAATCTCTGACGCCTCCCCGTTCGAATTCTGACAGCACCTCGTCCCTTTCTCATCCCCAGCTAGCACCTCCTGTTACTAACGCGTCGATTCCGTCTTCTCCTTAAAAAAAAAAAAAATTCCCAGAGGCACCCAGCCCTCCTTCATGGCGACGAGCTCGATAAGCTCATGGAGGGGTACAAGCTAGCTACTCGGGCCTAACGGGCGTCCGCGATGGAAATGGAAAGGATGGAGAGACGACCGGAGGCCCCTACTTGGTTGGACCGGCGACGACGGACGAGTTCGAAGAGTTTGCCTCTCGCACTGAGGGAAAGTGTTGGGCCCTCGGGTACAAAGACGGCAACATCTACGTCTTTGGCGACCCATCCGGTCCACACGCCCGTGCCGTTGCGGTCATGAACGACCTCGTTCAAGGGCCCATTCTCCGGATGGCCAAGTCTAGGACCAGAGAACACCATCTCCCCGAACAGTACATCGTGTACACACCTGACGCGATGGTGAGGGGCTATAATGGCATCCCTTCAGCTCGGAAGGAGCCAGATGGTGCTTGTTCGCCTGCCTACGCCAACCACGACGAGGTGAGGGTGATGCATATGTCCTCTCTGACGTCGAGCAACGCTGCCGCCGAGTTATTCGAAGGTGGAGCACTGATCGATTAACGTTTTCGGCACTGGCTCGATGGTAGGGCCCTCATGTCGTGCTGGAAGTCGCCTACAACAACGAGTCTACCCGGGTCCTTCTCGAGGCGATGGTGAAGTGGGTGGCTGTCCCGTCCGTTTGCTTCGCCATCGGTTTGAGAATTATATGGGTG
Source organism: Peribolospora baueri (assembly GCA_029717555.1). Classification (NCBI taxonomy): domain Eukaryota; kingdom Fungi; phylum Basidiomycota; class Peribolosporomycetes; order Peribolosporales; family Peribolosporaceae; genus Peribolospora; species Peribolospora baueri. The sequence continues at coordinate 97,286 of JAMDHS010000046.1, read as the reverse complement.
AGTTGAACAGAGAAGCCCTGGGAACCGTCATCCTCATCCTCATCATCACCATCACCGATTCCGGCTCCTTGCCACCTGTATGGCGTTTCATCTCTGTTTCTCTCACACTCACATTCCATTTCATTTTCACTTGTTTCCAACCGCATATAATCACTCTTCTTTTCCGCTTTGCGACCTCACTGCTCCCTCGCTGTTACCTGACCGGTACCTGGTCTACCCTCTTTCCCTTCTTTCCCCAATAGCGCCGAGACGCACCGCTGGACCCCGACCTGTATTTGTTCCTTCTGGCCTCCCGCTCGCCTTCGTGCCAGATCCCTCGGGATCAGCTTTGGACGAGGGACGGTAATTAAGATTCCCCAACAGCTGCAGCGCTTTGTCCCGTCCGCGGCATTGGAGCAGACGAGTGATGGAGACGGCGGACAGCCGTGCGCGTCGGCCACGGCCATATTCAGCAGGGTTCAGGCGCCTTTGGTAAATCAGCCCGGCATCACAGCTATTTTTGACACGCGTTGAATCTGACGCTTTGTTTCTTGCTCGGCTCTTGTCAGGGCTATCAAGTCGTGCAAGCTGATCTGAGTCAAGCACAACTGCCATGGTCCGCCATCTTCCCCTCACCCAACCTTGCGCCTGAGTGATTGACACCGGATGACCTTGACGGGATGATCGACATTGACCTTGGGCGCGTTCGTCATGCTGTCGTACGCGCAATCTGCGACCAGCGTGGCCTCCTCCCGTCCTCACCTGCTTCCAAGCCAGGGACGTGTGGTCCTCGTCCGCGCCCACCTTTTTCGCCCTCGAGGTTATAGGGACGGTGGTTCCACACGCGGCGCTCGTGCCCGATGGCAGTGGAGCAGCAGTACTTGCGTCTCCATGACGCGATGACGGCCCCAGGTCCGACCCCGGACATTTTGAACCGGGGTCGGGGCGCTGTGTGCGGTCTGCGCAATGTATTGGAAGGTCCTCGTGTCACGGCGCGGTTCCTTCTCGCTCTTCTCCGTTTGGCTTCTCAGACGACCTCGCCTTCACCTTATAATCGCCCTGGTGTGATGCTTGTCTTGCCCCCGAGGAAGCAATCGCGTCCCGGCTGCCGAAAAACTGAAGGCTTTTCTTTCCGCTCGCCGACAATCCTCCCGCCGCCGACGATTTCGGGCCGTGGCCGACAGCCTGGACACGCCGTGCGAAGAGCCGTAGCCGGGGCCATGGTCAAAGCTGTGAGCGTCTGTCTCGATCCCATAGACGCTGACAGCTTTAGGTTCTGCGGCCTCTTCGCAAAGGTTCAGCAGAGTGCAAGGCGGATGGCGACGGGAAGAAGAAGCCGAGTCGTGTCACTACGCAGCACCTATACGTCGAAGGCGAATCAGCAGCTTACCAAGAGGGAAGTCATGACAGCTGGAGAGTGGCATAAGGGCAGAGAGGGTAAGTCGGGTTCGAGTCAGAGGCCAGTGGGAGCCTATATCTGGCGTTCAAACTCACTGGGAAGAGTTGCGTTGATGGATTGGATATCCCTTTGCGGTTCCTTTTGCGGTTGGAGGAAAAACACCGCGTTGATGAGGTTGCCGAGCATCGATCCACGTCTGTCAGCTCCGGCCGGCCTCCGTCTTCTTTTGACTGCCTTTACTATAGATAGTCTCAGCTCACCAAACAGTAATGACGACAACGACCTTTCGCACGACCAGACCGAGCAGGATGAAACCATCGGCGCAATCCAACTGTCGAAACATTCGACCGGGGGGGAGCAGGCTGATTTGAGGCCAGCATAGCAGCCAGGTAGACCCTCAGGCGAGACGCCTATGCTCGCAGCAGGCCATATGCGCGAAGAAACCAAGGAACAACAAGGCAAGGGACAAATTCCAGAATAGGATGAGCGTCTCTATGGTGAAGTGAGACCATTCTAGGGAAATAAGAAAAGACGTACGAATAAAGCCGTACACAACGGCTACCTATGCCTACGACGGAAAGAAAGGAGATAGCTACACACTGTCCTGTGTCCTCCCCTACTTCATGTAAGTGAGGATCCTTTCGGACAAATAACAGGATTGTTCGACTTCAGATGTTCTCCTGCGAGTTCTGTTAAGGTTAACGATATCGGATTAGCAACAATCACGAAGAGAAACGGAGATCGAACAAAGCTCCAATCCTTAGCACTCACAAAGGAATATTCCAATGGTACAAAGTACATGTTACGCATACGCCCCAGAAGCCTGGCCTGAACAGAGTCTTCAAGACGGACATCCTTTTCCGTCCCCAGAAGGAGCGAGCTACCCTTCCGGCAGATGGGCCCCGGTTTTGCATCTTCGAAGAGGTAGCGAAACCTTCGCAGTACCCGTCCCGTCATAATTGCGAGTCTCCGACGCAGCTGCCAGCCAAGGTTTATAGGTTTATAAGCGGGGTCGATACTAGCTTGCGTCCTACGATACGCGCTGTCTCTCTGTCTAAGCAGAGGGAGTGGCGAGGGGTAATGTAATGTAATGAAGACTGACTGGACTGGACTGGACTGCACAGAGTGGAGTGAGAGTAGAGTGGAGTGAGAGTGAGCCAAAAGCAGAGGTACAGGATCATTTATTAGTCTTCCATTGCAATGCGACGTGTCGAACATGTCGCGTGGCGTGTAAAGACGAGACGAGACGAGACGTGACGAGACGAGAACGAGATAAGAAAAGAAAAGACAAGAAAAGAAAAGGCAAGACGAAAACGAGAACGACAACGAGAACGACACGGAGAGCCACCTTTCGCTTGCGCTACCCTAACCCTTCTTTCTTTCTTTCTTTCTTCACCTCCCTACCTACCTACCTACTGCCCAAGCAAGCTACCAAGCTATCAAGCTACCGCTACCAAGCTACAAGCTACCAAACTACGAGGGGAGGGAGGCCGGGCAGGAGGGCGTAATCCTTGCGGCGGCAATAGTACGTGCATACGTACATACGTACAGACAGAGAGAGAGACAGGCAGACAGTCCCGGTTCGGACAAACGAGACGAAACCAAACAGGTCCATTCCATCCATGGCGCGCAGGTAGAGTAGGGTACCTATGCGAGGGGCGTGAAGTTCGTCGCATCGTCATCGCATCGTCGCATCTCGTCTCATCGCCTCGCATGTACCAAAACAACAAGGACATCGTAGGGAAATACCACAAAAAAAAACAGACGAATGCAGGGTCGCGCCGACGGGAAGGGGATCTTGTCCATGAAGCAGCGTCCAAGGGGAAAAAAAAAGCGGCGACCAAAAGGAAAAAAGAAAAAGAAAAAGACGGAGGGATGCTACGGATCTCTTGGGTGATAAAAAACAGTAAACAAAGGAAGACGAAAGAAGTCCATATCGGATGGGCGGACCGGCGGATGATCAAGGCAAGAGGACGAGTGCGAGGGCGGCGACGAGGGCCAAGACGTGAACCGAAACGCCCGCTCGCGGCGCCGCGTTCTTGCCGCCGCCCGCATGGCCGACCGCCGTCGCGTTCGCCGGCGCGTCCTGGCTCGCCGGCAGCTCGGTCACGGGGAACGTGGGCTGCGTACCAATGACGCCCGAGCCGATCATGATCAACTTGCCGTTGCTCGGGACGCCGTCGACGACAACAAACAGCAGCGCCGGGCCGGGCTGGAACAGGGCCGGGTTGGGCGGCATTTGCGAGACGTGAAGCGTGCCCTGGGGCTTGCCCGATTGATCCGCGGTGTAGGTCGAGTTGAGCTCGAGGTAGCGCATGCCCATATTCATGGCGTGGGTGGAAAAACCAGTGCGGAGGACGCGGACGCGGGTGGTGGCGAGTTTAGTCACGTTGTTGCCCAGGTCGGACGGGTCGAGGACAAGATCAAAGGGGGCGCCGCCGTAGGTGAGGTTCGAAGGCAGGCGGGCGTTAGACGGCCGCGGGGCGTTGTACCAGCTCGGATACCAGCGCTCGACGGTGTACTCGGTGTGCCAATGGTTTGTCGTCACGTCCACGTTGGGGTTGGAACCAGAAACCAAGACGCTGCCGTCGGGGACGAGGGTGGCGGAAGAATGATAGAGGCGGGCGATTTTGCTCTCCTGAAAGCCTTCCGAGGTCCAGCGGTGACCGGCGGGGGCGAGGGGGTCGTAGACGGCGGGCATGTAGACGGGCTGATCACCAAAAGACTGGCCGACGGCAAACGAGGTATTGCCATAGCCGGCGGTGCCCATGGCGACGCCGTTGCCGAACCAGAGGGTGCCGTCGGGGAGGTGGATGAACTGGCCCATGGAGCGCTGGGTGGCGAGGGGGTCGTCGGCCTCCCACTGCGGGTTGGGGTCGTCTGGCTTGATCTTGTCGCAGTTGTTCACGGCGGGGTAGGCGACGATGTTGAAGGCCGGGCCTGCGCCGGTGCCCCACTGGTCCTTCTGGAGGTTGGTGCCGCCGCAGAAGATGACCTCTGGGGTGTAGTTGTTGGCGGGGGTGAGGGGGAGCATGGCCGTTCCGGCGGACGCGGGGTAGACGCGTACGGCGTTGGGGATGTTGGGGAGCGGGGTGACCTGACGGGACTGCCAGTCGTAGAGGATGGCCTGGAACTCTGCCTGCATGAAGAGGCGTCCAGAAGGAAGAAGCCAGGTGAGCGGGTAGAGGTTGACGGGGAGGGTGTCGGTGAGGAACTGCATGCCGATGGCCTGACCGTCGCCCTTGGGGGGGAAGAACTCGTAGGTGGGGTTGTTCTGTGACGCGTCGGCGACGTATCCGCCCCACTGCTCGCCGCCGATGATGATGACGCTGCCGTCCTGGAGTGTCTCGACGGTGGGGTACCACCTGCGTCCGGTCATGGTGAAGCCGTTGACCCAGTCGCAGGACTGGTCGTCGCAGGCGTCGAGGAGGCGGAGGGCAGGGCCGCCGTCGCCGTTGTCGTAAGGGCCGGGGGAGAACTGGGGGACGGTTTGTACGCCGCCGGCCATGACGGGCTGGTTTCCGCCGGCGTTGATCCAGGTGCCGTTGCCGAGGGTGGAGCCGCCGGCGCAGAACGAGTTGGTGACGACGTCCATGGGGCGTACGGTGTTGGTGGAGAGGTCATACTCGGATGCCCAGGCGGGGTGACCGTTGGCGGTGAGGTTGTTGTTTTCTGTCTTGTCGACGATGTAGACCTTGTTTTCAGTTCCGAGGAACATTTGCTGTGCGCTGACGCCGGAGTAGCCGACAATGTCGTAGGTGAGCGGCGTGGCGGCGAGAGCGAGGGGGATTGGGAGGGCGAGGGCGAGGGCGAAGGTGCGGAGGGCGGATAGGCGGGGGGCTGTGCCGCGTGAGCGGCGAGAGGGGAGGGCCATGGGGGAGGTGGTGGCAGAGGAGGAGGAAGAGGTGGTGGTTGGAAAGGAGGAGGAGGAAGAAGAGGAAGGGAAGCGAAAGAAGAAGAAGAAGAAAAGGAGATAGGTAGAAGGATGAAGAAGAAAGGAAGACGAGGAAGAAGCAAGGGCGGGCGGTGGGTTAAGAGGAGGAGGCGCGGCACGATTTAAGCGCAACGTGATCGACGGGGAGGAAAGGAAGCAAACGAAACGGAGGGAAGATCAGGAGGCGGTGAGGGGAAGAGGGAGACAAGGCGGCGACAAAAAAGAGAAAAAAAAGAGATGGGATGAGATGAGATCGAAGTTGAGCGCAAGTTATAACCCGTCCAGTGCGGTCGTGAGAGGTAAACAAGGCGCGAGGCAGTGTCATGCAGAGTCGAGGCGAGTCAGCTGACGGCGAGTGAGAGGGAAGAATATAATGTCCGGGACGGGGATGGGCGGGGGAAAGGGGAGTCAGTCCAGTGCCGCCGCCTCGTCTATCTATCTGTCCAACGACGGCGAAGAAGAGAGAATAGCGGAGTGAGGGACGACCGACGACAGGCATGCGTGCCGTTCACCCGAGGCACGACGAGCCGGCCACGAGGCGAGGCGAGGCACGGCACGCGACGCGACGTGAGGCGAGGCAAGGTCGAGGCCAGGCCAAGGGAAAAAAAGGAAGCCGCGACACGGCGGCGTCAAACCAAGCTGAACAAAGCCAAGCCAGCCGAGCCGAGTTGCCGAACAGCCGAGTGGAGTGCGAGCACAGCCACCCCACATTCCCTCCGCGCGTGCCTCGCAGGCAGACAACGCTTGCTCCACGTCATCTATCTATTCCCTCAGTCCTTCTTTTCTGTTATTCCTATTTCTATTCTATTCTATTCTATTCTATTCTATTCTATTCTATTCTATTCTATTCCTATTTCTATTCTATCCTATTCTATTCTATTCCTATTCTATTCCTATTCTATTCCTATTCTATTCCTATTCTATTCCTATTCTATTCCTCCGCCTATTCACGAGCGCTAAGCAACGCGTCTTGGCTTCGCATACCTCCGCCCCTCTCCGTCTTTCCGTCTTCCCTCTTTCCCTCCGACGCGCGCTACCCAACCCCCCCTTTCACCCTCTCTTCGCCTTCCTTCGCCTTTCTTCTTTCTTTCTTTCTTTCTTTCTTTTTTCCGTCCATCCCTCCGTCCTCTTTCTTTCGCTGCGCGGCAAACGATGGCGGAGGGATGAAAAGAAGATAAGAGAAACGGATAGATGGGTGGATGGGAGCGCGACCGACGGACGGACGGACGGATGGACGGACGGATGGAACGGATGAAAGAAAGGAAGGAAGGAAGCGACGCGAGATCGACTGACTGACGGACAGACAGACAAGCAGACAGACTGAAAGAAAGACAGGAGGACCCGCGTCGGCGTCGGCGTCGGCGTCGATCGATCGATCGGACGAGCATCCGACGACTCCACCTCTCCACCTCTCCACCTCCGTTCGTCCCGCTCGCTCTGAGCGAACGACGGATGAAGGACGGATGATATAATAAACGCAAGCGAGTACGTCGTAGATCGCGCAGACCTCGCGTACTCTACATAGTCTACACTGGCTTCACACAAATCTTCCACCCGACGACCGACGACGAACAAACGACCGACCGAAAAAAAAAACACCTCTTCTAAACAAACGCAAATTGCGGACCCCGTGGTCCTCGGCCGCCGCCGCCGGACCCGAAGAACGCATGCTGGAACGGCATTCCACCCGGTCCTCCTGCGAACTGGAAGCCGCCTTGGCCCTGGAAGAACTGGTATGCCTGTTGCTGCTGCTGCTGTTGTTGTTGGTTCCCCATAGGGTCCCGCGGGTCCTCTCCGTTGTCGTACCGTGCTCGCAGCTCTGCATCGTCAATCAGTCAATCAGTCAGTCAGCCGCACCACAGCTGCCGTCTGCCGAGACTAGATAGACAGATCTATCTGTCCGCCGCCGCTCACCGTCGTTGTTCAGCACCTCGAAAGCCTCGTTGAGCGTCGCCATCTTGTCTTCAGACCCGCCCTTGTCCGGGTGCTCCGTGAGCGTCTTCTTCCGGCTGTCGACACCACCACAGACAGCGCGCGATCAGAAGAAAACTAGCCGGAAACAAGATCGACCGCCACCGCTACTCACTAAGCCTTCTTGATCGTCTTCTTATCCGCATCCCGTGACACACCGAGGATCTGATCCGACCGCACAACAACAAATCTCATTCAGTGCCGTGCGCCACGTAGATAAACGATCGCCACCGCAACGAACGCACCTTGTAATAGTCCTTCCGCTTCGACTGCTTCAGCAGCCGTTGCGCCTTCTGCAGCCTGGCCTGCACCTCGCGATCGCTCGATCCCGTCTTCTCAAACGCAGAGCTCAGCACCCGCACCGCCTCCTCCCACTCCTCCTTCTTCATCAGCCCCTCCGCCTTGCCCACCAACGCGTCCACATCGTCCCCGTTCCGACGCAGCGCCTCCTCGCAGTGCTCCTGCGCCTTCCTCAAGCCCGCCTCGCCCGTCTGCACGTACGCCTTGCAGAGCGTCGAATGCAGGCGGAGGAGCAGCCTCGAACTCTCTTTCGCCGCCATGTCCGCCGGGATCGGCGGAGAGTATGCTGCGTCCTCAGCCCCCCGCTGATCGCTCTCGATCGCCTCCACCACCTTGTCCACCACGCTCTTCTCCGCACTCGTGCCCCGGATCGAGCTGATCACCTGCCTCCAGCTCCCTCCCTCGGCGAAATTCTTCGCCTTTCTCATCGACTTGTCCACCGCCTTGATCGCCTTCCGCTTTGCCTTGCACGCCTTCGATTCCGGGTCCGAGTGTAAGCACGCCTTGAGGTGCGACAGCGCCATCTCGGCGTCGTTCAGGACGTAGAACGAAAGAGACGAGAGACGGAGGTAGAGCGACGGCGACGTCGGCGGAGAGATGTGGGCGATGCGCCTGCCAGATAGATAGATCCCAACGTTGCGCGTCAGATTCGAAACCCACTTTGTCCTTCTTCCCGCGTCTCCGCCACTCACGAATAATCCGCCACCGCGCTCTCTACGTCGCCCTTGCCCAACTGACACTCTGCCCGCGTCCTCCTCGCCTCGACCGAGTTGGGCGCCACTTCAAGCGCCTTTGTCGCCGACGCCACGCACTCATCCCATCGCTTCCCCTTGTGCGCCGACGACGCCGAGGCAAGCGCAGAGCGAGCCGTTTGGATAGACGCGGCCTAGACACGGGTGAAAGAAAGAGGGTTGAGCGCGACGGTAAAGGCCGGACGAAAAAAAAAAAGCCAACTCTCACCACTTCGCCGCCGGCCACGTCCTTCTTGTTGTGTCGCAGATACGCGTCGATCGATGCCTTTGCCTTGTCTAGCTGGCCGTCCTTTGTCAGGACCTTTGCTTTTTGCAAGTGCGCCTGCCGACCGACCGGGGGAGCCGTCCGAGTCAGCGAACCACAGGGCACGTTTCCGTTCGCTCGCCTCCGCTTCTCACCTGGTGGAAGTCTGGATTGAGGTTGAGAATCCGGTCAAAGTCCTCCAGCGCCGCCGAGCTCCGACCGAGGGATAGCTTGGCGGTGCCACGCTTGAAGAAAGAGAGATAGTTGCCCGGGTCTTGTTCTGTGGCGATCGACGGGCGGGTCAGCCACGGCGGCAAAAAAAACCCTTTTAGCTGTCAGAGATGGCACCCACCAATGGCGCTGTCATAGGCTCTGAGCGCTTCAGCGTACTGTCCTGCGCTGAGCAGGACGTTGGCCTGGTTGAGGAACTGCTGCGCCGTCAGCTGTGTGCCGGACGCATCGGCGAGGACGGGCGAGAGAAGAGAGTGACAAGAGAGAAGAAGAAAAGCAGGGAAAAGGGATCGGAGTATCATGGGAACAAATGAAAGGAGAGAGAGAGTGGGGGGTGCACGAGGCGAGGTCCAAACGAGACGAGAAAACGGCGACCGGGGTGATGGTGGTGGTGGTGGTGGTGCTGTGCTGGACGATCCCCGCCAGCGGAGGTTCGAGAAGGGGATGTGGCCACGTGACGCCTGGGGACGACGCTTGCCACGTGACGCTTAGCGTTGCGTGTTCGTAAACGGCGCAAGAAGGCCAGAGGGTCGTTGCCTCTTGACGAGCCACGGCCGCTCGACATTCCCTTCACCCCTACTCCTCTTTCCGCTTTTCCCAGGAGCGAGCCAAGCGAAATGCTCGAGGACAAATGGGGCGACGTGGACAGAGACTGACTGGTCCGTGACGCTTTGTCTCGCCCTGTGGAGCTGTTTCTCGTCGGGTGGGGCTGGTTTCGCTCTTTCCGCATCGCATGCCCTCCCTTACAATACCTTCACTTGGGCCCTGTATCAGTCGCACTCTGAAAATAGATTGCGCCAAGGACCAGTTTCAAGTCACCGTCTTCAGTACATGGCTGGAACACGAAACTAAGACGCCGCTGGCAGCTGATCGTACTTTGACGACCCCGTTACTATCTACACCCCCGGTGAGACTGAAACGAGTTGCAGTTCCCTGCTCAGGTCACTGCGGTAGGCAGACTGGTACGGGTGCCCATCTGGTGTCAGCTCGACTGCTTGTCTCAGGTTCGAGACGCAAGCCTCGAGGTAGTTCACGACACCGAGGCGGCGCTCGACACACAGTCGCAGCACGTTGCCCAGGTTGTTGAGGTAGGCAGGTCGGTTCGGATGTCCGTCGGTGCCAACTTGACCGCTAGTTCCAGGTTCGAGATGCAAGCCTCGAGGTCGTTCGTGTCGCTGAGGCACTCGAAGCGTCCTCGCAGCGCCCTACCCAAGCGACAGAGGGATACAGGCCGGTGCGGATACCCGTCGGCCAAGCTGACCGCTCGCTGCAAGGTCGACGCCAAAGCTTCAACGTCGTCCACGTCACCGAAGCGTTCGAAGCGGGCCAGAAGAGCATGTCCAAGGTCGCTGAGAGACGTAGGCCGGTTAGGGTGCCCGTCGGCCGTCAGATGCAAGCCTGGAGGTCGTCCACGTCGCCGAGGCGCTCGAACCGTCGTTGAAGCGCGCTGCCCAGGCTGCGCACCACCCGGTGGGAGCCTGCTCGAGGCCTTGGCGCAGGTTTGAGATGGCAATCTCGATGTCATCCACATCTCCGAACCGGTCGAAGCGCCTTCGCAGCGCATAGCCCACGCGGCTGAGGTAGAAAACTCGGTCCGGATGCCCGTACGGTGTCAGTTCGGTCGCTTGCCGCAGGTTCGAAATGGAAGCCTCGAGGTCGTCTACGTCTCCGAAGCGGTCGAAACGTGTTCGCAGCGCGTGACCCACGTCACTGAGGCACATAGGCCGGTTCGGATGCCCGTCTGGGGTCAGCTCGACCGCTTGCCGTAAGCTGCAGATGGAAGCCTCGATGTCCTCCACATCGCCGAAGCGTTCGAAGCATCCTCTCCGCATAGCCAAGGTTCTTGAGGCGCTTAGGCAGGCGTGCTGGAAGCGTCTTCGCAGTGCCGTTCCGAGGCTTTTGAGGCAGGCAGGCCGGTCCGGGTGCCCGTCGGGCATCAGCTCGACGGCTTGCTCCAGGTTCGAAATGGAAACCTGGAGATCATCCATGTGACCAAGACGATCGAAGCGTCGTCGAAGCGCAGTGCCAACCTTCTCGAGATAGGAATGCCGACCGGGACTCCCTTCGGGCGTCAGGTCGGCAGCTTGCTGCAGGTTCGAGATAGAGGCCTCGAGATCGTCGACATCGTCGAGACAATCGAAGCGTCTTCGCAGCGCCGCGTGGTCATGTTGGACGATATGACAGACTTGGCCGCCCGGGCTGAAATATACGCGCGTGGAAAAAGTGAGAGCAAGATCACGTCAGGATGATATCGTAGGCTGCTATGACGAGGTGGAGATAGTCACCGAGAAAGGAGGGTAAGGTGTATTGCTGGATAATTTGGGCGCATTCGTAGACAGATTCTGCCATGTCCTTCACAACGTCAGAAGTTCCTTCGAGCTTGCGAAGTCCGCTGACCTCATTTGCAAAGGCGAGAACGTCCTTCATGGCCATGGAAAGGCCTCGAACGTTGCTGTCTTGGATCCTCTGGTTTTGAAGAACCTTCCAATCCACAAAATGGAAACGAGTGTGCCATATTAATTCCAGCCATGGCTTCCTTTAAAGCCTTGAGCAATTTGTTATGTACCTACCTTGTACCAGGCGGTCAGAATACCAAACGCCACCGCTAGGTATGGGTGTATCTAGCGAAGTTCGGGTTGCCATAGAACGATCAGCTGACTCTAATGGAAAAAGACAAAGTGGGCCGACCCAATCCACCTACCCGCGTAATGCCCTCCACGGTCTTGAGCAATTGATCGAGGTACTCCGTAGCTTCCCGAAGAGGCGAATTTCATTCACCGAGACCTTCAGCCATCGAGAGAGCGTACTGAGCGCTCGCCTTGAAAGGAAGAACGTCACTTGCTACATTCGACATGGAGGCAAACGGGAGAGAAGAATCTCTGGCCTGTCGAGCCGCGCTGGACCATGATCAGCCTCCATTGCTTGGCTGGTAGTATTGGCAGGAAAGACGGGTAATTATGGGGCTTCAAAGGTCTCGGGGACAAACTTAAGGAGTATGGTCCCCGGGACGAAGGCATTGCCCTTCCGCAGCCTACAAGCTCGACTTCCTTCTGCGCCGAACAGAGGGCACGCGCGGACGGGTAAGTAAGGCAAAGAAAGACGTAAGACAAAGTTCAGTGACAGACCCACCGGAAGAAGCATCCTCTTGTTTGAGCAGGTCTCCTAGCTTCATCCGTACTCCGCCCACGAGCTCGTCTATCTGTGCAGGACAGCCAAACAGCACCTACAGCTCAAGCACGGCCTCCCAAATGAGCTCAGCGCAGAGAGGCAGCGCAGCGGTCGTATGACATTGCTCGGTGTCTACGGCAAGTTCGACAAAGACGTATTGCTTTAACTTGGAACCGGCGAGTCGAATGCCGTCGAGTCGAATTTCTACGTGCGCGCCTCACTCAATTGCCGTCAGCTTCTACCACAGCACACCACAATAAAATTTTGAGCATACGAACCTTTCATCTGAAGCCTTGCGAGCCTGTAAAATCATAGACCTTAGCGTCAATATAGTCTTCTCGGGGGTGCGAGAGACTTGGCTCACCTTGCCGGACCAGCGTCTAACCTCTCAGGGTTCATGTCGGGTGGTATAACGCTCGAAGAGGGTCGTGAGTTCCGTCGACGTTCGTCAATAGGTCAAAGTAATGGGTGAATGTGAGTGGAGGACGTCATGTGTGGTGAACAGGGTGGAGGGGTGTTTTTGTCCCCGCACGGCGGAGGACGTGACAAGGTCACCCAACGGCAAAGTTCGATATGAACGCAACATGCTCACGGCCACGACAGATGGAGTCCCGCGACCAGCAAGCTAGTCGGCAACGAGCCGGTCCAGGATGGTGTGGCACAGTCAGCGTCGGCGACTTTCTCCAGGAGTTTCATCTTTTGTTGCGCCGCAGAGTGGGCGTGGTTCTGCATTCGCGTCCCTGGACAGTGGATGGACGGGACGGAATGGATTAGATTCCATTCGCAGGTGTCTCGAGACGCTTATATTAACGGCCGCGGTCGGAGCTAAGCGGCCATTCGGGGACATGTTCGTCGACTTAACCGGGCCGTCCTTCGAATTCGATCACCCGGACGAGGACGACTCCATCACACCGGATGGCGTTCTGGAAGCCGGGGACGCAGCGACCGGGTGCGTGATCAGTCTCGTTCTGGATGCGCCCACCCCCGTTTGCACAGGTGGTGTTCTGACACGACCCGTCGCACCCCAGGCTCGTCGCTCGACCGAGAGACAGAGGCGGAAGGCACACTCGATGCCGCGCTCGCCAATGCCAACGCCTCGCTCGGTATTCAGGCCCAGAGGGAGCGCTTGCCTATCTTCAAACACCGCGAGAGGCTCCTCTACATGGTAGAGAGGTACCCTGTGACCGTCGTTGTGGGGCAGACAGGGTGTGGGAAGACGACACGTGAGCAGCGTTTCTTTGTCGTGTGCCCGCCCGCACTTGGCTTGAATAAAGAAGGAGGACACCCAAGGGCGCCCTTGACATGGACGGAACCAAGGACAGGACAGGCCACTACTCACCTTTCTTGCACTCCTTCTTCCCCTCAGAACTTCCCCAGTACCTCCTCGAAGCAGGTTGGGCACGAGAGGACCACGTCATCGCTTGCACCCAACCGCGCCGTGTCGCTGCTACGTCAGTGGCGGCGCGCGTCGCAGAGGAGGTCGGATCGGTGCTCGGCGACGAAGTGGGGTACACGATCCGCTTCGAAGACCTCTCCTCTCCCACACGCACACGTCTCAAGTATATGACCGATGGCATGCTTTTCAGGGAGGCGATGAGAGACCCGCTCTTGAGCAGGTACTCCGTCGTCATGGTCGATGAAGCGCACGAGAGGAGCGTGTATGCTGATATGCTGTTGGGCGTGCTCAAGAAGTGAGTGGGCTCGCCAATGCGCTCGACACGAATTGTTTCGACCCCTCAATTTCGTCTTGTTGTCTCCGCTATCAGAATTCGCAAGCACAGACCAGAGCTTCGACTCATTATTTCCTCAGCCACCGTCGACGCGCAGGCTTTTGTGGACTACTTCACCTCGGATGAAGAGCGGGAAAAGGACAGCGCATCGCACGAACCAGAAGCTGCCATCGTATCCTTGGAAGGGAGGATGTTCCCCGTGGAGATCGCGTACACTCGGGAGCCATGTCGAGACTACGTGATGAGCGCCGTCGACACCGTATGTGATATTCATCTCAAGGTATGTTCCACTGTAGCTTCTGCGGGCGTCGGACTCCTCGAACATCCCACTACTATGGGCTCACGAGCACGTAAATCGATTACCGGTCGTCTGCACAGGAACCCCAAGGAGACATCCTCGTCTTCCTTACGGGCCGTGAAGAGATCGACACGGCCCTCTCAGAGCTTTCGGAACGGCTTGCTACAATGTCTCGCTCGGCACCCCGAATGGTTCCTCTTCCCCTTCACGCAGGCCTCACCTCGGAGGAGCAGATGGCCATCTTCGAGCCCACGCCCAGGGGAGCGAGAAAGGTCGTGTTCAGTACCAACATTGCAGAAGCGAGCGTCACCATCGATGGGGTCAAATACGTCGTCGACTGTGGCTTTGTCAAGGTCGGTGCGCAGGCATGCTGTCCGTCCTTCGGTCTGTCTGTCTGCCATTCCATCCTGATAGCCCTTCCATCCTTTTTATTTTTTATTTCATTTTATTTCTCACCCAGCTCCGCGCATTCAATCCACGAACGGGAATGGACATCCTGGCTGTCGTGCCCGAGTCCCTCGGCTCTGCCAACCAACGGGCCGGCCGAGCGGGCCGCACGTCCCCGGGAAAAACTTTTCGCCTCTTTCCTGAATCCGCCTTACAGCTCCTCCCTTCTTCCACGCCTCCTGAGATCTGTCGGACGGACATCTCCCTGCCCGTGCTGCAGCTCAAGGCGCTAGGTATCGAGAATGTGGCCAGGGGGTTCGAGTGGATGACGCCTCCGCCGTCGGAAATGATGGTGCGCGCGTTGGACTTTCTTGGAGGCTTGGGCGCGCTGGATGAGTATGGAAGGTTGACCAAGCCGCTGGGAGAGAGGATGGCCGAGGTACCAGTCGATCCGATGTTGGCCAAGATTGTGAGTGGCTAGGTTGCTCCCTTTTTCTACCGTTCACAGCCTCCGTATACACAACGTTCCGAAGCGTCCCATCTCACTCGCTCGGCGTCGTCTGCCCTTGCCGTGTAACGCTCGCAGCTGCTCGACTCGGAGCGCTTTAAATGCGGCGTCGAAATCTTATCGATCGCGGCCATGACAGCGGTACAGAACCCGTTCATCATTGGCGAGGGCGCAGCGGGTGCGATGGGCGAGCTGGAACGGCGCAAGTTCACTGCGGAGGAGGGCGACCACCTGACGCTGCTCAACGCCTACAACGCGTTCGTCTCGCCTCGCGTCGGGAAGAAGTCGGCGCGGTGGGCGGCGAACCACCGATTGAACTTCAAGGCGCTCAGCCGGGCCGTATCTATCCGAGGACAACTGGAGAAGTACCTCCGGCGGTTCAAAATTCAAGTGGACAGCTGTGAGGGGGACCAGAAGCGGCTCCGCAGGTGCCTCGTCAGCGGCTACTTTAAAAACGCTGCCAGGCGCATGCCCGACGGATCGTATCGGAGCGTGCGAGAGGGCGCGGTGAGGTCGTGCCTCTGGCTTTGTTCCTCGAGACGATGTGCTGACGACTCCTTGCTGGATGTCGTCCTGTTCCAATCCAGGTCCTTCACATCCACCCCTCCTCCGTCCTCTTCAATCGGACACCACAATGGGTCATCGTGCGTAGGTCGAGCGCGATGGCGCTCGCGAGTGCACTCACCAATCGGTCCCCCCTTTTTGTCTTGGTTCACGTTTGCACAGTTCCATGAGGTGGTGGAGACAACCAAACGGTTCATGAGGGACGTGACCGCAATTGAGCCGGAATGGCTCACTGACTTGGCATGATCCCGTCCTCACCGCTACAGTTGATAAAGACATCATATTACAAAACCGTCCCGAATTCGTCGAGTACACCCCCCGTCCGGGTGACATCAAGGCGACAAGCGGAAGGATGTCAAGTGAGGAACGCCGGCCGCTGGGCGCAAAGCGTAGGGTTTTCTCTATTCCCTTGGTGTGCGCTGAGCCTGCAGTCCAGCCCATCGCCCTTAAAGCGGTCGTCATTGTCCTTGGCTTTGAGTTTTTCTAGGTCCGATGTGGATCACACGTACCGGGCAGTCGGGAAAGGAGGTGGTGCGCCGGCGCGGCTTTGAGCGAACGGCTGAGACAACGTCTCCGACTCGAGCATGAGTAACACTCGCCTCCCGTTCCACCCTTCGTTACGACGCGGACGTGAGGCGGGAGATGAAGTGTAACAAGGCCGCAGCCGTGCGTCCGTCCGCCCGAAGCGGTTGACTTGACGGCATGGGACCGACTACGTTCCTAGTCTTCCAGGGCCATCTCATTTTTTTAACAAAGCTGAGAATTACGTAGAAAGCTTTGACTGGGATGCTCTGGCCCCATTTTTTGAACGCTTCGCGCGCGTCTTTCCGTCACCTAGACCTGGGACCTATTCTCCCATGCTGACCGATACCCACTAACGGTATGAGACTCCCCCCCCCCCCCGGTTCGGCATCAGCGTGCGAGGAAGCATTTTGCCCATACTTCTCACTCTAGGAAGGAAGGAGCGTCGGGACGTCGAAAAAGTGGCGCCGAGGTACCCTCCCCTCCGTTGCGACACACGTGCCTGAGAAGATGACCCTGGGAGTTGAGCGCAACGTGACGTCCGCCTCCCTTCCTCGGTCTCAGCCAAGCACCCAGTACCTCTCTTCCCTAGCTCTGCTATTTTTCACGAATGACTGGGTCATCCTTCAAGGCGTCATCGTGACCTTCTCTAAGGATCCCTCCCTCGCAACCGTCGGCGCTTCCCTGTCCGCTCGTCCGTACCTGCACCGGCCTGGCCGCAGCAGGTGGTCCGAGCGCCAGCCCGGTATGACGTGCTCGTAGCCGGCGGCGCACATCATCCTTGTCGTCCGTCGCTCATCGAGTCCGCTGCTTCCTTTCCTTTCCGCCTCTAACCGCAATTGCTCCCCCAGCCGTGGGCCATATAGGGCGAAAGCGATCCCAGAGCTGCATTTAGGCACAGCTCTGAACGTGGGCGTGGCATACGCTCGACCATTAGCCCCCGAAGAAGAGCGACGCTCGGCGGGCGGTCGCCTGGTTTCTCACCTGTTTGCCTCTGATGATGCGCAGCGCAAAGATATTCCGTCATGGCCCACCGTTTCAGTCTGTCCTGGGCCGTCGTGTCTGAAGGAGAGAGAGATAAAGACGGAGCTTGGTAGGAATTCAGCTCGGATCCTCCCCTTTGTTTCCTCGCCCGCTCTCGCCTGAAGCACGCGGCTGGCACACCCTCTCTTCTGTCGCCCCTCGCCGGACGACTGTACCGCCCTCTCCCATCGATCAAATTTCTCTTTCCCCCAGACACGCGGACCGTTGTTCTCTCCATGTCCCCATATTCGACCTCTCACCCTACTTTTGCCTCTCAGCCGGCCTCCGTACCACACACCTCCTTCAACCATGCGCGACAACCTCTTGCGCAGACGGGGGGTGAGGCGAGACGGTTCGGTGGGACGAGTTTGGCTGGCGGTATCGTCGTCCGGGAAGGAGCAAGACTGAGCGATGAAGAGGTGGAGAAGGAGAAGAAGGCAGTCAGGAAGGTAGGTCGCGCCTCTCCACGGCCATGGTCATGGCCATCATCACGCCTTTGATGAACGTTTCCTCCCGCCTGCATCTTTGGTAATTTCCTTCCTGCCAACCTTTCCGTCAGATCGACCGCATGTGAGTGGACAGCAGAGATGGACAACGATCACCGACGCTGCCATGCTGCTCACGGGAACGTCAGCGCTCACCGCGGTGCTTGCCCCCTTTTGTCCCCCTCTTCCGGCACCAGGCTCGTCCCTATCTTGACATCCCTCTATCTGTTGTCCTTCCTCGACCGGAGCAGTAAGTTCTCAACTCACCTGCCATATGAAATTCGTCTTCCGTCTTGGCTGAACCGGCAAATGGGCGACTGACCACCGTCTATCAGATATTGGCAACGCAAAGTGATTATCTTTCCGCTACCTGATCATACGAAAATTGGTCCCCGATCGGACGCTCACTGCTGGTTCTTCACTGCCTGTCCATCAGACTTGACGGCCTTATACAGGACCTGAAGATAACGGATTATTCCACCGTGTCGGCCATCTTCTTTGTTGGCTATGGTGCGTCATGCACTTTGTTTCGAATCTGCAAATCTACGCGTCACCCCCCAGCGAGCGTCTCCTCAATGACCTTTTCTTCGTCTTGGTCCGAACTCGCTTCCTCGCCGGTCATCAACGTTTGCTTTCCCCATCATCTTCTTACCTTGCAGTCGTGTTTGAGCTGCCCGCCAACTGGGCCCTGAAGCGCCTCTCCCCTCCCATATGGTTGCCCACGCTGACCCTGGTGTGGGGCATCATTGCCGTCGTCATGGGTCTCGTTCCCAATCAGCCGGCGATGTACGCAGTTCGTTTCTTTCTCGGAGCAACGGGTGGGTGTGGGCTGAGCGCGCATGAGTCCTATTCGAGAGGGCTGACCTCGTTCTGTACTTTCCTAGAGGCTGGACTGTTCCCTGGCGTCATTTATACGTTCAGCCAGTTTTACGTACGCAAAGAGCGTCACTACCGCACGTCCATGTTCTTCTCTGCTGCCGCTCTGGCAGGGTGAGTCGTGATGCCTCCGGCAAGCTCAGGCCTAGCGTCTCTTACGGGGGTCGTACCCGCATGCTTACAACCTTCCGGACGCGACCCGGCTCGTAACGCGCAGGGCTTTCGGCGGAGTACTGGCGTACGGTCTCTCCAAAATGGACGGCATCGGGGGCAAGCTTGGCTGGAGTTGGATCTTTATCAGTGCGTCGTACGTCAGCGTGGCGATCTGATCTCCAGAAGGCACATACTCAATTTCCCCCTCGGCATATCTTGCTCACCCACGCAGTCGAAGGCCTTTTGACTGTAGTCGTGAGGTGCGCCTGCCGTCCCCGCCAACCTTGGTATCCGTCATGCTCTTCGATAATCCGTGTTAACCTAGATCGCTCTTGGACGTCGCGTTCCGGACGGCTCCACAGCACGGCTGCCTACTTTCTCATCCCCACGTACCCGGCCGAATCGTCCAAGTTCACGGAAGAAGAGAAAAAAATCATTGTGGGCATCGCTGAACAGCGGTGAACGAGGCTGAGCCCGCTGGTAGCGGTGTGGTGGGTTCTGACTGGCATTTCGTCCTCTTTCCTCGCACGCCACCCGGTCTCCGACGGCAGTCGCGCCGCCTCGCTGATGACTCGGACGCACTGGATCTCGAGCCTTTCAATTGGGTCGGCGTGCGCCAAGCCTTCTCGGACGTTTACGTTTGGCTGTACGCCGGTATGTTCCACGGCTTTGCGTTCGGACTGTACACGCTCAGCCTCTTCCTGCCGAGCATCATTGCCGGGCTCGGATATGCGAGTTGGAAAGCGCAGGTGGGCCGCCTTTCTTGCCCTCGGTCCCGTTTCGGCTTTTTCCATAACTGGACTCGTCTCGTCCACTCCGCCCTCATCCTATTCCTCTTGCACAGCTCCTCACAGTTCCGCCGTACGCGTTTGCGTTCTTGTGCACCATGGCCACGGCTCACGCGTCCTTCCTTGTCGATCGTCGCGCACCTTTTATAATGGGAGGCGGAGGCGTAGCCATCGTGGGTTATATCGGCCTCGTCGCCGCGAAAAGCCCTGGGGCCAAGTATTTGTGAGTCCACGTCCGGTCCGCCGAAGGCGAGACGTGATGGATATGAGAGCGGTGGGAACAGAGACGACGCGAGGTGTCCCACCCGTACCTAATACGCCACCTCGCCCATTTCCTCTCGCCGATCAGCTTCATCTTCCTCTGCACGGCGGGAATCTACTCGGCCAACGCGCTCCTACTCTCATGGCCAGCGGAGAACGTGTCGGGCCAGACGAAGCGCGCGACCGCGCTCGCGTTGCAGATCTCCATCGGGGACGTGGGGGCGATTGTGGGCACAGAGCTGTATCGTGAGTGCGGCGTGGGATAGACGTGCGAGGGAGCCGGGGCGATCCCGTCTCGCTTCACCTGCAAGCCATCACGGCTTTTTTTTCTCATGTCGACCACTCTGTGCCTCCCCTCCTCGCCCCCCTTTTTCTTTTTTTTTTTGCCTTTTCTCTCCCTATCGCCCCTATTCTATTCACCGGAGTAGGCATGCCCCTGGGCGATCTGACGAACGAAAACTACCGCGTCTCCACGGGCCTCACAATCCTTTGGACCGCATTCGGCGTCATCTTCACCGCCGCGCTCTGGGTCCTCATGGGGCGGGAGAACGCGCGGAGGGAGAGGCTCGCACCGCGATCTTGCGTCGGAGGAGGGGACGGGGACGAAGGTGGAGTGGAGACGGCAGACGAGAAGGAATGTGGGACGAGCGGCACCGGCGGCAGTGCCGAGGCGGAGGAGGAGAGGAGACTGTTTGGCGATCGGTGGGTGGGATGGAGGTACCAGCTCTGACTCGTCGTGTACGCCAAATATATGCCTACGCCGACCGCCCGCTCCGTTCGTTCCCTCGACCTATCCTTCGTCCGTTGCGGTTATTAGTGAATTCGCTTCATCTGGCGCATAGCCATTCATCCCATGCCTTGTGAAAGAGCGTGGGAGAGGTCGACGGCGGCGTCGATGGTCCCATCTCACGCGCCTTGGCCGTCTGTCCTCGAGCTCGAGGTTGTTTTAGCGGTGGCCTCTTTCCGGTCGTGATGGGGAAAAAGAAAAGGAGAGATGCGGGGCCACGCTCCGTGCTTTCCACCCTATCCTATAGCCTCATTGTCGTCGATTTGAGAATTTTCTCATCGTGGTAGAAATCGAATTGATCGACCTTGCCATTCATTCATTCATTACCTCGTGAATCTTGTTTCGAAAGCGTAAACAAGCCAATAACGGAGACTAGTCGGCCTTGGACGTAGACGGCCGGGAACGGGCAATAATCAGCACCGCCGACGGTGGAGGAAGACGGAGAATCGGTGCGAAAGCAAAGGTGCACTCCAAAAGGAAGACGTCGGACACCGGCGAGATAGAGAGCGCGATGGAAAGGGGTTAGGGTTCAAGAAAGAGAAACTGGAGAGCATTTCAGGACCTTCGCAGGTACGACGACGACCCTAAGCCTCTTCTTGACCATTCGTCTCCTTCTCCTTTTCGTCCGCCGTCTCGCCGACGACGCCGACGTGCTCGGCTTCCACCATCTTTGTCGCTCTCGTCTGTCCGAGGGCGATGGCCTCGAGGCCGATTTCTTTGTTGATTCGGTTCTGGCGCTCGCGATCGGTAATGGCCGTGCCGGAGGTGTCGCCGAATATGATGTCCATCTCCTCGAGCCTGTAGGACGCGCAGCAAAACAAAGGCAAAGGCCCACCGGAGGAGGGGGCAAGGGAGGAGATGAGCATCCGCTTGGGCGCCGCCGGGGACGAGGAGAATGCGGCCCGGTAAGTAAGAGGAAGCACGCACGTAAGACCCTTGGTCTCCGGGACAAAGACGATGACGTATAAAGCGCCGAGGAAGGTGAGAACTCTGGAAAAGACGGAGGGGAGGGCAAGGGAAAGGCGAAGCGAAGCGAGACAAGGACACGACAAGGACATCTATCAGAAAAGGCCGTGATCACCACCACATTGCGCTTCCCTCCGTCGTTGCTCACCCGAAGAAGACGTAGGTGCCGAAGCGCAGATGTTTGAGCATGTTGGGAGTTACCTGGCCGGCAAGGAAGCGCCCGAGGGGACGGGCTCTAGCGGTCGGACAGGGTCGTGGACAGACAGACAGACAGACGCACCTGTCCGACGATGAAATTGTTCATCCAGTTGCTGGACGCACCGATGCTGACGCCCTTTGCGCGCAGGGAGAGGGGCTGGCAGTACGTCAGGGCGTGGGGAGCGGTCGAACGCGCAAGGTAAGCACCGTGTCCACCCCCACCCGGACGAACAACAGCGGCCATAACACGGTCAGACGCACCCAGATCTCTGCGACGGTGACCCATGCGACGGGGCCCCACGAGTCTGAATGAAGGGGATGGTAAGTCGAAAATGACTCGCTCAGTTTGGTGGCGCTGGATGGTTCAATTGGGGGATCGGGAGGCGAGGACGACTCACAGCCAAAGTGGATAGCAAAGAGCCAAACCTGAGACGGAGGAAAGGAAATTCGGCGTGGGTCGCATTAGCGCTTGCAACTCGAGGATCAAAGCCGTCCTGACGTCCTACACCGTAGACGTAGACATAGACAGTCGCCCTCACCATGACACAAGCCGCCCATCCCGCCGCACCATGACTAGGCCACGAGTCCTCATAAAGGCCGCTAAGAACGGCAATGATGAGGTGGCAGGAGGCCATGCCAAAGGCTCCCCAGATTAGGATAGATCTCCGGCCTACGCGGTCTACCCAGATGACTAGTTTCGCAGCAAGCGGGGGGGGGAGGGGAGGAAAGGGGTTGAGCAAGCGGAGCCAAGCAAGCGGGGGGAGGAAAATGGTTGAGAGAAGGTCTTTGGAGACGAGAAAAGGCAGCTTACTCACCAGTGGGGATAGTGGCGAGGAACATGACGATCCCAACGACGCCCGTAGCGAGGAGACTGATCGTGTTTCCCGTCAGCCCAAGCCCGGTAAAGATCTGCCGAGGATTTGCAATGAAAACGGAAGACCGACGGTGGAAAGAGTGGAGTCAAAGAGCAGGCCTAGGCAAGAGGAGTACGAAGGGAGAGACTCACAGTCGGAGCGTAGTAGAGGACTGGGTGGGATTGGCAGAGGGAAAGAAAGAAGGCGATGAGTGACAAGGCGACCGGCGCTGGTTGAATGTGAGTGAACTCACCAGCATTGACGCCCGTCCACTGTGGAACAACGAGGAAGGAGGGAAGGAAAACGAAAACAAAAACGAAAGGGTCAACGGTGACCATTGTCTCAAGCCGTCGGCCGTCGTTCGAACCTCGGCACACGGACCTGTTGGAAGAACACTGGAAACGGCGGGGAGGTGGGGTCAGCAAAGAGGGCAGGGAGGCGGGGTCAGCAAAGAGTGCGACCCCGCTCACTCGCTCGTCAGGCGCGATTCCGCAACTCACTGATGAGACAGGCGGTGCTGATCCTGATGAGCATGCTCCGATTGGTGAGCAGGCTTAGGTACCCGTGGAGGCCGAGAAGAACATCCGACTTGAACGATCCGTCCTGGTAGTGCGGGTATCGTTGCTGTGAAGTCTCCTTATCAAAGAGATACTGACTCTTAACCTGCAACCACTCCATCCTCACAAGCTCGTCATCTTCTGGCAAGCCACGAAGATGACTGAGAACAGCGAGCGCGTCGGTCTCTTTTCCAATGTTCATAAGATACCGTGGTGAGCTTGGCATGAAGAGCATGCCGACGAACAGGACGATGGCGGGAACGAGTTGGAGGGCCAAGGGGAGTCTCCAGGCGGCGTCGGATTGGGTGGTGCCGGTGCCGCCGATGTAGTTGCAGCCGCTGGACGACAAGGGGGGAACGGGTGATGATGAGTATTGTCGGACGAGTGGAGAGAAAAGGAAAGAAAGACGGAAGAGGGACTGACTAGTCGATCCAGAACGAAACCATGATGCCAAAAGTGATGGCAAGTTGCTGGAGGGCCACGAGCGAGCCTCGCACCTCGGGAGGGGCGACCTCTGCGTTATAGATAGGCACGCCCATCGAAAGGGATCCGACGCCCATACCGGTGATGAACCTTCCTGCGTAGATGAACGACGCGCCGTTCGAGCCGCCACCGTCGTGGGTGGTTGTCTGGACGATGACGCCGATGCAGAAGATGATGACTGCGAGCAGGATGCAGCGCTTTCGGCCGAGCTGTTTCGGGCAAGAGAGATGGGACGCGATGTGAGCACAGAGCCGAAGTATGGCAACCGACGGCCGCACCTTGTCACACGTATAACCAGTCAGCAAGGTGCCGAGCCAGGCACCGAGCTCGAGGATGGCGGTGAGCCAACCTTTAAGGGTGGCATTTTTGGCGTCGGGAACGGTGGCAAGAAAGTTGGTCATGGTGAGCACGCCGGAGAAGACGCCCTGGTTGTAGCCGTCTGTGAGGCGGAGAAGGAGAGGGAAGAGGAGTGAGACGTCTTTGTCGGTCCGAGTGAGTGGTGGACCATCAGCGGCGACTGACAGAGCAAGCCTCCTAGAGAAGCAAAGACGGCGATGCCGAAAACGCGGCGGTTGTGAACGAGGCCTTTGAATCCGGACTAAAGAGAAGGCAAAGCAAAGACGACGAGGGTGGGTTGTCACCTTCGTGCTCGATTGCGCGCAGCGATGAAAGACAAAACGGCAAGCTCACGGGCCCGGAGAGCGCCATGCGCTTCTCTATGATGGCCTTTTCAAACGCATCGGCTGAGGAGACGGCGAAGGAAAGGGCGGCCGGGGGGGTTGGGCGGTCGAAGGGCATCTTGGCGTGGGGATGGGGAGGAGGGACGGCTTGGGGTGGTGTGGGAGGAAGGAGGAGAAGAAGGAGGAGAAAGAGGAAGAGAGCGAGGAAGAGAGCGAGTGTGGAGCCCCGCTGATGGGTCAGTCAGGCACGCATGCGTCTTATTATACTCCACTCCGCTTACCCTCTTTCTTTTCTTTCCCTAATCCGGGGCGTGGGCGACGAGCAAGGCGCAGGCGCCCACCCACGGCCGGCCGAGCAGACGGCGACGGCGACGGCGACGGCGTGCGCTGACTGACCGCCGACGACGGCCACGCGAGCCAACCAGACCGACGAGCGACGGTGCGAAAGCGGCCATGCTCGCACAGGCGCACAGGCGCACGGGCGCACGGGCCAGCGGGCCATCAATCATGAGAGATCTCCGGCCGGCAAAGAGCGCGCCACGCATCCACTGCGCTTCCTCCCCGCCACCCGGTCCGGTTCTCCGACCCGCGTCGGCTGCGCTTCGGCAATGACGGCCGTCGCAGCCGCCTCGCCTTCCTGCTCACGTGCTCGTCGTGGAGGTCATCAGCGTGAGACGTCGGTCTGCGCTCCAAATTGCTGATCTTCTGGCCAGAGCCAGAGGCAGCAGAGGAGCGCCGTCACGCCCAGTGGTGTCGAGGGTAGGAGCGGAGACAAGGGCCGGACGGCGTCTTCGGATTTCCAGGATGCGCCGAGGAAGGTCGAGGATATGGGTGTTGAGCCCAGAAGCTCATGGGAAAAGGGCAGAGGATGATGTGAAGGCGGGCGACAAGGCGAAGGTGACCGACAGTGACAGTGCTGGCCCAGCAAAGAGAGAGGTGGTGGTGAGGGAGGTCGGCTCGGTTTCGCCTAGGTGCTGCTTGAGTCTGGATAGTAAAGGTTTTTCTTCGGTTTGCTTCCCTGCTGTCTCTTTCACATCGACGTCCCTTCTCTTTCTCTCTCTCTCCTCCTTTCCCGCTCGAACTTGATCGACTCTCGCTTCCTTTCCCACTCGAACTTGAGCGACTCTCGCTCCTTCCCCGTTGCCATTGCAACAGAAAATAGACGCCGCCCCACTGTAGTAGTAGCATTTAGAAGAGACACGGCGATGTCATCTTCCAGGCGGAATTGGAACCAGGCTGTTCCGTAGTCAAACTCGAAGAGCCCTGTCTGAAGGAGAAGGAAAAAGCGAACGAAAGCATACATGTACGGACGCAGCATACATGTACGGATGCGAACGTCGAACGTCGGCCGGCGGCGATCTGACGGAAGAATATTGCGAGTCGAAACAAGGAACGCACGAGTCGGGACTCGGTCGGCTGTTGCCATCGCCGTTCGGTCTCCTCTCCTTCTCTCAGTGCGCTCGCGACGCAGCCATACGATCCGGAAAGCGTCATGGACGCAGCTTCCTCCGCCATCCCCATGCCCGCCGAGGCATTGTCGACGCTCACCCCGGAGAGCCAAGCATACATACGACGGCTCGCCGCCTTCCGGGCGAAATCGAGGTGGAACGAGTGAGTGGTGCGAGCGGTAGTTGAAGGGAGGAGTCAGGATAGGAGTCGCTTGCTGAATTCCTCCCCCTCCCTTCCCCCCTGACGAAGCATCTCCAAAAGCCGTCAAGCGGCCGTCCTGGTCTTGCTCTTCGAAGTGCCCGCACATCCCGCTGCCGCCGACGCCATATGCTCCGCGGCCAGCACATCGGCCACCGCGCCGACACCGACACCGACGGCGCCAACGGAGCTCAGGTTCTTGTTGACCACCCGTGCTTTGCACCTTCGTTCGCACCCGGGACAGACGGCCTTGCCTGGCGGGAGGGTGGATGAAGAGGATGGGTCGTATAGGATCACAGCGGTGGGAACCAATGCGAGACATAGGTCGCGCGACACAGCGTGATTTGTGTTCTTTTGCTAGGGACATCGCTGCTGATCTTCTTCTTCTTCTTCTTCCTTGTTCCGCCCTCATTGCCTGGACGTCGTGTGCATCCTTCATCGGGCTCAGAGGCGAGAGGCGTTCGAAGAAGTCGGTCTGCCCCTTGACCTGCCCGACCTTCACTACGTGACGACTTGGCACCCTTGTGAGCCGAACAGAACGCTCCCTCCTCCCCGGTCGTCGTCGTCCTTTTCCTGGCTAGGATCGCGATCTCAAACAAACCCACACCCGCTTTTCTTTTTCTTTTCTTTTTTTCCTCCCAGTCCTCTCCAAATCAAGCCTAATAGTAACGCCAGTGATCTACCTGCTCACCAACCCACAAGAACACGTGGCAAAGCTGCGCGCCTCGCCGGCAGAGGTGTCCAAGATCTTCTCCCACCCGCTCTCGGCGGTCGTCGTGAACGAAGCGCCAGCGCACCTCGCGCCGCTCCTCTCGGACCCAGAGACATGCGACCCACACCGACCGCCGCAGGTCGCCTATCGCACCTACTCCGATGTACCGTGGATCGCCGGCAGGCCGTACCGCCTACACCGCATACGGAGCGAGGGCGACCTGATCAAAGGCATGACCTTTGACGTCCTCGCCTCTATCGCCTCTTTCGCTTTCGGTCCCAACAAAACACCCCCTTTCCGTCTCACGGCGAGGCGACAGATGGGCTGGGACGAAATGTGCGAGTGGATCGTACGCGGTGGGCGGATCGCGGGGAGGGCGGGGGATGAGAAGGAGGAGGGGGAGCCGAACCAGCAGCAAAAGCAGCAGCAGCAGCAGGCCATGTCGCACGGGTACGAGACGTTTGTGGGAGGAGTGGACGACGCGGACGAGGGATTGGACGACGACGACGACGACGACGTCGACGTCGCAGACCCGCCCATCGCTGGGGCCGGGGCGCTAGCAGAGGAGGCGCCAGTGGCGGTCCGAGCGTGAGCGTGCGTGGATGATGGAAATACTAGAGCTAGAGCTAGAGGCTTGGGCGTCCGCACCGCATAGATTCGGTTCGAAGGTAAGGCCGGCCGGCCGGCCGGCGGAGGAGAGGCGTGGGTAGCACTGTACGGCTAGCGATGCGAGGGAAACAAAAAGCTTCCAGGACTCGTCTCGTCTGCGTACGATGGTGGGTGCTCTGCTTTCAGCCAGCGAGCGAGCCAGCGAGCGAACGAAGGAAGGAAGGAAACGCAGCACGGTATGCGATAGGACACACGACATGACCTCGGAGGGGATGTCTATCGCCCTCGCCGGTGACGGGACAAATGTCCTAAACCAGAAAGAACAGGAAAGAAAAAAAAAAATTCGATCCCGCCGCTGTGACGTGGTGAACCTCACACCTTCCCCATCTCCCACACCACCGTCCACGTCCCACAGGGCACACGCCGGGGCAGGATGGGGAAAGAGGTAGGACGAGGGGGAGGGAGGGAGGGGGAGGGCGGGGGTATGGCAAGATCCGATCGCCTGGATGGATATGGATGAGAATACTTGGAAAGCGAGAAAGAAGGGGAAGAAGGCGCGTCTCCGGCTTGCGAAGGCGGCGGGCCGGTCCGGGAAGGGCGATTCGTCGGACGGACGGACGGCTTCACGGGTTCGCGAGAGCGAAAGAGATGGTGTTGTGGTCGAAAGAAAACTCGGCGTAGACGCCGCGGAGGAAAGTGTCGCTGAGCGTGGGCAAGGGGCACGACACGAGGATCAGTCCACCGGGTCGGCCACGAGCGGGACGGATGCGAAGAGCGCACGGGCACGCTGGGAGGGAGACCTACCCGAGGATCCACCTCGACCCGGCATTGTCGCCGGAACCGACGACGCCGGCGGTGCAATTGACGCCGTCTCCGCCGTAGGCAAAGTGCTGAGGGAGGATGGGGAAGACGACGTTGCCAAAGTCGAAGCCGATGGCCGGTGGGTTGGAACAGTTGTACCTGCGGGACACGCGGGAGTGAAGAAGGAGGGGCCGGATGGTAAGTAATCTAATCTGCCCTTCCCTCAACGACGAATCGCCTGCTTGGCTTGTACTCACGTAGCCTGCACGCTCCCGCCGTCGCTCACATACGTCTGCAGGCCGGCCTGCTCGAGGAGTCGCTTGACCTGATCGTTGGGGCCAATGACGAGCGTGGTGCCGGTGTCGATGAGGGCGTCCACATCCATCACGTACGTGTGACCGCTGTATACCTTGCTCGACGCCACCCAGTAGCTCTGGTCCGTCACCGGGGCTGAGATGAGCGAGCCCTGGTACTTGCTCGCCTCGGTGCCGCCGAGGTAGAGCATCGGCGCGTTCTCGGTGAGGACGAAGCCAAACTTGCACTCGGCCAGCGCGCCGGCGTCGCAAAGCGTGTTGACGAAAGGCTTGCTGTTCGTCGACGAAAGGCTCTGGTACGACATGCCGGCGATCGACTTGAGGCCATCGACGGTCGTGTTGGAGATGCCGACCGTCTGGTTGTCAGCGGACAGGCCGGCGATGGAGATGGTGTCGGAGAAGAGCTGGCCGGTGGCGCGGCTGCCGGAGGCGTACAAGTTGTCGAACGAGCGCCCAAGGTCATGGGAGCTGTTTCCGGGCGTGTAGCCAGCGCCGGGTGCGACGAATAGGTCGGCGGCTCCGGTGTCGAAGTCGACGAGTACGGTCTGCCCGCCGATCGTCATGGCGCCCGTCCAGTAGCTGTTCGAGTGGTTCGTCAGGCTCACTGCGCCCTGTCCGCGGGCGCTTCTCTTGCGAAGCTGGCCTTTTTGCTCAGAACGGGTGGTCGGGCTGCCACCGGTGCCGCCGCCGCCGATCTGTGCCAGCTCGTGGAACCAAGAGGGTGCGTTCTGGCCGGTGTTTCTTTGGAACGCATGCGTCGCCGCGGCGTACTTCTGGCCCAAGGTGGCGATGTGGCCGTCGACTGCTTTGAGGTCTACGGTTCCGTCGGGGTTGAGGAAGGGCTTGCCGGCGGAGGCGGCGACGGCAGAGGCGTTGTCGAAGGCCGAGTAGAGGAAGGTGGGGTCGCGCCTGTAGAGAGGCACCGCGAGGGGCTGCGCATGGACGGAGGAGCGTGGGGCGAGCGTGGCATGAGGACGGCCGACGGCCCGCTCCAAAGGAGTGGCCGAGCCGGCGGCCGGGGAAGGGGAGGGGGCAAAGAGGAGGAGGAAGAGGGGTGCGACGGCGAAGAAGGACGGCGACATGGTCGGTCCCCTGCTGGGGGCTACGTGGGTTCGTGCGAGGATGCGTGTATGCGTATGCGGCTTTCTTTCCGTTCCAGCGAGAGAGCGTGGGGGAGCGTGGCTGGGGAGCGAGTGAAGTAGGGGTGGGTGTGGAGGGGAAGAGAGCGTGAGGGGTGGTGGTGGAGAGAAGGAGCGTGAGCGAGGTGGGCAGGAAGGGGGTGAGGGGGAGGCGGAGGGGGCAGAGGAGGCGGAGGTGGAGGTGGAGGAGGTGATGGTGGCGGTGGTGGGAAGGATGGTGATGGTGGTAGCGAGCAAGAAGAAGACGATAATAATAATGACCGACGATCGTCGCCAGCGCGCTCATGCTCGCCTCGTCGCCCAGCCCATCTCATCATCCTCTCCTCCTCTCCCCATCTCAATCTACCCCGCCCACGCAGTCCGCTGATCACCGGCACGGCACTTGTGCCACGTGAGCAAGCCCGCACAAGATCGTCTCCTTCGCGACGGCACCAGAATTTAGACAGAACAGAACGCTCTTCCCCTCTCCGTCATCCTCGAGCATGGCTAGCATCTAGTGGATGTGCCTTTGACTTTGACGCACCGCCCTCGGTCCATTCGTCGCCAAGCGAACCTACATGCAGATAGATCATTCATATCCCCCCTCGTCTCCCATCCCGCCGCCCGCCGACGTCAATCGCTATCGGAAGAGCTCTCCTCGTCGTCCTCCTCCACATCGTCGTCCGTCCCGCTCTCCTCCTCCCCTTCCTCCGACCACTCCTCGTCGTCCTCCTCCCCATTGCCGTTCCCAGCCGACGACTTGACCCGCTCTCCCCGCATCTGCGCCATCTGGCCAGCGAGCGTATCTGAAGTAGCCAAAGCGGATCGGCAAGTACAAGGTTCAGTCCAGTCCGTACAGCATCGCGACCACCGATCAGACCCCCGAACGAAACTCGGTAGCGCCCTCACCTTCTTCCGGATCAGAGATATCGTCATCCTCATCCTCGCCCTCGCCTTCAAGCACAGACGGGTCTTCCACTTTGAGCTGGCAAAAACAAAAAATTATTCACATCGTCAGACACACGACTCGAGTGTCGTCGCGCCGCCTATGAACTCACCATCAAGTTCTTCTGAATATCCGTCCCGTGATACGTATCGCTCACGACAAAAGCCTGGAAAGTGTACAGCCCAGCCTGGGGCGGAGCCTGGAACTGGATCGAGAAAGTGCGCACGTCCTCGTCCTCGTCCTCGCCCTCGTCCTTGCCATCGCTCGCGCCAGACGCAGTGCGTTCCGAACCGACACCGACGTCCGTCATTCGCCCCGGTTGCACGATCACTCGGTTCAGCTTTGTGTCGCCGATCATGATCCACCACTGCGCCTTGCGGTTCTGCCAAAGACGGACGGACGGAGCGCATCCGCGAGCGAGTCAGCCAGCCGGTCCACCGCCACGCGACGCGACGTCGGTCCGACTCTCACCTCGATGAACCTCGGAGCATGCGCCCACCCCTGTGGCCTCTGACCCTCTCCATCCTCATCCCCAGACGTGCCCGCCTGCCCACCCTTCTTCCTCCCAATCAGCTCATCCAACTCCACCTCGCCCTCCTCGTCCGACTTGAGCAAAGCATCCGCGTCGTTCTCCCCCTTTGTCTCCAGCATCGATGGAGGCACGCCGTGAACGAGCATCTTTGGAGGTGTCGATTCGCCGGGCAGGCACACTCGGACTTTGAGAACAAAGTTTACCAAAGATCCCGTCGTGACCAGCCGTTCGCCCGTGACTGCAGACCGACGCGCGCGATTATCGTGCACATCAGCGAGCCGCCACATGCACCGCCCCGCCCGCTCTCAACGACTCACCTTTGAAGAAAGCTTCGACGAGTTCCAGACGCGGCCATTCCCTTGCCACCTTCATCATCTGCTCCTCCTCAGACCCTACCAATTCACCATCCTTTCCGTCTCGGATCGTCTCCCGCCTCTTGTCCTCCGCCAGCGCCACCAGCCCCTCGATACCCCGGTCCCCCACGCCTCCCCGAGTCAAACGCTCAGCCTGGATGCGCTTCAGACCGGGAAGCTGGAGGAGCTCGGCAACGCTGGGAAACGCTGGGTGGGTGCCTTGGATGAGGTGTTGAGAGAGGGCCATGATGGTCAACGAGCACGACAGCCAGTTGTGAGCGAGGGACATGGCCAAAAGGCCAGGCAGCAGGTGCACCGCCCGTGCGGCCGAGCGGGCCATCGCTGTCGACGAACGCGCGCAAAAGCAAAATTCAATCATCAGTCTCTCCCAACCCGAACCGGGGCAACGCACGACACCACCGACTCACCTCTGGACATCGGCACAGACGAAGTCTCGATGCGGAGCATGTGGGCATAAAGCAGAACGGTGATCATGCGAGCGCTCACGCTCTCGAACTGGCGCACCCATCATCCGAGCCGCAACAACGGGATCGGAACAAGGATCAGCCAGCGCTCCCTCCCCCAAGTCCGACTAACAAGCTTCGCTCATGACGCGACTCAAACAGCGTCTCCTTACTACTCACCTTCGTCGTAAGCGCCCACTTGTCCCCCCATCCATTCAGTACGGCCCTGACCTCCGTCTCAAGCCGATCGAGCTCAGGGATCTCCTTCCTCACGCTCTTCCACGAGCGCTTGTTGAGCTTCGGATCGGCAAACTCGTCCGAGGCGGCCAAAATCTCGACGAGACGTGGGAAGGAGGTGTCCTCACGCAGGGTTTGGAAGTAGGTGAACGCGGTCGTGTTCAGAAGTTGGTCCTTAGTAAGCCGGCGTGAGCCGTACCACCACCGGCCCTGGAAGACAAATGCGGCAACGCAGCGGCTTTAGCGAAATGGAACGCTGGTCCACAACTAGACCGACGGCGAACCGGGCACTCACGACGAGGTACGGCAACCCAAGCCCGAAAACGATCGCGTACATCCCGAGCACCCATATGTTGTTCTGCGATTCGACGATCCACTTGGGAAGAGCGATGCCCATGTTCATCTCCTGACGACCGTCAGGGTGGCCATACAGCTCAAAGTTCTTGCGAATCGTTTCATCTGTTAGCGCCTTGTAGGCCTTCGTCAGCTCTACAAAATGGTTGTCCACTTCTTCTTTCGTCTGGTTCGGGCCGAGCGTGATCTTGTCGGGGTGGCTGTGGAGGCAACCAGGGATGGATTGGTGAAGAGCGAATCAGCGCATGTTCCAACCTAGGCTATGGTCCGCCGCCCATGGTGTGAGCCGTCCACCTACAATTTCACGGTGAGCTTTCGGTAATGCCGCTTGATCTCCTTCTCGGTAGCGCTAGCTGCGATGCCGAGGATGTCGAAAGGGTCGTAAAGCTTCGCAGTGGCGACGCTGCTGGTCTGAGCCACGCGGTGGCCAAGGAAGGCGACACAGGCCCATCCAAGAGCGACAATGACGGTCCTACAAGAAGTTCAACAAGTACGACGCGGCGCATCAGCTCCATTTGCACGCCATGCGATCCGGCAAAGCAGATGGCATGAACGCACTGCTTGCCGATTTTGGGGTTCCTGAGCGATCTCCGGTTCCTCTTGGCGAGCCTCTTGCTTTTTTGTACACAAGCGTCACAGTTACATGACGGTGCCTTTGAGGCTGATCGCGTGCAAAGACAAAAGAGGACGACCAGGCGGCATCGATGAGCCAGCTGCTGGGCGACGAGCCGAGCTCGAGGCGAAAGGAGACGAGAAGACGAACGGACGCTCACTCTTCTCCGCCGAGCCGCCGGTAGCCCAGTGATAGGTCAAAGGAGTGAGGACGAGAACGAAGACGCTGAGGAGGAAAACGTAGAACTGGTCGCCCTGCTCGTCATACTTGTACTGGGACATGGCGGCGGCGGCAGAGGCGACGCGACTGCCGCAAGAGCGAGGTTCGAGTGGGCGAGAGTTTCAGACGTGGACGGAAAAAATGAAAAAGAAAGAAAACGAGGGTGAGAGAATGGGAGCGCAGACGACACAGCCGAGCTCGAAAGTCCCGAGGTCGCTCTCGGCGAGACGCAAAAAGTCTAAACGAGGGGAAGGCGGTGAAGGTGGAAGAAAGAAGGAGGCATGGCGAGAAGCGCCAGCTCAGCCGTGCGCCACTGATGTCGCCGTCTGCGTCCGCGCTTATCCGCTCTCGCCTTCGATCACGACCTCCGAGGTCGAGGGCAACGTCTGTCCCGTCGTCGACCGAATGGATATGGCCCTCCAAGCCAACGCCACACCGGCGCCCCCTTCGGCGTCAGAGGCGGAGGCCCTCCGCCAGCTCCTCCTTCAGTACGCCTCTTCCCGGCCCCTCCGTTTCGTCCAGTGGCCCCCCTGTCCCCTCGTTCCGCTTCAGCGCCACATCTGTTCGCTCGTGTTGGACCACCCTCGCCTGGTTGCCTATCCTCCCAGCTCAGAGTACCGCAGGGCATGGCTGAAGGAGCTCGTGGGCAGGCTGGAGAGGGAGCTGGAGGGAGCTGGGAGAGATGACACCGGCGAGGTGGAGTTTGTGCGTGTCTGTCTCCCCATCTGCGCGGTCGTCTGTACGTAGATCAAAGAGTACTAGGGAAATCTACTCTTGCTCACATCACTGCACATTTCCTTTCTCTTTCTCGTCTGTCCGCTCTCTATTCATGCTTTTGACCGAAATTCCTCCAGGAGTTGGATGAGGACCTCCTGTTTCGTTACATGGACACCCTCTGCCCGAACCCCTCCTGCACCCTTTCCCCTCGCGGCGCCATGGAGTGGGTGTGACATTGGACTGGTCTCGGTGACCTTGTTCACTGCTTTGTTGTACCCCAGCTCAAATCCCCTTTAATCTTGTTCCCGGCCATGGGCGATGCGCTTCCCTCCCCCAGTTTTTCCCCAGCTCCCTCCAACTCTTATATTACCTATTTTTATCCTCTTCTGTCCCACTTCGGCCAACAGAGATCGTCAACTAACCAAGACGACCTTCTGGGTGGATACGGAAGGATCACTCTGTTGGAAGAGAAGATGACCATATCGAGAGGAACGACCGGGCTGAGGACATGGGAGGCTAGGTGAGCAACCTGACCGCGCACCCTTTTTCTAAGCGGGTGTTCATGTGCTCATGCCCGTCCATGTTCCATCCCTTCTTAGCTTCACGCTCGCGACACATCTCCTTTCTGACCCTTCTCCTATCAGGGGCAAGCGGGTCCTCGAACTCGGTGGAGGTATCGGCTTCCTGAGCATGCTCATAGCGCAGCTCCAGTCCATTTGCGATCAGTCAGAGGACAAGGACTTCCGAGTAGGAAGAGACGATCCCGTGGGAAGAGGACAAGTGTGGATCACTGATGTGAACGAAGAGGTGCTGAAGCGGTGTCGGGAGAACGTGGAAATCAGTCAGTATGAGGACATCTGCATTCTTGGCTGTTACTTGCCTTTGCCATCGACTGTTGGCTCTCGATTCACGCCTCCAACCCTCTTCTCTTCATCCTGCCGTAAAATACAGATCAACTCTCCTCTAACACAACTGTCCATTCACTTGATTGGCTTGCCGTCGCCACCCATCTCCGTCTCTCCGACGCGGAAGAAGGGTCGATGCGCGAGGCATCGGGTGAAGATCGAAAAGGAACCGACATGGCCAGATGGTTGCAGGAGGAAGTACAGCCGGATGTGATCGTTGCTGCTGACGTGGTGAGCACATGTTTAAATGAATGTCGGACCGGCAATTTTTCCCAATCGGAGATGCGTTCTTGATGAAAGCCAACGTCTACGTTCTTCATGTCTGTTCTAGGTCTATGACCCCTCCCTCATTCCCGAGCTACACTCCGTCCTCCACCTCGCTCTCTGCAAATCGAGCTCACGCTCGACCAATGGCGGCGTTCTAAGGCCGCTTCCGGAGGCGTATGTCGCTTCGACGGTGCGCAACGCAGAGACGTATGCTACGTTCCTCAATGGATTAGGTAAGCGCTGCGCAGCCTTTGGAAACGACACTCGATGATGCGCTCAATCAACCTTCCCCATTCACAGCGCGGGCAGACCTGGCCCACGAGCCCGTTGAGTTGAAAACGCCATTGCGTACGGGCTCTTTGCCCGTCTTTGTAGGCGGTGAAGATGCACAAACCGGAGATGTACGATTACTGCGGATCTTTCATGCTCCTGACAATGAACAATGAAAGCGACCTAGACCTGGGAGAGACTACGCATAGACGAGGCGCAGACTGATTTGCTCCTTTTCCCATTCAACGCTTCGTCCTCTTACCAGTCCTTGTCTTGACACCGGGGACCGAGATCGGATCCGCATTGATGCTCGTGCTTGACCCGACAGCGGCGGTGGTACCGATTTCCTGACCCTCTTCTCTCTGGCTCGGTATAGTTCGACTCAGGTCTAGCCTGTCCTTACGTCCTTTCAAAGCGAGCGCCCATGAACGGCGAAATAAAACACTCACACTGACTGCCATGCTCCACCCATCTCCCACAAGAGCAGACGAGGTCGACATGGTAGATACCGGAGACGACATCCCCAGAGCTTGCGTGAGGTCCCGAGCTCTCTGACCACTCTTGGACTTGAGCGCTGCCTACAACAAAGCATATATTTGAAGTGTTTCAGCGATTGGGCATAGAAATGGAGGTCGAAAATGTGGCCGGGAAATCGTACAGACCAGTTCCTTCTGAAGCTGAGCCGTCCTCTTTTCGTTTTGGCGTACCTTGTTTTCTCTCTGAGAAAAGAGATTAGAAAAAGCGATGGCGGCTACGTGAACAATGCGGAACCAGGACGGAGGTGCTCGTGGTATCGTTGCTCTTACCTGCTTGATGATGTTGTCCTTGCTCGCGACGACTTTCTCCATCTGGTCTTCGAAATCGCTGAGAAGTTTCGTCGCCAGTGCCTTCTCGCTTTCGGTCTGGAAGTATGACAATGTGCCGCCGATAGTATTGTCAACTTTGCCTCATAAGAAAGAAAAAGACGTGACCGGAGGCAGGTGAGGTTACGAACCAACTGATCTCGGGCGAGCCTTTCGTGGACGCTGGCGGTGAGGCCGGTGCTTTCCTGGACTGCCTTTTCGAGTTCTTTCTTGCTCGCCTCCAGGGAAGCGATCTTTGCGCTCAACTCTCCAACCTCTTTCTGGGACTCCTGAAGCCGATGGTGGACATCCTTCTCCGCGTCAAGCAGTTGCTGGTGTTCATGTGCTTGCTGCTTCTGGTCCTTCTGTAGGCTCGCGCACAGCTCTTCGGCCCTTGCCTTGTCCCCCGCAAGGTTGTCGAGCTTACGTTTAAGGTCCTCAACGTGCTTGTCAAGTCCCGCGCGTGTCGGATTCGTATCATTAAGAGACTGCTGGAGAGTGTCGTTCCTGAGGCTGAGAGGAGGATGCGAGAGCGCGTCAGTTCGTGCCCACTCTTTGCTTCATTATATATGAGACTTGCTTGGAATCCTCCAGTTTCTTCCTAATCGCATCCACCTCGTCGAGGAGGGCGTCGTTTCGGCTTTCGAGCTGCAGAATGCTAAGAAAATCTGGCCCAAGAAGGCCATGGGTCGGAAAGAAAGCCCAGAGAATAGACAGAGTCCGCGAGCACCATAAGCATAAGCGTACGGCAAATGGTGGCGACTTACCGATTCTCCTTGTCCTGGAGCATTTCCCCCTGCCGCACCGCGCCAAGTTGCACCTCCCGTAGTTCGGACTCCTTCACCGAAAGTTCTCCCCTCAGTCGGTCGTTCTCGCCTTCTTGATGTTTCATTCTTAACAAAGCTTGCTGTAGCTCGCTCTCTTTCGCCGAAAGATCTTTCTGCAGCTTGTCCCTCTGGTCAGCTGAAAGGCGCCGAAAGGGACGAGTAAGGCAATCTCATACTGCTCAGGCAAACTTCCCCGACTTTCACCAGGCACTCGACAATTCGGCGACTTACAAATGTCCTTAAGATCCTCAGCGTTTTTTGCCCACAATGTATGCGTTGTCTCCAAGCTCTTCTCGATCATAGCTATGCGCTCTTCCAATCGCACTGCTTCGAGCTGCGCATCCTGAAGAAGACGCTCTTTTTTCGAGAGATCTTTCTGCATATCGTGCTGCTGGTCCTCTTGATGAGCCGTTTTGTCAACAGCTTCCTGCAGTTCGCGCTGCGTCGCTGAGAGGTCGTCCCGCAGCTTGCTCTGCTCGGATTCCAAACGTGCGGCGTCGAGTAGCGCTTCCTGCAGTGCACGCTCCTTGGTCAAAAGGTCATCGCGTAGCTTGTCCTTTTGCAGATCTGAGCAAAAAAAAACACAGGTAGGTCAGGGGTGGGACAAGATGGAAGATCTATCGTGCTATGAGCATCCGCTCACGAAGCGTCTTGATATCCTCCGCTTCCTTCTCCCACGCGGAATGTGCCGTTTCCAAGCTCTTCTCGAGAGTAGAAATTCTGTCCTTCGCTTCAGAGAGGTCACCCAGAGCTCGCGAGAGATGTTCCTTCTGCAAATTGTAGCGCTCGTCCACTGCGAGATATAAGAAAAAGATTATGCCTCGACAAGGTGCGTATATGCGCGTGCAACTTGATCAACCAATGAGGAAGGTCTCACGAGTGGCGAAGTGCTCCTCGTAGCTATTCCAAAGAAAAAATCCAGAATTAGACGTAGGAATTAATGCTTTGAGGCTCTCTCCGCTGAAGACTAAAACGTACCTCTGCAGGATGGCCTTGCTCCTGTCGGCTAGGTTGCGAAGCCGACCGCCGTCTTCATTCAACGCCTCGTCAACGCCTACGAACAATCATAAGAAAGGAATTCAGAGACCCCGTGCTGTGGTATCAAGCCCGATGCCGCTTGTGCTGGAATACTAACGCTCCTGTGCCTCCCTCAGCGCGCCGCGAACCTCGTCGATGGTGATCTTCTCCTTGTCAAAAAGATCGACGACTTCGCGGTACTTTGCCCTGTGATCGTCCCACTTCCGCTTCACATCATCAAGACTGAATGTGTCCCGCATACAAGAGTGAGCATTAACGGAAAGCAAAGTGAAGAAAGAGGGAGATTAAGGAAGGAGGTATGGTGCGGCCGGTGCCTACCCCTCCAAACCATGCTTGGCTCTTTCTGTAAGGCCTTTGAACTTGATCTCCCGCTGCTTCGCGAGATCCTGGGCATCCTTGAGCTCCGTGCGAAGGTGGATAGCTTCATTTTCCTGGATAGACACGAGCACGGTGGATACGATGACACTCGGTCACCGCTTCGACGTCGTGTTCCCGCCGCCACTTCACGGCTTACTTTCTCCTTCAACTCTTTCTTCAGCGCTTCAAAGTCTGCAACCGCCTGCTTGTTGAGCTCAAGCAGGGCGGCAAAAGTGGAAGGCATTGGCGTGGAAGCCTTGGTCGAGTGGTATGTCTCGACTGCGTCGTGGCCAACGGGACTGCCGACGAGAGGCGACGTGGCATACTCTGGGAGCTTCGCCATCTTAGACTTGCCGTCGTTCGCATCGGAATCGTGCGATAGGGGTCGCTTGAAAGCGGGACCCCTACTGGCAAAAGGCTGTTCTGGCTTACGCATCGAACCATCGTTCCAGGAAGAAGACTTGGGAGCCTGGAAGGGGTTGTTCTGAAAGAAGTCGCCAAGCGGAAACCTCCGTTGCTGACGATGTTTGGGTAGGATGAGCGGTCGTCGTTCGGAGGGACTGGTGGAGGACTGCCCTCCCGTAGACGACCGGTGAGGAGCATTCTCGTCTATAGAGCCCGATTCTCCGTCGAAAGACAACGGTAAGCCGGAGGATATCATGGACATGGTCGTTGAGGGGAGAAGTCAGTCGAGCGCAAGGACGAACCAGCTGGTCTGTGCTCCCCACGATCGGCTGCGGCTGGTGAAACGAGGGCGCATACACGTGCGTGCTCCGCGACCCGGCTTCGTTCTTCTCACCACCACCACAACTGTCGGCCCTCCTCATCGCCATCGCCTCCTATACCGGCGATGGCCTCCGAAGTACTTGACCCCGCCCCTTCCCTTCTCACGGATGGTGCCTCTGCTGGCGGACCGTCATTTTCGGAGGTGATCCCCCTGCCCTTCCGCGTGCTCTCCCTCGTCTCGCTGGGTATACTCGGCTGGGCGTCCAACGTTCAATTCCTTGCCTTCCTCGGCATCGACGTACCTCGCGTCCTCGACGTGCGCACAGAACCCTCCCACCACTGGTCGTTGTCCAGAGCGCTCACCAGTGCTCCCCCGCCACTAGGCGCGCAGACGTATGTTCACCCGAAGACGCTGTATGCACCCGCGTACAAGCTAGCCGCTCTCTTGGCCGCCTGGACCCTCGCAGGATGGTGGGCATTCAGGCTGTTGGCAGGAGGCGCAGTGGACTCGATCATTATGTGGCGGGCCAACTTGATTACCTTGCAGTGTTTCGTCCTTCTCGTTCCGCTCGTCATGCTCGTCTGGCCTGGGAACATCTTCTACCGAGCTCAACGGTACAGGTTTCTCCGGTGAGCTCTCTCCAAGCTGGAGTTGTTGAGATCGGCTTTGTCACTGACCTGCAATTCTGATCTTGTTGTGCGAGCCAGCGCGGTGTGGCGCGTGGTCAATCCAAGTCTGCGTCGAAGAGTCTCCTTCTCCGACGTGATCTTGGCCGATGTCTTGACCTCCTTCGCCAAAGTCTTTGGTGACGTTTGGGTCGCCGGCTGCCTGCTCATAGCCGCTGGGTCGGCGGACACGTTAGGACGGTCGGGGTGGCGGGCGAGTGCATGCCATCGTGACATTATGGTGCCTCTAATGACCACGTGAGTCCGGCCTCTTGGTTTTTTTATGGCTGCTCTGAAAACTCATGTGCACATATTCTCCATGCTTGGCCTTCAGCTTGCCATACTGCATTAGGTTTCGTCAATGCCTTGCCGAATACGTTACATCCGACTTCAAGCAGAGACGTTCGCTCCTCAACGCTCTCAAATACGCTTCCGCCTTTCCCGTCATCTTGTTCTCCGTACTCCAGAAGAGAGACGAGAGCTCTGAGGGGACGGAGAGCAGGGGAGGCTGGCTTGGTCCGGATTCCCCATTTCAGCTGTGGTGAGTTACCGTTTTGGAGTGCAGCACTGTTATACTCTCAGAGGCTCATTACGATGCTCTTTTCTAATGCATTCCATATGCAAAGGGTCCTTGCTGTGCTCGTCAACTCTCTCTATTCCTTCTGGTGGGATATCACGAACGATTGGGGTTTCTCCATCCTAGCTCCTTCCACTTGGCTCTCCAACCCCAACCCAACCTTCAGCGACTGGCCCTTGCCAGGCCGAGGCCACGCTAGAGGGACGTCTGTGGCCGCCCGCCTTTTCTCATCGTTTTCTGGGGCCAGTGTTCGCTCGGCGTTAGAATCGCCTTTGCCGCGAC
This sequence comes from Peribolospora baueri, assembly GCA_029717555.1. Classification (NCBI taxonomy): domain Eukaryota; kingdom Fungi; phylum Basidiomycota; class Peribolosporomycetes; order Peribolosporales; family Peribolosporaceae; genus Peribolospora; species Peribolospora baueri. Next base: position 56,795 of record JAMDHS010000046.1, on the reverse strand, counting down.
CTGCGGCGGAGAATGATGATGACATAGGAGAGAAGAGCAGAGCGACTGGCTCGAGTACAGCGGCCCGTCCCCCTTCCCCATCAAAAACACATTCACCACACGCCTCTTTCTCATCCCCGTCTTCCACTACTTTGTTCGGCCTCCGCCCCGTGCTCCTCTTTCCAGACGTTTCAGCATATCATCTCTCCATTTTTCTCGACCTTATCCTCCGACTGACCTGGTCCCTCAAGCTCTCCTCCCATTTGCATGATGTTATCGAGTTTGAGGGAGGCGTTTTTGTCATGGAGGCATTGGAGGTGCTGAGGAGGTGGATGTGGGTCTTCTTCCGCATAGAGTGGGAGTGTGTCAAGGCTGGCAATAGCGGCGGCCAGGCGTATGAGCCGCTCAATCAGGACGAGGAGGGGGTGGGAGGGCCGGACGAAATCGGGCTCACGACGATGGAAACCGTTCGGTCGGAATGATAATATTCGTCCAATTTAAAAAAAATGAGGGCGCGAGCGAGCGGCGAGGAAGACGGAGGCATGAACATCTGTACTTGTATGGTCGTTCCCGACCAAGAATTGCATAATCTTATTTCTTTGTGGCAGAAACAGCACAAATCGACAAGAGCGCAAAGCAAACACACGACCATCATTTGCGTTTTCTCTTCCCTTCGCCACCATCGCCCGCCTGTCCCGCCAACAGCTTCTCCACCTCTCCCAACCCCATTGTCTGAAACTCGCCGCTCGCCGCCCCGCGGCCGCCTCCGAAGCTGCCTAGCACGCCGGCCCGTTTGGTCAACTTGCCCTGCATTCGGACCTTTGCGTACATCCTGCTCTCCGCGTCCTGTGCCTCCTTTCCCTGCTTGTGTCTGAAGGGCCGCTTCTGAAGGACGTCCTCCTTGTCCTCCTCCGAGGAGTCATCCGAGGCGGCGCCCGCCGAAACTCTGTTCTTGTGAGCCTTTCCAGTCTTCTTCTTGCCGGCACGCGTAGCAGCATCCTTCTGCCCCGCCGAAGCCTTCGTGGCCTTGATGTTCCCTGGAGCTTCCCGGAGGGCGAAAGCCTTGGCCAAGTGTCCCAGATGCAGGTTGCGGACGTGGAAGATGTGTTTCTCGTTCGAAGGGTGCGTGGCGTACGCACGGATGTGGGAGAGGAACGCTCGTCGGGCCAGAGCTCCTGCCTGAGGGTGGCCGAAACCGACGAGAAGATTCGTCAGACGGATCAACGGACGAGCAGGCACCACGAAGACAAGATGAGGAAGCGAAAGAAATCCATGCCGACGAGACACTCACATCCTTGTTCTTCACAACCCATCGCTCGAAAGCGAGCTGCACGTCTGTCGCCCTGGCCTCGTACTCATCCCCTCGGCCTCCGAATCCACGCCTCATTGCATCCTGCACGCCCACCTGCACTAATCCCTTTTTCTCCCCCTCCTTCCCAAATGTCTCCTTCTCAGCGCCCCCCATTCCTTCCTCGATCCACGACACCCAAGCTTCTTCGGATGGCAAAACGAACGACCACGCCTCGCCGCCTTTGCCTACTCGCGCAGTTCGGCCGACACGGTGGACGTACTCCGTCGCACCGCCTTCGGTGGGCAGGTCGTACTGGATGACGCATCGTACGAGTGGAAGGTCGAGGCCGCGTGAAGCAACGGAGGTGCATAGTAAGATGGCGCCGTGGTCTTCTGACGAATCCGAATCTGCAGAGGTCCCTTTGCCCTTATCCCCGACGTTCCGCTTGGGCTTGGCGGTGAAGGCGTTCAGCGACTCCATGCGTTCTGCAAGCGATAGCGAACCGTGCAGTCGGTAGACCGGCGTGTGAGGAATCAGCTGAGAATAGGCGGCCACTCGGTTCTTCTTTCGCTGAGGCTGATCTCCTTTCGTCGGCCTAGAGCGATTGGAAGCGCCTGCCATGTCCTCTTCGTCGGAGCCATTCACACCCGCTACGTTCTGCTCTCCTTGCGCCTCTCCCTCATCGTCGCTACCGCCATCACTCATGGTCGCTCCACCCAAAGCCTTCCAGTGGAAGTCAACAGAGTCGGTGCAACTAAGAAAGACAATGATTCGGGTGCCCTTTTCCTTGCCTTTCTGCTTCCCCGAATCTTGCAGCACCGAGCGCAGGAGAGCCAACAGCGTGACCAACCTAAGCTTAGCAGGAACGATGACGTACTTCTGTGTGAGCTGACTGGGTGGCGTAAATTTCGCAGTGCTGCTATCTGCGTGCGCTTGAGGACTATCCAAAGCTGCATTGGAGGCCGGCACAATGTCCACCTTCGGGGTATCTGCACCGAAATCTCTCCCGGCCGTGGCCTTGAGAATGACGGGCTCCACAAGTGTCTGGCCCGCTAGCACTTGCACGTCCTCTCTGATCGTTGCCGAGCACAGCACCGTGCGTCTTCGTCCTTCCCACCAGTTGACACCCAGCGTACCCATCTCTCCGTCCTCGCCCGCGGCTTCCTTGGCTGCCGTAAGAGCGATCCGCCTCCGTCCATCAAGCGCCTTGACGATTCCATTGATGGTCTCCTCAAAGCCGAGCTCCATCAGCCGGTCGGCTTCGTCAAGAACCAGCCATCGGCACTTGCTTACATCGAATGAGGACGAATTTTGCAGATGGTCGAGCAACCGACCGGGGGTAGCGACCACGATGGGGCAACCCTTGCGCAGTCGAGCCTTTTCGTGGTTTCGATCCGTCCCTCCAGTTAAGAGACCCGGGACAATCCACCTCGCACGTCGGGGCGGTTCAACAGAGTCCTCTTCGGCGCTTTGCTCCTCGCTCTTCGGAAGTGATAGCGACATGTTCAACAGGCGCTCCAAGACGTCGTATATCTGCTTGGCCAGCTCCCGGGTAGGGGCGAGGACAATGGCCAAAGTGCCGATGGAACGGTCGATAAAGCTCTCCGAGCAGAGAGGGAGCAGGGTTTGGATGACAGGGAGGAGAAAGGTGAGCGTCTTTCCAGAACCCGTCTGGCTCTGGATGAAGACGTCTCGGAACGGGTTGGACGCAGTTGACGCGGAGGAACCGAGAAGGAAGGGGAGAGCCATGCGCTGAATAGATGTAGGACGTTGAACGTTGAGTTTAGAATGGAGATGGTGGACGAGCAAAGGGTCCAGCCCGAGCCCCTCAAAGGAGGACGTGTCCTTGAGAGGGGCGTTGGAGGCCGGCCCGGCTTTCTGGGGCATTGAATTTTGAGGTTCCAGTGCCTTGATAACGGGGTTAGACGAGAAAAGGGAAGAGATAACAGGGGCAGAGGAAGAGACATTGCCGCTGCCAGACTTCAGGGTAGACGTCGCCCGCTGTGCAGCCGAACCGTTGATGGGCTTGGTTTGAGGTGCTTGACTCGCGGGTTTTGCGCGTTTTGGCGCACTGTGAAGAAGCACCGGCATCAGCGACGTTGAACAGGCATACTGCATCTCCAAAAAGCGCAGATACTCACCTTGAAGCTGTGTTGGTATCCTTCGCATCGCCGCCGTCTTCCATCTCTCCGCGCTGCCTCTTCTTGGCTGCGTGCTCGGCCTTTCTCTTGTCCTTCAGACGATCCTTCCACTTGCCGCCTTTCCTTGCCGGCGCCTTTCCAGGAACAAAGCCTCCGGCCGTCCCTGAAGACGCAAAGTTGAGCATGATACTGTCATCATCGGCGTCCATCTTGGGCAATTTAGGTGAAGATGAACAGATCGGAACGAGGAACAACAGACTCGTCGACGGAAGGGACATGGACTTCGAAAGACTGCGGCGACCTGGAGGCTGCGGGGGATCAGTGCCGCAGCGTTTCCCTCGCTCTTCTACTCACGATCGTTGAGAAAGAATCTTTGGCCGGTCCAACGCCTTGCACCGCCGTCGTCGACGCAAGGATATTCCCTCGAGATGGCGCCCAAGTTCGACAAGATGCCCTCGGAAGACCTGCCACAGAGGCAAGGTCGAGGACTGCTCAATACTAGCAACCTGCCCGCCCTCCAGAACCTCCTCAAGCGCGACCCGAAGGCGTACGTGGACGAGTTTCGGAGCCAGTGGAACCACTACGAGAGTTTGCGGCGCATCTTTGCGTACGATGTTGGTGCCGCCGTCGGGATGGGAGCTGGTAACGTTGGAGTTGGTACTGGTGCGGGTAAGATGGGTGCGGGGGAGGCGAAGCGGTTCGAGAGCTTGGTTGGGTTCATTGCTCAGGTGAGCGTTACTGCTGTGACCTAAGGAGAGCAAGCGCGGCAGGAAGGAAGTTGACCTCAAACACCTCTATTACATTATCTTGTTCTATGCTTTAGCTTGCCCCATCCTATCCCGACATCACTGCGGCGTTTCCTTCTCATATCTCGACCTTGCTCCTCGAGCATCACGCAACCTTGACGCCGGATGTTCGCAAGACGCTTGTCAGGAGCCTGGTTCTGTTGCGGAACCGAGGTGTCATAAGTAGCGAGGAGTGGGTTACCTGACGGCATGGCCCTTGTTCTGATTGTAGGCTTATCTAACGCATTGCAACTTCTACTGGTTTCTTCAGTTTGCTCCGGACGCTTTTCCCCCTCCTCTCGGTTCCTAATATCTCCCCTTCGCTCCGGACATTCCTCCAAGCTACTATCACATCCGACATTCGTTCTGCCAACGCCAAATCCAAAAACCATCGTCTCAATCGAGTTGTTCAGGGTCTCCTTTTCGGTATGATCGAGCGAGGTGTCCAGGGGCAGGGAGAGGATGGTGGACGTGGAGGGATTGAAAGTGGAAAAAGAGGTATTGTGACAACGGGAAAGAAGAGGGAGGAGGCACTTTGGGCTGTGAGGCTGGCGAGGGAGCTGTGGCGAAGGGATGTGTGGTGAGTGACCGTGTCCATCCCTCCCCCCCCCCCGACATTACGATCTGCTGCAAAGCTCATGAACTCTTGTTGACCACTCCACAGGCACGATGCCAAGACGGTGTCTCTAGTCGAGCTAGCGTGCTTCCACCCCAACGTTTACGTTCAAGCCTCTGCGATCCGTTTTTTCCTCGGCGACGAAAACGAGGCAGGCGAAGCGTCGGACGATAGCGACGACGACGACGACGTTCCAGACATAGACCAGATCCTGCACGCGAGGAAGGTGAACAAGAAGTCCCGGTCGAGAGACAAGGCTGTCAGGAAGGCTTCCCATATCGCAAAAAAGGTGCGTTCTGGATGGTGCCCCTTGCTTGCTATATCGACTCCAGCGGGGGTCAGCCTAAACCTGTTTCGTGCTCGACCTAACAGAAGCGGAAAGCAAAAGCGGAGGAATCCGGGTCAGCAAACTTTTCTGCGCTGCATCTTCTAAACGACCCGCAAAGTTTCGGCGAGAACCTGTACGCGAATCTCTCGCGGTACGACAAGCACCACAGCCTGGACCAGAAGATTCTCATCATGCAGCTCCTCAGCCGACTAATGGGCTCGCACAAGCTCACCGTGCTAGGATTCTACGGTTACATCACAAAGTGAGTGCGGGCCTGTTGAGATTAGTGGCGCTTTGGAGTCGTTGCATCCACTTGTCCCAACGACAGAATGGCTAACCAAAGGTCGGATTGACCCCTTTGAATCGACACCGCTTCAGATACCTCACCTACCACCAACTGCGCATCACGCTCATCCTGGTCTCCCTTGCCCAGTCCGTGCACGATTTGACGCCACCAGACGTCCTTACGCCGGTGATCCGCAAGATCGCGACCGAGTTCGTTCACCCAGGCGTGGGCCCCGAAGTCGTGGCGGCAGGGATCAACGGGATCCGAGAAGTTTGCCGAAGACAACCGTGGTGCATGGAGAAGGACCTGTTGGAAGATTTGGTGGAATATCGGAAGAGTAGGGACAAGGGCGTCACTACGGCTGCCAGGGGTATATTGGCGTTGTTCAGGGAAGTCAATCCGGGCATGTTGAAAAAGAAGGAAAGAGTGAGTTGTGCTTGGAATATCTCGTTTCAGAAGGCCTTTGTCAGGCGTCAATGCTCACGGCTCTTTGCGTGCGTTCGATCTATAGGGTAAAGCCGCAACGATGGGCCTGATTGGGACCCGAGTACGTCAGTTCGGTGAATCAGCCGACGCGGTGACTGGTATCGACGGTTTGGAACTACTCGAAGAGCACCTCACCTCCAAAAAAGCTGCCGCCGGCTCAGGATCGGAGGATGAGGAGGAAGGCGATGAATGGGAAGGGTGGGATGTGGAGTCGGATGACTCGGGCTCGGACTCCGACTCATCTGGCTGGATGGAAGTTTCGTCTGGGGACGAAAGCGACGGTGGCTTCGAAATTAGCGATTCGGAGGAGGAGGACTCGAAAGAGGGGCCCAAGGGTAAGGTGAAGGAGAAGGGTAGGAGATCGAAAGGGAAGCGACGCGCTGGGAGTGACGCCAGTGAGGACAGTGGTGGGGAGGACAAGGACGGAGAGTTATCTCGGGTCGAGAGCGCTGTTGAGGCAGAGGAGAAGAAGATGTCAACGTTGGCGCAAGAGAGGGTGAGGCGATCCCTCTCTAGGACGCTTTTCCCGTTGTACTTGGCTGACCTTGACGACACTCATTCTCACCATCCGCCATTCCAGATTCTCACCCCAGCCGATTTTGCCAAGCTTAATGAGCTACGCCTAGAAGCTGCCCAGAAAGAGGCTGAAGAGGGTGGCGGAAAGGCAGCGAAGCGCAAGTTGGCGGCTCTGAAGGAGGCGCAACGACACTCCTCCGGTGCCGACAACCAGGAATTCCTGACGGAAGGCGATATCGTAGGACCTCGGAAAAAAGCTAAAGCGGATTACGAGGAGCGCATGGCGTCCATCCAGAAAGGTCGTGAGGGTAGAGAAAAGTTTGGAAGCAACAAAGGCAAGAAGAAGAAGGAGGCACCGAGCTCCAGCACCAACAAGCAGAAGGCGCATTCTACCAAGAATTTCAAGATGGTTCAATACAGTCAGCGGGTTAGGGGGAAGAAGACGGCCAGCTTACGGGATAAACAGAAGAAGCTTAGGGCGCATGTGGCCCAGGCTAAGAAGAAGAAGAAATAGAACGGGCTCGACATCGATGTCATTCTTTTCTTCATGTTTTGTAACTCTGGACATACCATATTGCGATGGAGTACGTGTTCCTTGAAGGCGACACGCCCTGCTCGACCGTCATAGTTGTTCACCTAATCGAAAAAGAAAAAGAAAAAGCCTGGTCGTGGTGGCGTCCTCACCTCCGCCGCACTGAAGACTGCATTATTCACGACATTACTACGTGTACATAGACATACAACCGAAGTGTGAGGAAGCAAATAAAGACGAAGGACGAAAGAAAAGGTGCGCACAAAATCACACAGTCTAAATCCGATTTATTATATCGAGCAGCACGTCCGCCACCGTCTCATCTCCATAGTCGGCAACAGGCCGCACGCTGACACCGACTTTGCGATCCTGATCGTCCCACCAAGCCCATGGCGGACCGCAAAGCGCGCCCATTACCTCATCCCAGGGCCCATCGCGCATCTTGACCCGGTGAGCGTACACCCTCGAAAGGACGCGTGCGGCGTGGGAAGGCGTGGCGTACGGAGCGGTCGGTGCAGGTGTGGACTCCGCAGCGACTGGACGCACATGCACTGTCGCAACTGCTCCTGGCTTGGGACTTGCCGGAGGCGTGGGCAGGTGGTCAGACAGGATCTGCCAAGGAAGCGAAGGAGAGGAAGGGGCGGCTGCGAGCAGACGTCGCTTATCATCGGCGTTGACATCGTCCATGAGAGGGTGACCAGCTGCTGTGCTTGGGCTCACTCCTTGGCCCCGACTGCCAGTCCCATGAGAGCGCACGACCGCACCGACAGAGGGTGCATCATCGTCAGGCAGTGGCGAATACTCCATGAGAGCGGCATAAGCTTTTGTGAAAGCTTCCAGCTCCTTCCTAGCACGACTGGTGAGCATGCAGCCGTCAATGCGGGGGTGGTGGCGGATGTTGGAGGTGAGATCGGAGAGATAGACATGAAGGCGTGGGGCGATGTACGTCTTATCGCTGAGGGCGCGTAGAGCGCGCAGATGCTGAAGACAGTAATGCAATGGAGCGAACGAGTCAGTTACTGTGGGAGATGACAGCGAGGAGGAACGATATCCGTCAAAGCATTCCGCTCACCTTCCAGCCGAATCGGTCAACCGCTTTTGGTATATCGTCGTCAGAGGCTTGCAGCCGCGCCGGCGTCCGCCTCGCCCTGCTGGTGGTGGTCGAACTGTTGTCGCTACGCGCATCTCTTTCCAATACCTCGTCTTCGGACTCTGCTTCGGACCGCGAGTCGAGTTCCGACTCCGCAGTTTGCGTCAGGTCGACGGTGCAAAAGATGGAAAAGCGGTCAAGCTGGAGAATGAGAGCGAGATCATGGCAACGACGCGACGGAGGAACGAGAAGCGTGGTCAGGAAACGATGAGAGGCCCACAGCGGCGAAGGGACGTGGGCGAAAGACCGGATAACACTCACCAAGTATCTCTCCATAGGCAAGCGCTGCTTTCCGCTATCCTCCTTCCCCTCCCCACCGACGACGGCAATAAGCATAAATCCATCCGGCAAGTTATAAGTGCCCTCAGGTACGCTCATCTTCAGCGCTGCCAGTTCCTCCTCTTCTTCCTCATCCACGCTGTTGGGACCCTGACCTGCCTGACCGCTTTCTTGCGCTCGCCTCTCCTCCGCCTCCACCCGCGCTGCCCGAGCGAGAAGCCTCCTCGCTCGTCTTTTGATTTCGTCACGAGGATCGCTCACCCGACTGTTCCCCCCATCGTCCGCGTCGCGTCGCCGCCTCCTTCTGCTACCGTCATGCCCACTCGTCTCCGCGCCATCGCCGCCTTGATTGCCTCTTAAGCCGAAGAGATCCCTGGTGGCGGAAAACGTCGCTTTTCTTTTTCCGATCTTCCCGGAAGCACCTCGACGGACACCACCTGCCACATCATCGACGGCAGCAGGCATCTTTGCCCTCCCGAACCCCTCTGCGCTCTCCAACGCGCCAAACTTTTCAATGATTTCCACAGCCTCCTTCACACTCATTGCCTCCTCCACTGTGACTTGTCCAGAACGAAGGATGGAGAGCAGGCCGTGCTGGGCACTCGGCGGACAGTGGGGTTCGGTGAGATTGGGGAGGATTAGAGCTTGAGGGAGGCGGTGTGACTGTGTTTGGGGCAGGTCATCATCGGAAGAGGAAGACAGCTCAGATTCGGAGATCGGACGGGAACCATTGCCCGACTCAGCGGCGTGGTCCTGGGTAGGCTCAATGGCGGTGGCATGTCGATAGTTGAAACGCGGTGGAACAGGCGCAGGTTGCGTGCTGGAACGGCTCGGCTCGGGCATCCTGTTGGCGACCACTTGGGATTGAGAATGAGATTGCGCGACCGGAGAATTGAGCAAATTCTCGAAAGAAGACGGCGAATGCGGCCCCAAGTCTGTACTCCGGCCCTGATGCGTTGAAGTGAGCTCTTGTTCGCCTTTGCTAAGGGTGTGCGAGGGAGAGAGGGAAGGTCGACCGGTGTTGGCGGGGGCCATACCCGGCTGGTTTCTCTGCAACTCGGCGTCGTCCTTCCGAGTCGCCCATCCGTCCTCGGAGGCTTCCGCCCAGATCTCTCGCTCCCTCCTCCTCAGCGCTGGACCGGAGCCTCGTGCGCGAGAGGGCTTACGGTCTCGCCTTCCCGACTGGCGATCGTTTTCGCCTTCGCCCTCGGATTCTTCGTTTTTTCCCCAAGGACTTGCGCTCCCATACTCATCATCGTCCGAGGAAGGACGATCAGAGTCGGACAAAGAAGATCCGCTCGTGGCCGTCTTGAACGAGTAATATGAAGAAGCGCTACGCGCCCGTCTCCTCCTCCTCGCTCCCCTCCCATCCATCCTCTCTCCGCCATCCTCAACATCCAAGTCCGGCAGGGGACCCATGAAAGTGCCAGCTCGGCTAAGGGCGGGACTCGTCCTCCGACTGTTTGTGAGGCTGTTCTTCCCTCCTCCTCCAAGGACGGTTGGGCTGGTCGCGGCGGAAGCGAGGCTGCTGGACCTCGATTGTCCGAGGCCGAGAAAAGAAGGGACGGTGGATTTGGAATTGGACACGGAAGACGGAAGGCGGCTACTGCTCATTCGGTCTCCGCCGTCACCGCTGGTCCCAGCCGCTGCGTCGTCAGGGAAGAAAGAGGAGGAAGCACCGGAGAGGTCCAAGGAGACAGGGGAAGAAACAAACGGAGACGAAGTAAAGGAGGGTTGTTGATGAGCTCCGAAGGGAACAACAGGCGGCACGGCAACGGTCAAATGTGGTACGCTTGAAGCAGGGCGGCCACTCGAATCTGCAGGCGCAGACACGCGGCGAGAAAGGTTCCTCGCCGTATCCGGTAAGAGCTTGGACGTTTGAGACGAGTTGGAGCAGACAGCGCCCGAAGCCGTGTCCGCAAATGGGTCGGAAAGAGCCAACTCGCGTCCTGTCCTCTCTTCCCTCCTCACTAAGCCCTCCTGCTCCTCGTGTGGTGCGACATTGGTGGGGGGAGATGTGACGCGACGGGAAGCAGGGGCGGGGAGCAGGAACATGTTGCGCACAAAGTCAGACGTGGTGTTCGGCCTTTCGCACGGAGGTGCAACGTGGGTAGCCAGACCGAAGATGGCGGAGCAAACCTGCAAAGGAGATGAGGATGAGGGAGGCAAGTCACAGAAGAAAGCGTTTGAAGGTGAGCCGGAAACCGAGCTGAAAGCCACTCACCCTCCCGGCCTCCAACGCAACACGCTCAATGTCTTTATCATAAGTCCTCAGGAGCAAATGTCGCTCTCCGACGACGAGGCAGAGCAAAACGGACAGGAAGATGGCGCGGTCGAAGTCCTCCAGGCCGGGCGTCTGGCGGAGCGAGCGCACTCGCCGCGCCAGCCAGTCTGAGGGCATTGTGTACGCAGAGGCTGGTCAACACTGCACCGGTAATCCCGTGCGCACGGGCGTGCAGGGGCCTCACGCGAGCGAGCGGGGAGGAGAATGGTCGATTGTGTTAGTTCACGATAGAGGAGGTCGATGGGCGTCCTGACGTTCGTTCCATGTGCGATCACGTGTAATCGATCGGAGGCGTGATGATTGCCAGAGGGACAGACCCATCCCGTCATAGGACAAGGTGATGCATGCTCGTCTCCATGTTGCTGTATTCATCAGCTTGGACGCCTACATACACGTGTACAGAGGAAGTGCCATACAATTGCGAAGGAATAGCCAACACCAGCACCGAGTCGTCAAATCAAAAGTAGCAAATGCGGGGGGTAAGAAAGAGAGAGATAAGACCACCTTAATCTCGCCATCCGAGCCCAGCTTAGTTCTATTATCAAAGATCCTTCTCCCTCCTGCCAGCCTTCGCGTCCGGACTCTCTTCTGGTCCGTCGTCCACGGCTGTTCGGCTCTTCTGAGCAGCATTGAGAGCTCCGCGCTTCTGTTTGCTCTCGGCCAGTCGATCTTCAATCCAATCAAAGGCCCGTTCGACGGCTACTTCTACGGGGTGGTCGAACCTGTGGGGGATGGGGGAAATGGTGAGAGCGAAATTGATGAAAGGAGATCAATCGCATGGTCAGGTCCGCTGCATCCAGTGTCCCATCCGAGTCGAACTGAGCCGGGGAGGACAGCTCGACCTACATGTACGGCAAAAATGGCACGACCAACAATCCGGCAGCAGTGGGTCCAACAGACCGTACGCGCGTGCTCTTTACTTTCTCGAAGAGGGGCGCAGAATATTTGACGATCTGAAGAGGGAGGAAGGAAGGAAGGGCAAAGGTCGACGTGAGTCCGTATATTAAGGATTCGAAATAAAAGAAGAAGCCGTCAAAGAAACGTTCTTCCCCGCATTCACATGACAGGCACTCCTCTGCCCACATCTCCTCCCCTCTCGCCTCCGCTTCCACTCCAAAAGAAGCCAACCTCTCGACGCACCGAATGGATTGTAAAGGCAGGCAACGCCATGCTCGCGACACCCTGGAAGAGTGCGCGTTTGGTTACAACCAAGGCGATACGCTCATTCTCCGAGAAGCCTCGCTCCGTCTCCTGCCGGCCTAATGGCGCCTTTCGAGCCATGTAGCCGGCGTAGCTAACTGCGATATAAAAAGGGACAGAGGTGGGTGCACAGGTAGAATGGACGTGCTAAGCTTGAGAGAAAGAGCCAAAGAAGAAAAAAACACTGAGGTCTTCTAGAGAGAGAAGGACTTACCATCGCCGATGAGGTATGCCCAGGATACCGCGTAAGCACCTCGAACGACATTGGGGTGCGTAAGCGGACGGAAGGCTTCGCCCACGTCGGAGGTATATGCAAGATAGCTGGGGGGGAAGGGGGGAAGGGAGAGAGGTAGAAAATAGGGAGAAGGGAGAGAGGGAAAAAGAAGAAAATGAGATGAAAGGATAACGACGGAGGGTAGTGAGCAAGCGTAAGCTCGGACTGAAATCGACTTTTGCAAGCCCTCGCGGTCTGAGTGCACGATTCCATTTTATATTCGAATACTGCAGCTCACCGACTAGTTGCTTTGATAAGTGTTCGCAATCGCATAGCGTAGGCAGCATATCGGGCGTTACCCTCCGAAGCCGTCTCTTCAGAGAGGTGGCCTGGGCGATTGCGGCTCTCCATCGGGGAGCTTTGGGTGGACATGCTTGAGCTTCGGAGGGAGATGCGTACGAGAGAGAGGTCAAAGAGGGAGAAGAGATGCGAAAGCTGCGAGGATCCTCGTCCACAGCACAGTTAGTCCTCTACTTGTGTGCTGGGGGAAGGGGATGGCTGGAGGTACAAAGTAGGCCTCATTGGCTTCCTCTCGATCACTGATCCCATGTCCGGCATCGGTCTGTCAACGGTCACGTGGTATGATTGCCGCAGCTACGAGGCTTTGGGAACGGTGTCGCGGTCTCCGCAAGGAATTTCAATCATTCGCTGTCCTCCGTCCATCCATCTTTCCATCACTAGTTTGATCGAAGGCTATAGGTCGTCAAGGCGGCAAGGAGATCCGTCAAAGCGCGTTATTTCGGCGCTTTCATCATGGTCAGTTTCTAGTTCTGAGCTCCGCATGATACGAGGCGAGTTGAGACGAAAGGACAAAACTGATCGCCTTCATCTGTCTTTTCCTCCACCTTTCTCCTGATAGGGTGTTCCCGCTTTGTTCAGATGGCTCTCGAAGAAATACCCTCGGATCGTTGCTTCGGTGGCCGAGGAGGAGCCCGTTAAGGTCCCGGAACGAGATGGGACGGAGACGGAGCTACCCGTGGACATTTCGAGGCCTAATCCAAATGGGGAGGAGTTCGACTGTCTTTACCTTGACATGAATGGTATCGTACATCCTTGTACGCACCCTGAGGGAAAGGTGAGTGTTTTCTCGGCTCGCCGATCTCGATCGGGACGGGCTGGTGGCGTGATGTCGTCGCAACTCCCAGTCTTGTTCAGAAATCGCTAAGCGCTTTCCTTCATCTCACTCCATCCTTCACCTCTCGCAGCCTGCCCCAGAGACGGAAGAAGAGATGATGGTAGAAGTGTTCAAGTACACTGAGCGCGTCGTGAACATGATTCGCCCTCGCAAACTTCTCTTCATGGCCATCGACGGTGTAGCACCGCGAGCTAAGATGAACCAGCAACGGTCTCGACGTTTTCGTTCGGCCCAAGAGGCGGAGATCAAGGCTCATGAGATGGAGGCTGCGTTGGAGGAGTGGAAGGCTATGGGAAAGGAGCTCAAAGACCCAAACACTGGAAAGAAGAGTTGGGACAGTAACGCCATCACGCCTGGAACGCCGTTTATGGACCTTTTGGCGGCAAGTTTGAGATATTGGGTTGCTCAAAAGCTTAATGATGATCCCGGGTGGAAAAACGTTAGTGTACGCGCCGGCCTTCTTGCGCTGTAGAGGCCCCGAATTCCCCGTCGCAGATGGCTCACGTTCCTTGTATCTTTTCATCTCGGATTGTTGTACCCCACAGATACAAGTTATCTTGTCTGACGCCAGCGTGCCGGGAGAGGGAGAGCACAAGATCATGGAGCACATCCGCCGACAACGCAGTCATCCAGAGCATGACCCCAACACCAAGCATGTCATCTATGGTCTCGTGAGTGTATTCCTTCGTATGCCGTGAAGGCTTACGAGTCCTTGTTCTTCATACACTTTACTAAGCAATCCTTGTCTCTTCCCTTGAACTCTCCCTTGGCGGAACACGACCACAGGATGCCGACCTGATCATGCTTTCCCTCGCCACTCATGAGCCCCACTTCAAAGTCCTCCGTGAGGACGTGTTCGCCCAGGACGCCAAAAATAAAGGTTGTCGCATCTGCGGGCAGGTTGGGCACTTCGCTGCTGAATGCACTGGTGGGTTTAGGACTCTGGCAGCTCAGCTCTAATCGTTTGTTTCTCGTTGGGAATGTCTCGCTCACCCATTTCTCCTGGGCTCGATTGTTCATCTTGCTCCCGACCAGGCGAGAAAAAGAATAAAGTTGATGAGCATGATGTCGCCCAAAAAGGTGCACCAGAGAAGAAACCCTTCATCTTCCTTGACGTCTGCATTTTGCGCGAATATCTCGAGGTGGAGCTCGACGTCCCTGGTCTGCCCTTCCCGTCGGACCTTGAACGGGCAATCGACGACTGGGTGTTCCTCATCTTCTTCGTCGGAAACGACTTCCTGCCCCACCTTCCCAGTCTGGAGATCCGAGAGGGAGCGATCGACCTCCTTGTCAAAATTTGGAAGAGGGAATTGGCGCGCATGGGAGGGTATCTCACCAGACATGGTAAGGTAGAGCTGGCCAGGGCGCAGTTGATTCTGGATGGGCTGGCTAAGGAGGAGGACGATATCTTTCGAAGGAGGAGAGAAGGTGAGTTTCCCTCGAGGGCCTTGTGGATTCTTGCGATCATCGCTCGCTTCTGTGCCGGTACCTGACCTCCCGCGTTCGTTCTGTCTTTGCTCTCCAACGATCGCAGCCGAAGAGCGTCAAGACGCGGCCTCGAAACGGCGCAAATTGGAGAGCGATGCAAGGAAAGCACAAGAATTGGAGCACAAGGTGCTCGACGTTGATGGTGCAAACCAGAGCGCTGCTGATCGGCTCAGAGATGATCTCGACGTCGATGGTGCAAACCAGAGCGCTGCTGATCGGCTCAGAGATGAGCTTATGAGCGAAGGTGACGGCGCCAAAGGCGATGTCGATGCCAAAGACAACGGCGTAGCTTCCAGTCAGGCTTCTACCGTTGTTGAAGAGAACGCACCTCAGAGCGTCGAGGAGAAACTCGATGACGACGCCAATGCGGACGGCAAGGGTGCAGGTGTGCACGGCGGCTCCGAGAACGTCTCCGACGACGTTGACGGTATCGGAAAGAGCGATGCACCTGAGAAGCCCAAGGCGGCCGAAGAGGAGGCGCAAGACGACGATGGGCAGGGCTCTCACGGCGTCAAGCGGAAGCACGACGACGTCACGCCCGGTGGGGACGAGGAAGCGGAAGGGGAGGAGGAGGAAGAGGAGGAGGACGAAGATGCAGCCGATAAGAGCTTTGCAGCTGCTAAACTTACGAGAAAGATCAATGCTGATGGCACGGTCGATTACGTGGACACCGTCAAGTGAGTGGCATGTTCCCAGGTGAAAGTACGCGGCGAGGTACGAATCGAGCTGACCGTTCCCGCTTTCTCACCATTTCTCTCCCATCGGCAGACTCTGGGAGCCGGGCTACAAGGAGCGGTACTACCAACAAAAATTCGGGCTGGACCTCAGCGACACCGAGGCTCGGCGCGCGATTGTAAAATCGTACATGGAGGGTCTCTGCTGGGTGTTGGCCTACTACTACCAGGGTTGTCCTTCGTGGCAGTGGTATTACCCTTACCACTTCTCGCCGTTTGCCGCCGACTTCACCGACATCGCTTCGCTTGATATCACCTTCAAGCTCGGTTCACCTTTCAAGCCATTCGAGCAGCTCATGGGCGTCCTTCCCGCCGCCAGTCGGGCCAGCATCCCGCCGGTGCTGAGGCCTCTGATGATGGATGACGACTCGGAGATCATCGACTTTTACCCGACCGAGTTTGAGATCGACATGAATGGGAAGAAGATGGCCTGGCAAGGCGTCGCGCTCTTGCCGTTCATCGACGAGAAGAGGCTTTTGACCGCCCTGCTGCCCAAGTACGAGGAACTGACGGAGGACGAGGTGCGGAGGAATATGTTTGGCAATCACACGCTCTTTGTCAGCGAGGAGCACAAGCTGTACGACCTCCTTTGTGGGTTGTACACCAAGCGCAAGAGCTCGGAAGTGAGTCTTGTTTGGCGTGGCTGTTCGCTGACCAAGAGGGCATCCACTGACGGAGCGATCCATTCACTCATCACCATCTGGCCAGCGGATCCCCCTCGATCCGGAACGCAGCGGCGGTATCACGGGCGAGGTGCTCGCAGACCCAGTCTGCGTGCCCGGCTCGACGTTTACGTCCCCGCTGACTTCGCAGGATCTCCAGGACATCCGTAACGACCGCTCGCTCTCGGTGCTCTACTTCTTCCCTCGCCAAAAGACGCCGCACAGAAGCGTGTTGTTGCGCGGCGTTCGGCTGCCCAAGCGCATGCTCACAGAGGGCGACCGAGATTGGGTGCGCAGGGGTGGTGGCGAGCGCGGTAGGGGTCGAGGGAGAGGCGGCGGACCGGGGATGGGCGGTCGGGGGGGCGCCATGAGTCGGCCACCTGGAGGAGGGGCGTACGGAGGGTACGGCGGCGGCGGTGGCGGGAGATACGGCAGTGAAGCGGGAGGTGGTCCTTACAGAGGTCACGGTGATTATGGAGGAGGCTATGGAGGCGGAAGCCGGTCATCGGGAGGAGGTCCGTATGCGGGTTACGGCGGTAGTGGAGGATACGGTGGAGGGGGAGGTGGAGGGGGAGGCTATGGAGGCCATGGAGGCCATGGAGGCTATAACGGCGCGAGTCGCTCGTCAGGAGGAAGGGAATATGGAGGAGGGTACGGTGGCGGTGGCGGCGGTGGGGGGTATGGTGGCTACGGAAGCTCGAGCGGCAGCTCGTACGGAGGGTACGGGGGTAGTGGAGGATATGGTGGCGGCGCCTATGGGGGTGGGACGAGCGGGAGCAGAGGGGGAGGCTACGGAGGCTATGGAGGCTATGGAGGGGCGACGAGCCGGTCGTCGGGAGGCGGTGGTGCGTATGGGGGATACGGCGGCGGCGGCGCGGCCGGAGGGCATTCAGGCGGAGGAGTCTCGTATGGCGGTTACGGAGGGTATGGAGGTTACGACGAG
Source organism: Peribolospora baueri (assembly GCA_029717555.1). NCBI lineage: Eukaryota > Fungi > Basidiomycota > Peribolosporomycetes > Peribolosporales > Peribolosporaceae > Peribolospora > Peribolospora baueri. The sequence goes on along the minus strand of JAMDHS010000046.1, from coordinate 39,686 downwards.
GCTGGGAGAAGCGGAGGGTATGGGAGCAGAGGAGGTGCGAGCGGAGGCGGATACGGAGGGCACGGAGGAGGGCAGAGAGCAAGCAGAGGAGGAGGGGGGCTTCCTCCTCCTCGAGGAAACCTTCCTCCTCCTCCTCGAGGCGGAGGAGCTCCACCTCCTCGATGGGCTCGATGAAGGCCAGATCAGATCGGATCATCTGGAGTCCAAAGAGCGGACCGAAGAAGCGGGACCGTCGAGACGGTTCAGATTGTACCATTACAGACTGTGTTCGGACTGCACCATTTACAGACCGATACGTGTTCAGGTGATTTCAGGTAATGTGAGGCTCGGGGAACTATGAAATGGAAGCGCCAGAGTAAGGAGCTGACGTCTTGGTTTTTTATTTAAAACGATGGAGAAGAGAGCGAAGCATGAGTTCAGTTCATCTGCGAAAGGGGGTGAGTCGGAGCGTGGACTCTTCGAAGCGCTGTCACATCTTTACCTTCGGAGAGGAAAGCTGGAATCCAGCCGGCAGGCTTGGAGATGGTGGCCGCTCTTTGATGTGACAGGCGAGACAGAGAGAGGGAAAGAAAAGAAAAAGGCGGGGTTGGAGCGAGCGTTCCTTCAGCTATGGCTTTCGTCGTGCGGGTCGACTCACCTCCACTGGATGCCCTTCCTGCCGTCCTCGGTGGTGACCTCACGAACCTCCTCCACGCTCGCATACGCGCGCTTGATCTGCCGCCTCCTTTTCGGCTTAGTGGCGGAGGGATGGTGAATGGGGACAGAGACGATGAGGAAGGCACCCAGGCGCTCTGGGGTGGGCGAGGTCTCGCGGGTGAGAATGAGTTGGACAAAGTTGCGCGGAGAGACGGGTCGGGGGAAGGCGTAGGAGAGAATGCGTTGGACAAAGTTGCGCGGAGAGACGGGTCGGGGGAAGGTGTAGGAGAGGAGCCAGACTGCGTGCGAGTGGGGTGGGAGGAAGGGAGGAGAGGGAGTGAGGCGAAGGGAACAAGGCAAAGGGAGAAAGGAGAAAGGAGAAAGAAAGGAGGAGACTGACTCTCGGCGACGCCTTCCTCGACCTTCTCCAAGCACTTGACTTCGGTGAGCGACTCGATATACTGCTCCTGACAATACGTATAACCGACCATGAAGATATGTCTGAAGTTGTCATAGCCCAACGTGTCGTCCTGTCCCGAGTCGAGCCTGCTCTCCCTGGCGTGCCAGCCAAACTTGCCCTCCCTGCCGTTGTCGTAGGTCTGGGTCTGGAGGTGGTGATTGCCGTAGACCTTGCCCTTTTTCCAGCTGGGCACCGAGTCGACGATGGACTGGGCGGTGTCGAAGTAGCGGTTGAGGAAGGCGGCATAGTCCTCGGTGCCGGGGCGTGGTACATCGGTGACGTCGATGGGGGCGAGGGAGAAGGTGGGGGCCGCCGCGAGGGACGGCGTGGCGGTGGAGGCGGGCTGAGCCATGGAGGGGGGAGGAAGTGGGATGAGAAAGGGTGTAGGGTTGGGTCGAGGACGAGGTCGGTGTGAGAGAAAGAAGGACGAGCACCTGTCACTTTGGTCCTGGCCAAGCTAAGGACCCTGAGTTCGCGACAAGGGGAGAGCTTGAGAGCGTCATCGCCAACTGACGTGTCGTCTAGGAGGAGGGTCTGGGTGATTGGCCTGATGAGCGGCTCTTGGAGCATCACGTCTTCCATGTCTTGATACGTCTGTTCCGACTCTCCGAGATGCTCCTCTCTGAAGTGCACAGCCCGCTCACCTCCTTCCGGAGGAGGTGATGACAAAGGCGACCCCGGAAATGGGTCTTTTCCAACTGGATCCCAACAAAATCTTTCGAAACTAGCAGCGTGTAACCACACGCCTGTGAGGTCGAGGATCTGAAAACGGGAAGAAGATAATTCAGGAAACGCAGTAAATTTATCCCTTCTCTTTGAACTTCGGAAACCCACCTCGCAGTATCGTGGATATTCGTTTACTATATTCCTACTGGGCAGAGCCACCAAACTAAACATTATTATGAATTAGATACCAAAAATATTAATGCTCTTGGTAATGCATTAACTAAATTAATCACGTCGTCCGCCGATGTGAGCCGAGGACGACAAAGGTGAGCCCCGCCTGCCGTGGTCGTCGTCTTAGGTCGTGGCCATGGTGATATTGCGGTTGCGGTTGCCGTTGCCGTTGTTTATAGACAAGGTTACAGACAACGTCGTCGTCATCGTCGTCGTCGCCGTTGTCGCCGCCGCCGCTCTTATTCTTATTTCGGAGCGTCGTCAATGCAGTCGATCGAGTTGGCCCCGCAAAAAGGATCACATCACACGCTATCCAACGTCAGCAAGGCGTCGTCGGTCACATTCATCTTCATTCATGTTCATTCACGCCTCCTACTTATCGGGATCGGATTTGACGACGAACACGAGATGCTTTCTATGCGGGACAACAGCACCTCACGGACGCAAACGAACAACGGGGGGCCGCCCTCTCAAACACGCTCCAGCACGACAGCCACGCCTTGCCCGCCGCCGATGCAGGCCGAGCCGACAGCGTACCTCTTCTGGAGCCTGTGCAAGTTGTGCGTCAGGTTCGCCATGATCCTCGCCCCGGATGCGCCGAGCGGGTGGCCGAGCGCGATGGCGCCTCCGAACACGTTCGTCCTCTCCTCTGGCAAGCCGAGCTCCTTCTGCACGGAGAGGAACTGAGCAGCAAAGGCCTCGTTGACCTCGAACAGGTCAATGTCCTCGATCTTGAGGTTGGCGCGAGACAGTGCAAGACGGATCGCCGTCACGGGCCCGATGCCCATGATGCTCGGCTCGCACGCCGTGATGCCGTAGCTCACGACGCGCGCCTTGGGCGTCAGCGAGTACTTTTTCAGTGCGTCTTCAGAGACGACCACGTTGGCGCCAGCGCCGTCGTTGATGCCCGAAGCGTTGCCCGCCGTCACCACGCCTCCCTTCTTGAACACCGACGGCAGCTTCGCCAGCGATTCCATCGTCATCTTGGCCCGCGGGTGCTCGTCCACCGCCAACATCTCTGTCGCCTGCGCGAGCCACACAAAGGAAGGGAGAGGACGTGATCGTATGTATGAGTGCCCGTCGAAACCACGCCATCCACGCCCGTCCGCCCTTCACCCACCTTCTTCACTTTGACCTCCACCGGCACCACCTCGTCCCTGAACGCGCCCTCCTCGTTCGCCTTCTGCCACCTCTGCTGGCTCTTGAGCGCAAACTCGTCGCACTGCTCCCTCGTGATGCCGTACTTCTCTGCCAAGTTTTCCGCCGTGATGCTGTTCGAGGACGCGGAGGAAGGCGCGGTCGCGTCAGTAGGTGGCGTGGGCAGCGCTGGTCTCGCCTGGCCTTGGAATGGTCACTGTCCGTCTTCAAACTCACCCTGAACGATAGAGGTGCGGCCGTCGATGGAAGAAAAAAAAAACGACGTCAAGATCCCCGGTCAAACGGGGCCTAATCGCTGGAGGAAGAGACCACCTGCTCACCCATCGGCGTCGGCGTCGGCACCTGGTCAACGAGGGCGGTGGCAAGCGAATCGACGAGCTTGAGATCGACGCCGTACTTGGTGGGAGGGAATCGGACGCCGTGGAGCGTATAAGGGGAGAGGGACATGTTCTCTGCTCCGCCGGTGAGCTGTGCGATGAAGGAGGCGAGGAGGCGAGCGAGAAAGAAAAGAAAACGGCGAGATGAGCGCCGCGGTCGACCTCGTCGGCAGCTGATCGCATTTCGGAAGGGACTGGACTGGGAAACACGCACCACGACATCGGATTGACCGAGCTGAATCTCCTGTACGCCGTTGATGAGAGACTGCATACCCGAACCGCAAAGTCTGCGAGCGGGGCGAAAACACGACGAAACAAAGTTCCACGTTCCGTCAGCGCTCAGTCTCGTCGTCGTCGTCATCGTCATCCACTGTGCAAGAAATGACGGATGGAGAATATCCCACCGGTTGACAGTCAAAGCAGGCACCGTGACGGGGAGACCAGCGCGGTGTCCGACGTGACGGGCGAGGTAGGCGCCCGCGTTGTCGGAGTGGAGAACGTTGCTGTGGCGGTGGTAGAAAACAGGGAGACGTCAGCGCGTGGGACCCCGGTGAGACCTCGCTCATGGCCTCAAACACGAGCAACGGATAACCACGCCGTTGACACCGGCGATCCCCAGCGATTGCAACGCACCCGAAGATGACGCTGTCCACTTGTATGTTCTCCGGAAGCTCCGCGAGGGCGGCCTTGCTGGCGATGCCGCCGAGCTGAGAGGCCGTGTGGTCCTTCAGCCTGAGCGAGAGAGACGAGAAGAGGAGCAGAAGAAAAGACAAAACAAATGGGAAGCAGGACGTCAGCGCGTTGAGCTCATGTCAAGATGGAAGGGGGCCAAGTCGGAAAGAACTGGGCGGGGCGGCGTCAACGGCAAGGGAGGAAGCGCTGCAGACTCACTTGCCGCCAAAGGCGCCAAAGGGCGTACGCTTGCTTGCCACAATGAACGCATTTCTGAAGCTTGCAGAGGCCATGGCTATGGGACGATGAGGGGGGAGAGACGGTAGGTAGGTGGTGTAGAGAACGAAGAAGCTGGCCGAACCTTTTCACCGACGCTGACCCGACGAGATGCGCCTGAAGCCCGTCCGGGGAAGACCGACTCGGCTCGGGCCTGACCTTTGCCGGGCCACGTGGATGTCGCCGCAGTCGATCGCCCCGCACCACCCCCACCGCCGTGGACGACGTCGGACGGCGATCAGCGTCTGACTGCTGGAAGATGAAGAGAGAAGAAAGCAAAATCAAATATGTCGCTCAAACGTCATCCACGAGAAGGAGAAGATGCCCCTGCTCCCAAGAAGCGGGCCAAACCCACCGCCGACGGCACCCTTCGCTCCTGGCTCTCCCTTCCGCGCTCTCCCACCCCACCTTCCACCGGCTCCATCCCGTTCCCCGTCTCGTCCCCGCCTGTCGTCGACCGCTCCTCCCTCTTCGTGGGCTATGCCTACCCCTTCCGCACAGCCTCCCAGTCCCACATTGATGCCATCCTTCATCACCTCATCACCGTCGTCCACCCTTCCACCGTTCCCGCACAGTCCATCCCTGCGAAGAGTAAAGCGGCCACTCACAACATGTGGGCGTACAGGTGTCTCGTGCTCAGGGACGGCAGGGACGGACTCGGAGGGCCGGATGACTTTGTGCTGAGGGAGGCGGAGGAGGACGATGGGGAGAAGTGGGGCGGGAGCAAGGTGAGGAGGGCGATGGCGGACGAGGGAGCGGTGGACTGCTTGGTCATTGTCAGCCGGTGAGTCTCCGCTTTTGTATACCTTCGTCTAGCTGTTGGTCTTCTCTTTCCACGCCCTCAGAGTGTCGTATTGTATCTTTATTTCTTCTCTTACGTTTGATGTGCCTGTCTTGGCCTGTGCTAATGCTATCAGACGAGGATGGCATTGTGGGTCGATTGCTGGGGCCCGCGCCAGCCGACCGAGCTACCCCTTCCTCCTTCGCCTAGTCGTCCTTTTTCGCATAATTTCTTACGGGTTTGGTTTCGAATCATCCACCTTTGTCAAGTCGTCCCCTTTTGCTGTGCCCTTTCCTGTCAGGCTCTCCGCAGTTGTCGTCGTCGCCCATAGCTGACTGGTTCGTGGGCCCCCCTCTTTTTGCAGTTGGTACGGCGGCCAACTCTTGGGCCCGGCTCGCTTCGAACACATCTTCACCTGCGCCCGATCGGCGGTCCAGGCGTTCCTTCTCGGGGAGGCTGTCGAACCCCTACGCTCTCGCCTCGCTTCCCACGACGTCCGGATAGCCGAACTGCGAAGCGAGCTGGAGTTAATCAAAGCGGGAGCACGACCGGCTGCAAGGTCGGATAGGAAGGATGGGACGGGTGAGAGGACGGCGACGACGGCGACAAAGGGCAAGAACGAGTATGAAGACCTGACCATCGAGAGAGCTCAGAGGCTCTTGGTGGCGAGGGAGCGCACGATTGGCGCGCTGGAGAAGATGCTCGAGGGCGAGCAGCGAAATCATGGCGATGGGGAGGAAGGGTCTAACGCTTCAGGGGAAGCCCAAGGGGTTCGCTGTCCGGCTCGGAGCGACGTGGACGTCCGGCCGAAACCGCCTCCACTCTCGCCACCACTTCGAACGAACCAAGAAGACTATGAACCGAACGAGGACGAGGAAGCACTTCTGCGAGAGGCGGAAGCCGAGCAGACTTTCTGACCGCTCTCCATCCATCGTCGTCGCCTCTGCCGTCCGACGCGTGGGCGTGCTTTTCCATGGTTATAGATTGCCGGTTATCCTCTTTCGCCGCTGTCGTCGTCTCTGGCTGGTTCTTTCGCGTCGCAACGCATGTGTAGAGTATTCTCAAGGTTCTTTATTGTAATTTATGCATCGGAGCAGGGCCCTTTCGAACTGGGGGGGGGGGGGGGGGGGGGGGGGGGGGGGGGGGGCGCGGTCACGTCCTTAGGAGTTGACCCCCAAGCAGTTGGGAGAAGGCATGCGGTGCCTCAAGCGGACCCCAGCAAGACTATCCATCATCTGAACTGAATTTGCATTCAAACTAGCGAACGTTCTCCACCGTCGAATGAGCAAAGCGTAGACCGACGACGGAAGATGACAAAAAGAGAAGAATAAAAAAAACGAATGTACGAAACTTGGTTTTGCCCAAACTCGGAATGGCGGCATAGCCGCCTACATGAAGACCACGTTCCCGACAAGGCTTAGGAATAAGTTTCGCCCCTCTCGTGCAGGCGTCCGAAGGAGTTTCCCCCTTGGTCGATCATCCGCACGTTCAGGTTGCAACCTCTGGGCTGCCGCCGACAGGGACTATACGCCATGGCCCGGAGCCGCGAAGCTCTAGGTGCGGTGTCGGCCAGTCCGGAGGGACCGACGTCGACGTTGGCGCTCCCAATCAGTCGATGTCGCGCGAAATGAGACTCTCGCTCGCTGAGGTTTCCCCCGGCGGGAGGGTCCGTTTCTGCGCCGGCGCCCGTAAGGAAGAAGAGAAGAAGAAAAAAGAGCGAGCGAGCCAGCTTTTCTACCCTTCGCAAAAAGCTGCGGCGGGGTACAAGTCACGTGATTTCCGCCACAGTTTGGAATTGCCGAATCGCCTTGCTCGAACTGTGCGTCTACTCCAGAGTCCGTGCAGCTCCCATCTGCGCACGCATGAACAGGAAATATGCTGACATACTAGCCGACGTCGATATGGTAGCCCAGGTGTACGCGGAAATGAGGACTACCCAAGCAAGGCTTTTACTCAATTCCCAAACGTCTCAATGGGGTTGGATGTGACCCGTGGTGGGCCTATCAAACGGACAGGTGGGAGAAAGAGAGAAAGATGGGCGGGAATACAAGAAGGGAGGCCAGCTGGAACGGCAGGGTATCACAAGTATATCCATGCGAGAGAATGAGAATGTACGGCGATATCAATGAAATTGTGAGATGGAGCAAGCAAGGAAGAGAAGACGACTTGGCGGCAAGGCAGCCCAAACGCCAGCTGGGCTCTTCCGCCGTCGCGCATCACTGATGTTCACTTCACGCAAAGCCAACGATCTTCTGTCTCGGCTCGAGCGTCACTTTCTTCGGGAGGTCAGGCACCTCCGGCTCCCAAGCCGACTCGTCGCTCGTGCTCATGGCGCCTTCTATGCCGTCGTCGACCGGCGCGGCGGCGAAGACTCTGGATCGTCGCGAGCCGAAATGGGCCACGGGGCGCACCGGCGTCGTTTCGTCTGCTGGCTCGGCTGGGATGGTGCCGTTGGACGACGGAGCGGCCTTCTTCCCGGACAGCTTCTTCTCCCGCAGCCTCTTCCAGCGCTCCTGCACAGCTGCGACCGTGTGCTGGTCGAGCTTGACATCGAACAGCTCGATGATGTACCGCCGGACGGGAAGGCGGTAGTGGAAATCGCCTAGGAGCCTAAGCGCACGAGCGAAGAGCGTGACGTCGGAAAAGTGACGGCGATGTCGCGTCTTGAGCCGGGCCAGCGTGCGCGATGTGTTGTTGGCCAGGATCGAGTTGCTCAGGTTCGCTATCGCCGTCATGATTTCTCGCTCGATCACGCTCTCCGGCCCAGCGAGCTCCAGCGTCAAAGGTGGTGCATGTTCCTCCGTCGTCCAAGGCGGAATCTATGGAACGCCGGAGGGCAGGCGGTGGATCAGCAAAACCATGACCCACTTCGTGCAGACCAGATCGGAGGCCATGCGCGCACCTTCACGAACTGATTCAGATTCTCCGGCACACACAAGCCAATTGGAGCTCCCAACGGGGTGCAGACGGCCTCCCAACCGTACTCCTCTAGGAGATCAGCACCCTGTTGCGTAGATGAGATCAGACCGAGAACGAAGAAGCAAGTCCTGCAAGCGCCGAGAGAAAAGTTGACAAGAACGAGGCACAAGTTAGCCTTTACTCCTCGTAGTCGTCCGTCTTCCTATGATGAGTAAACAGATGATCACCCTCGAACTGAGAGCACCAATGACTTCTCGGCGATCTGCACAATGTCTGAAACGACGTCCTCTGCCTCCAGGAACGGGAGTCCACCCTTTGTTGACCCAATGTTTCCCTGTGTGTCGCCATGTGCAAGAACGGTCATTCAGCCGTCCACTCTGCCACTCAAAGTCTGTTTCGTCAGAATAGACGCTACTCACGACGGCCCAAAGCACGCTCTTTAGCTTGCTGATCACCTCAACATCCCGGCATTCGAACCCGTTCTGTCTTATGAAATGCGCAAACTCGGCAAAGTGGCCCTTCTCCTGCAGGACCTGACAGCCTTCGTTGGTCTTAGCCAGCTCGCCATAGAAGTGCGGAGGCACCATCCCGTCGAATTGCCTGGGCAAGTTATAAGGGAAGAACAGGTCGGGAGACGGTCAGCTCAACTCCAAAGACACACAGGATAAGGCTCAGCCATGCACAGAGCGCTCACATTATCTCATCGTGATTCCCACGGGTGCGGTCCGGGCAAAGAGATTTCGCCAAGAAGACCTCGAGCTGGACCACGTAGCGATGGTTGCGGTCCTGCAAAACCCGAGGGGAGCGGAACATTGTCCGATCAGCAATGCTCCGCCGACCTACCGCTCAACCGGTAGCGCTCACTCACATGAAACCAGTCCTCCATCTCACGATCTATGTACTCTCCTTGCCAAAGGTAGGTGAAGCCGACGCTCGTCGAAAGGAAACGAAGCAGGAGCGGATGGCCGATCTCTCCCAGATGATCCAATGTAGGCCGCATCCGGACAACCGTCTCGAGGATCTCCGGCGATTCGCAAGCCTCCTCAATGATGTGCACCGCCAGCTCACACACTTCCATGGAGGGGTCATAGAGCTGCGTGAGGAGAAGTCGGATCATCCACTCGGGCGGTGCAGAGTAGCGGCGGATAAGCTCGGCGAGGTGGTGTGAGGCGTAGAGGCGAATGTGCTAGGGACGATGGCGAGAACGATGAGTGTCTCCCAGTGTACTGTGGTGAAGCATATGGGCAACATAGCTGAAGCAATGCTCACCTTGTAGCTCGACGTCAACGCCTTCGACAACACAATACGTGGGTGCCCATCACTTCGAAGAGAGACAAATTGCGAGTTAAGTGGGATGTCAAAAACGCCGGCACAAAAGCCTGTGGAACCACTCACATGGTGTAATCAACGTTCTCGATGATAGCCTTGATGAGATCCTCCCTACTTTTGAGCTCGCTCAAATGGTAGAACGAGGTGAAGATCTTGAAGCGTTCCAAGAGCCTATTTACGGAAACGTCAAGTATTGTGAAATGAGACAACGCGATCTACTCGTCTTCATAGTCTTATCGATATGCGCTCACTCGATGCCCTCAGGCGATTGGCTCAACGTGCCGAGCATCTCAAAGTAACCGTAGGTGAGGGTGTCCTCCATCCGCTGTATCGAGAACAAAGGCTCCGCAACGGCAGAACCGCTCAGCTGCACGGAATGCAATGTACGGAAATCAATACAAACCACAGACGCCGGCCAGACAGAAAGCCCCGTTGAACGCACCGGATCGAGCTGATTTAAGCACTCCGCTATCTGCTTCAACAGCTTGTCCTCCGCCAAGAACCTGACCCCGTCCGGCTGGGCCAAGAGTGTTGTCAAAAGAGTGCAGCCGAGCTTGACGTAGCGTCGGTTTGGCTTGGTTTTGCGCACATCTGAAAAGCGGTGCTCGAAGGGGTGGAAGAAGGAGAGGAGGCGACGGACAAACTTGGTGGCCCGCATGGCTTCCTCTAGGCGGCGCGAGTTCAGCAAAGGCCCTTCCAACGTCTCCATGAGCGTGTCGAAGTGCCATTTCGTGTGATCTTTTGTGTTCAAAACCTACGATACCGTTGCAAACGGCTAGTTCAGCGACCTGTCCCGAGATCGCACCATACGTTGCCTCCCTACGGCACCACGAACGCTCACCTGGGTCTCGATCAACAAGTTCCTGAATGCCGCATCGTCGATCTGCATGCCCATCCGAACCTTGGCCTTCTCCACGCTCCGTTGGCCTCGTCGCATCGATTCTTCAATGCTGTTCGATCGCTTCCTCGCTCCCGCACCGGCCTTCTTCGTTTCTGGCTCCAAACGCGCCCTGTTTCGGTTAAAGCTATCGATCGATGACAGGGCAGACGAGGCAGCTTGACGTGATAGGGAGGCCGTAAAAGAGGAGGCGAGGGCGAAGAGACGAGGCAGCGCCTGATGACATGGAGACGAAGGCATCTTTGATCAGCGGGAGCCGCGAAATGCAAGACAGAGCTGGGGTATCCCGCTTCTCACATGAACCCGCACGCCGTAGCTCGCCGGCAAAACTCGGTTAGACACTTGAAGAATCTCTCCCATGAGCAGCGTAGCCTTGCGCGTCGAGCTCTGATCACCTTCCTCGACGATCCTGGCCAATACCTGAGGATAAGATAGGCTGAATGAGCTCCACATCTCTTGCCATGAGCTGCCACCACGGCAATCATTCAACTCACGTCCACTAGACCGGCCTCAATAAATACGATCAGAAGCAAACTCAAGTAATGGTCGACGACGTTGAGCCGCTCTGGTGGTCGCTGCTCCGCCTCGACCTCTGTGGAGGGCACGTTGGGTATTGGTGGCTTGCCATCCTTGCCCCTGTACACTGTCCGATGGGCGACAACAAAATTTTGAGCACGTTAACTACCGCGAAATGATGAGAGGAAGCGCGGAGAGGGGATGGGGGGGTTGCGTTACGTACTCGTCAGTCGCCTGCCTTCGAGAAAGGCGTCATACCATGAAGAAGCACGGATGTTGAAGGCTTCAAAGAACATGTCTAGCATGATATCCTGATGACGGGCAACAGGGCGAAAACCAAATGGTACCAGTGCTCAGCTCGTACTGTCCGCTAACGGAGTCGGAAGGGAGGACATTAAAAAGTCGAAGACGTGCATCTCACCCGAACTTCTTTGTTGTTAATGGCGAGCGCATTGACAAGAGAAACGATGGCTTGCTTGTCGTTCATGCAGAGATAAAGAAGGCCTACAAATCCGCCAAAAACGGCGCGAGGGTTAATTTGTAGCGTCACCAACACAAAGACAGACGGAATGTGCGAAGACAGGGATCAGAATCGCTCACCGCTCCAACTTCTAAGCATGACGCTACACACCCTCGCCGTGCTCTTCACACGATCCTCCAGCGCGGCGCCCTTGAGCGCGACCTGTTCTGTGAACCCGCTTAGCGCAATCTCCAGATCGATGCCCGGACGGAGCCAGCGTCGCGTATCGGGTGCGTCGACCATCCAGAGAAAGGCTTTTATGAGCGTGGGTGAGAAGTCATATGGCCCGTCAACGAGGGTCGGGAGCAGGACTCGGAGGCCGCCGGAGCGGGAGAGAAGGGAAGGACACAGGATGGCTAAGGAAGGAAGGAACGGGGAGATGTAGATGCCAGCGGGCAAAGACGTGAGTTAGACGAGGCGGACAACGGACGATCAATGCCTTTCGAAGAAGCGCCACCCCGACGACGGTCCGCGACGCTTACCGCACTCGGCCAAGGTCTCAAGACAGACAAGCCTGAAACTATCTTCTCCATGCTCAGCAACGGCAACAAGGGCGCGCATGACCTCGATGCCGACCATAGCGCCATCGTCCCCTTCCTCGGCTCTCTCCTTTCCTTTCTCGCTCGTTCCGCCCACCGTTGCAGTGTCCGTGCCCGTCCCAGTACCGTCCAAGCCCATCGCAGCTCCAATCTCCAAACACTTGCGAACGAGCATAATCGCCTGCTCCTTCTCAATATCGAACCTAGCGTCCCGAGCTAGCGTTCGCACCAGGTAGATATCGAGCCCGCGGGACCGGAGTAAGGTTATGAGGGGGTTCGGAGAGGGCGGGAGGAGAAGAAGGTGGCGGACCAGACGATACGCTGCCGACCGGACCTCTTTTCCGGAGGTGTCCGAGAGGAGGGGTAAAATGCTGTATAGTCCCGAACATGGAAACGAGGGAGTGAGCCTCGCCGACGAGAACGCATTCGAACAGAAGCCGAGACAAGCAGCGTGTGACAGAAGCAAGACAAACAGCGTGTAACGTGCATGCCACTCACCATTCCGCCGCCTCAGCTGCGTCAAGCTCATACTTGGTCCGATCGTTCTTCTTCAAGCAATCCACCAACCGCTCCATCAAGCCAATCCTTTGTCCCGCCACATCCGTCATTCCGGGAGCCAGGCTGGGCGTGCGGACGTGCGCAGGTCCGGAGGCGGCTAGGGCGGCTGCTCGTACTCGGACGCGGGAAGGGGAGGCGTTCAGGTTGGGGGACGAAAGCTTGACGTTGGACAGTATATCTCCACCGGCAGGTGACGTGGTGGTGGTGTCCACAGCTGGGACCCCAGACGGTGCCACTGGAGGGACTGACAAATTGGCAAGCGACTTGAGGAGCGTCTGAGCAAGCGCGCGAGACGTTTTGGCGTCCTCTGTGAGCACATATAGATGCATAAAGGCGAGAGCATGACAATTAGTGAAACGAGGCCTGTCCGCCCCGGCCTGAGTCATGCTCGGCGTGAGCGCTCGATTGCTGGTCCCACTTACCTGCCTCAGTGAACACGCCGTCGTCCACCACCACTTCACCACGGCCCGTCATCCTCTCACTGGGACCATAGTCCAAGCTCGCATACCCACGGCCCTCCAACGGCGGGGGCCATCTCGAGGGGCTCCGTCCAGCAGAGCTGAAGGCGCTAGCCACGGCCGAGTTTGATACCGGCCCTGAACCAGGAGTCGGACCTGAGGTTGACATGGGCGCTTCGTCAAAACTGCCCGGCCTTGAGGGAATGGGTGGGAAGCCGGACAGACCGAGACCGGAGGGAGCCGCGTTTGGGGTGGCTAGGTTGCGCGGGCGATTGGTGCGAGACGAGGCGCCTGATGAAGAATGGTGGAGGACGGGGGTCAGACTGCATGACTAGTCGTTCAACGTCGGCGGACTGGTTTCGCTGCCGTACTTCTCTCGTGACTGGCTTCCGGGCACGGCAAGCCGGCTCCAACACACATCCCCATCTGCTCGCACCGTTGCGCTCTCCGGCCGCCGCCCTCACCAATCAACCAGAAGACCGGCACGACTCGCACGCACGCTCCTCGCCGTCCTCGCGGCGGCATCCGTCCCGTCGTTCGCAGCTCTCGCCTCCACCACGCTCCCGACCTCGCCCTTTCTCCTTTCACCTTCTCCACCAAGCTCACCATTCTTCTGCAATAATTCGATCTGCCTCTTGAGATCAGCAATCTTGTTGTTGGCCGTGGTGAGCTCGGCCTCTACCTGATGCCTGAGCATCTCCCTGCCAGAGTGCAAGTTGGTCTCGAACACCTTGAGCAGGTTCTCCGCGCCGTCCTTGATCTTGTTCTCGACCTCGAACTTTGCGAGGAGCTCGTCGAGCTGCTCGTCGGAGCCGGCCGGAGCGGCGGAGGAGGCCATCTCGAAGGCTGATGGGCCTACGCGGACGATGCTCGAGAGCGATGGCGATGTCGGCGGCGGCGAGGATGTCGCGGGTTGTTGGCGGGAAGAGAAGATGGACGGGGAGTAATTTCTCGCACCCTCGTCGTCGAGATTGGGCAGGGCTCAGTCGGTGGTCACTGCGGGGGAGCAGTTAGGGTTAGCTCGGGTTGGAATAGGGACGACGTCGATCGAGCATGGAAGCCGCTCAAGGCGTTTGCTCGCTCGGTGCGAGGACGAAGTGGAACGTATACGTGAGTGTGGTCCTCTCCCTTGACTGCCACTGCCACTGCTACTGGCGATGAGAAGATGTGAGCAGCCTTGTTCCTTAAGTCACCTTCCACTGGTTGTTACCGCGTCGTCGTCGTCGGCGGCGGTCAAGTGAAAGCAAGCAAGGGACGGATATGACCGTCGGTCGCTGAAGGCGATCTTCCGACTGCGGCCGATCTTTGCGCGTTCTCAACGCGGCGCGGCGATATTTTTGGGCCACGCACAGATCATCATCGCTCAGACCTCGACTGCCACCATTCGCTGTCTCCGAGGGTCGAAGACGTCGCAGACAGACAGCTGACAGCGCCTGCGAACATGGAGATCAACTCGCCTCCATCTTCCTCGTTCCTGTCAGATCCAGAGAGCGACTTCGATACACCCTCCTTCCTCGATAAACACCAGGCTGCTCGTTCAAGACCTTCAACAGGGGCGCCTCTCTCTCCTCGTTCTTTATCAGGAACGCACGATGAGGCGGACCGGATAAAGGCGTCGGACGCGGGGGATACAGATACCACGAGGGACCTGTTCGTGGGAGACGTGGACTTGATGGAAAAGGATGAGCCGCTTTTGAAGCCGAACGACAGGCGATTCGTCTTGTTCCCGATTCAATACCATGAGGTGAGCACATATGGAGTGCTCTTGGCTTAGCCGGCATCAGTGCCGGCAGGTGAGCGGTGGAGGTTGACCACAGCGCTCGTCCATCTGATCCGACCCCGAACGGGATGGCCTAGATCTGGCGAATGTACAAAAAGGCCGAGGCTTCCTTCTGGACGGCGGAGGAGATTGATCTGTCCAAGGACGTGCTAGACTGGGAGATCAAATTGAACGACAATGAGCGTTACTTCATCTCTCATGTTCTCGCCTTCTTCGCCGCTTCGGACGGCATCGTCAACGAGAACCTCGTCGAGAGATTTAGCGCAGAGGTGCAGGCGGC
This sequence comes from Peribolospora baueri, assembly GCA_029717555.1. Taxonomy (NCBI): domain Eukaryota; kingdom Fungi; phylum Basidiomycota; class Peribolosporomycetes; order Peribolosporales; family Peribolosporaceae; genus Peribolospora; species Peribolospora baueri. Next base: position 24,632 of record JAMDHS010000046.1, on the reverse strand, counting down.
GGAGGCGCGATGTTTTTACGGGTTCCAGATTATGATGTGAGTACATGTCCGCGTGGACGCTGTTAGGAGCGAGCATGGTTTGGCCGATGTCTGTCAAGCGCAACCGCAGGCTGACGGCTCACGTCCGCGTTGTGCTTGCCCTTTCCTATATAGCGAGAACATTCACTCTGAGACGTACTCCCTCCTGATCGACACCTATATCCGCGACCCTGCCCACCGCCAGTTCCTCTTCGACGCCATTGACACGATTCCGTGCGTGAAGACCAAAGCAGATTGGGCTCTTCGGTGGATCTCCGACAAACGCTGCACCTTTGCTGAGCGGCTTGTCGCCTTTGCCGCTGTGGAGGGGATTTTTTTCTCTGGTGAGTCCAACGAACCCGTGAATGCTTGGGATAGGACATGGAGTGGAGTTCTTGGCGCTCACTCCTCGGACCTTAAAATTTTCAACCTTTATCGTGTCGTCGTCTTTGCAGGCTCTTTCGCTTCCATCTTCTGGCTCAAAAAGCGGGGCCTGATGCCGGGCCTCACGTTCTCCAACGAGCTCATCTCTCGCGACGAAGGCCTTCACACCGATTTTGCCTGCCTCGTTTTCAGCCACCTCCGGAGACGGCCGCATCCCGAGACGGTGAAGCGCATCATCAGCGAGGCCGTTGTCATCGAACAGGAGTTCCTCACCGACGCTCTTCCAGTGGCACTCATTGGCATGAATCAAAAGCTCATGTGCCAGTACATTGAGGTGAGCCGCTCTTATGGTGGTCCTGCGACGTCCGCCAGATTCACACACCGCTCAAGTCGTGCCGTGCCTTCTTGACGGCTCTTACTGCAGTTTGTCGCGGATCGTCTTCTCGTGGCGCTGGGGAACAAGAAGGTTTACAACGCCACCAACCCGTTCGACTTTATGGAGATGTGAGTTTGTGGGGCAGATCTCATCTGTTTCACTCATTTTACCTATCTCACTAATTGCCCCCGACTTTCCTCCCCTCTACGACATCAACGGCACCGCAGGATCTCCATCTCTGGCAAGACAAACTTCTTCGAGAAGCGAGTGTCCGACTATGCCAAGGCCGGCGTCATGCGCAAAGACGAGGGCGCAGGTCTTGGTGGTGCGGGAGAGCGGATATTTACGACCGATGAAGACTTCTAGGCGCTAGACACGCCCGCTTCATAGACTTTTTGTTTGCGCCCCGCTGGGACCGCGCTAGTTCTCTCTTAAAAACTTTTGCCGACATTGCCAGCCTACTATCTTATTTATTGTTCGCCGTGCTGCTTTTGTCGGCGCCGTCGGCGCCTGGTCGCCTCGACGCTCTTCCTTGTCCTTGTCCCTTCGCCAGTCTGAACCACCACCACTCCTACGCAACTGCCTCTTTCCCACCTGCTCTTCTTGCCAGCAGCTCCGTTTTCGTTTTCGGATTATGTTTCCCCCCTGCTCAGCAGCTCGGTCACTTTGTATCTGTATCTCTAGCGTACCGCTCAAAAAGCGATTATGCTCCTGTTGGGGCTCACTTTGGTAATAGGAAGGAGGTTAAAGTCTACCGTCTGGGATATGGCTTGTGATCCAAGCTGAAGGGTCCTCCTACCAGTGTGATTGCCATATGCCCGGCGGTCTGCGCGATCGAGGAAGCGCGTAAATGATCGCGGACCACAAATCGGACGGACGACCCGTTCTCACCGCCAGCAAGGCCACCACCATCTGCCCTTCTGTCCCCGAGCTACCCGCGTCTCACCATGCCTCGTCTGAAGGGAAGAGGACAGAAGGCGGCCGTGCACGAGCGCAGCAAAGCTCAGCGCCAAGCTGATGCCGCCCAAGTAGCCCTCGAAAGGGAGACGGGGCATGGGCATAGCAGCTCCTCGCAAGCGGCGACAGGGAGCGCGTCAAGAGAACGCTTTGCGGGTTCCGATCCTGATCTTCCTGTGGCTGTCAAGGTGGAGGCCAAAGAGGAGGATCCAGATCTCTGTTGCGCCGGGCCCTCATCCTCCGCCTCCGCTCTTGCGCCACCTCGCGCCCGCTCTTCTCGCAGCGGACAAAACCGCCGCACCGTGACCGGCCGCACCGCTGCCTCTGGCGCATCCTCCTCTAACCACTCCACTACGTCTACGCCTCCACCGCCCCTCACGCGCAACTTTCCATGGCCGGAACACTTTGTCAATTTGGAAAAGGTGTTCAAGGCCGTTTCGACGGTGCATGTGTTCTGCAATGCGAGGAAGCACCTCGCCACTACGTTTGACACGATCAGGAGTGGCGTTGAGGGATTGCTGAAGAGGTACGTATCTTCGTTTGGTAGCGCAAGGGAAAGGCCCGAGCGAGCGTCGTAGTTAAACTCGAGCTCCCGAGTCGCCCATTCTCGATCGTATCTGCTCACTTCCGGCCATGGCTTGGCGCCATTCACTTCCCCTCCGTCTCCGTTTTCCGTCTCCCACGTTTCGTTTGCCAGGCCACTCGACGTGTTCGAGATTGCACAGATCAAGTCGCTAGTCCCGAACCTGATTACATTTGCGTACGTCGACGAAAACAACCTCCCACTGCACGTCGACGATCACCCCTCTGAACAAGCGAGGGCTCGGACGCAGTACAAGGACGATCTGTTCGAAGAGGCTGCTTTGAGACTTGATGAAGGAGCTCAGGGAGCTTTGAGAAAGGGAAAGGAGAGGGAGAGAGATTCGCAACGTGTTTTGCTGCTCGATTTCAACGATGGAGAGCTGCATAGCGTCAAGGCTCCCGCTAGGTCCAAGAGGGCGAGAGCGATCCAGTGAGTCTTTTCTCTCTGGCAGGTCAACGTCCATAATTCATTCTGATGTGTTATTTAACGTTTGATTTCTGCTCATAGGAGGAAGCAGGGAGCCACGGATCCGAAGAAGACGGCATCGCAGGCTAGCATGCAGAAGCTTATCGAGAAGAGGCACTTCAAGTTTGAACAAGCCGTACTCGAGCTTCTCACAGCCTGCAGGGCGAAGGTGAGTCGTGCTGACCGGGAACACCTGGGACGCTACCGCGTGGTCGGAGTACACAAGCTCACATGAGTCCGCACCGTGATTCCGAACGCACGCATGGCAGGGCGAGGATCCCGTGCAACTGGTCATCGACGCGGCGAACGAGCACATCCCGGTCGATCACGACTTCGACCCCCTAGGCCGGGACGGGGAGACACCGCGCAAGAAACGAATCAAGCTTGAGCACCTCATGGCTCACCCGGACGAGCGACCGATGATGGCGGACATAATCGAGGAGATGAAGACGGAGGAGTGGTGGAACGACCAGATTGTGGAGAACGGTCATCGCGTATTCGAGGCTCGAGAGGCGCAATACGGTGGGTCAAGAGTCCGCTTCTGGAATTCTTTTGAGCTAACCCGTGCGCAACTTCTCGCAACAGGCGATTTGGAGTTTCAGCTTTCGCAAGAGCTTGTCGATGCCCTCTACGCTACGCGCCGCATAGACAAGTTTTACGCTCACCAAGCCGAGGCGTTGAACCATCTGCACTTCGGGTCCAACGTTATCGTCTCTACATCCACTTCCTCTGGGAAATCTTTGATCGTGAGTCGACGCGTCCGCATCGCTGCATCCCGGCTAAGAGGTGCGATCCTCAGTCATGTCGCTCGACTTCATCTAAAGTACCAGGTTCCAGTTCTCCAAGCGCTTCAGGCCGATCCTGCTTCCACCGCCATTTACATCTTTCCCACTAAAGCGCTTGCGCAAGATCAGAAACGTTCCCTCCAGGATTTGCTCCGAAACTGCGAGGGGCTAGAGGACGTCGTCGTGGCGACGTACGACGGAGACACACCTCAGCAAGAGCGCAAGGTGATCAGAGAGCGTGCGAGTGTCATCTTCACCAATCCGGACATGTTGCACGTCTCCGTATTACCGTCGGAAGATCTTTGGCGCCGGTTCCTGCGCAATCTCAAGTACATCGTCGTCGATGAACTGCATATTTATAATGGCCTGTTCGGAGCTCATGTTTCATACATAATGCGGCGATTGAGACGCATCTGCTGTGCCCTCGGTAACAGGAAGGTCAAGTTCATCAGCTGCAGCGCGACGGTGGCTAATCCTGAGAAAGTGAGTTGCGTCGCGGCAGCGCGCCCGCCAACTAGACGGAAGATCTGACTTCACATGTCGCTCATTCATTTTCTAAGCATATGGAGACCGTTTTTGGAGTGGAAGATGTGAAGCTCGTCAATGTCGACGGGTCTCCAGCCGGAAGAAAGGTAAGCCCGCATTAGAGCGCAGGTGGTATCCATTGCCACCATACATGCGCTCATGCTCGCTTTTTCGTTTTTCTTCCCCTTCTTTCATTGGAGCACAGGAATGGGTGATATGGAACCCGCCATACATCGATCCGGACGACCGCAATCAAGGCCGTGTGAGCACCTTTCAGGAGGTGTCGAGGGTTTTCCGGTACTTAGTAGAACGCGGCGCTCGCACCATCGTGTTTTGCAAGGTTTGTCAACTTCCTTCTATCTGCTTTCCTATTTCGTAAACAGGAGATCACTTACCTTTGCTGGCTCGCACTTTGCGTGCCCTAGATCCGTCGGGTGTGCGAGATAGTGATGAAGCAAGTCCGGACAGACCTTGTCGTTGAAGGCAGAGACGACATCGTCCCCAAAGTCATGTCCTATCGTTCCGGCTACTCTCCTCAAGACCGCCGCCGGATCGAGCAGGATATGTTCTCCGGTCGTCTTTTAGGAATTATCGCGACTTCTGCACTTGAGCTTGGCATCGATATTGGCAGCCTTGATGCCGTTATCATGCTTGGCTTCCCGTATTCTATCTCAAGCATGGTATGCCTGCCTTGAAGATGCAATTCCCCGATCTTGTACGGCTGGTACTCATACACCATACTGTCTTGCTCCTCAGCGTCAGCAAGCCGGACGAGCTGGTCGGCGTCAAAAGGATTCGCTTGCGTTGCTGATGGGGGACCCCTTCCCTCTTGACCAACACTACATGCGCAATCCCGATGAGATCTTCACCTCCCCCGATGCGGACCTTGGTGTGGACCTCGAGAACGAGTTCGTCCTCGAGGCGCACCTGCAGTGCGCTGCAGAGGAGATGCCGGTGCATCCCAAGGACGACGTGCCTTTCTTTGGGCCCCGCCTTCCGGAGCTCTGTGAAAAGTGTCTCGTCGTTGACGAGGCAGAATTCTACCACTGCCACCCTCGAATGCGACCGGATCCCGCCCGAAAGGTAGCTATACGCGGCGCGCGTCAAGAAACGTATTCGGTCGTGGACGATACGCCGAACGTTCCTGGAAACCCCAAAGTACTCGAAGAGATCGAGCTTGAGCGAGCCATCTTTGAAGTTTACGAGGGAGCGGTATTCATGCATCAAGGAATCACGTATCTCGCTATGGAAATGAACCATGATCGTCGTATGGCGACTGTCGTTCAGAAGGACGTGAATTATATCACCCGATCACGGTAAGTAAGAGCTTTGTGTGCATGCACTCCTACGTTGAATATAGTGACGGACTTTCCTGTTCGCCGTTCTTCCCATTGCAGCGATTTCACGTGGGTCTCATGCTCCTCCTGTGAACTTTTTGCACGCATCCCAAGTTATCTAATAGCTTGCTCGTTTGCCTTCGACATAGGGATGTCGACCCGATGGAGACCTACCGCATGCGCTCTCTCCGAAGTTCTTCATGTCGGGCATTCTATGGGCGCATCGTCGGTAAGCGCAAATGTAGCTTCTTATTATGCGAGCAGTGCTTGTGGCTGACTGCATTCTGTACACACGTCGGCCATCCAGTGAGCACGGTCGTGTTCGGTTATTTCAAAACGGACCGACGAGCGAATATTCTGGACGTCGTCGACGTCGACATGCCTCCTTTCGTGCGCGACACGCATGGGCTCTGGCTGGACTTGCCCAAGTCGGTTATCGACGGCCTCATCGACAAGGAGATTAACGTCGCCGCCGCTATTCATGCCGCCGAACACGCATTACTTGGCCTCACCCCCTTGTTTGTCATGAGTGTTCAGGGAGACGTGCGAACAGAGTGCAAGGCACCGGAGAAGGAGTATGGATCGAGACAGACGACTCGAAAGCGACCTGCTAGGTGAGCTCCTGCTAGCAAGGCGGCTATTTAGTGCTGAGGTTTCGGTATTCTCATGCCTGCTTTCACCGATAAACATCATCACCAGATTGACGTTGTACGACGCCACCAGCCAAAACGGTGGCATCTGCGCGAAAGCATTTGATCACCTCGACTCCATGCTTCGAACTGCCATCCTGGTCATTGAGAAGTGCGCTTGCGAGGACGGCTGTCCCAGTTGTGAGTTGTCTTACCATTTTCGTATCTTCGCATGCTCGGGATATAGATGCGGTAGTTTTTGAGAGACCCGGATTAATTGATCTTTCTGTGCGCATGCAGGCGTGTCGAGTCAGGCGTGTAGCGAAGGTAATTTGGTGACAAGCAAAGTCGGAGGGCTGGCGGTATTGCGCGGTGAGTCGCTTTTCGATAGATCGGGTATTCCCACTACCGGTGTAGCAAGTCTGATAATTAGGCGAGCCGTAACTTGCACTCTCTTTGTCTCCGTCACTCAGCCTTCGTCGGAAGAGACCTGTTCGACGCCGACGTCATGCCCCAGCACGAGTCAGGGCACGGAGTAACGCGGACCCAAGCCGGCTCGCTAACCGAGACGATCGTGCCGGCTACACCTGTTCGACTGGTACGGCCCAACATGGAGGTGGAGGTAGTCGTCGAAAGGCTACCAAAGAGCTTTGTTAAGGACCGGCCAAGGCAGCCAACGCCTCTGCTTCCATCCATCGTAGGTGGGAGCGATCCAAGAGATGTCAACTTTGTCTACGGCGACGATGTGCAAGATGTTTCGCAAGTTCAGAGGCCCATGACGGTCGAAGAACGAGCGAGGGCGAAGGAGAGGCGACTGTTCCTTGAGGACGAGGATGAGGAAGATGTGGAAGGTGTTGTCGTCAAAGACGAGGAGGAGCGAGGAATGGCAGCGGAAGCGTGACAGGTATCGAGCCGACAACTTCCCATTGTTCTGTCCAATTATATTATAGTGGCAATACCTCTCCCCTTGGCCGACCAAGGTCACATCGACTGCAAACGCACATACGTTCCATGGCGAGAAGGTATAATAAACTCGAGTACAGCAGTGGTGGAGCTCACAGTGGGAGGGCTACCCGCACGACCCAGGACAACTCCCTCCGAAGGAACCTGGAGGATGACAGTGGTCGCCCGTCCCCGGATGAAGCGGATCATTAACGTCGATTGTACGGAAGTGGTCCATTCCTTACGCCCCAACCACCGCACCCTCCTTCGTTCTCCGACTCAAGTACTACGTATAACAATCACTTGTTTGCGTAGAAGTCTATAACCCCCTGCCCAAATATGGGCCCCGCTCATCACACAGCGGTTGAAGAGGAGGAGAGAGAGGGGAAGGACGGTGCCGGCGATAACTAAGCGGAAAGAAGTACGGAAGCGAGTCATGACTCCTCGTAGCGGCGGGTGGGACCGTCGTTGGGACGCTCAGACGCTCTGGAAGGCCATCGGCAAGATCGTATACTGTGCACGAGGCGGTACAATTCTGGGAGCGAGTGCTCAGTCCCGACCACATATGTGTATACATGTACCCAGTCGCGACTCCAGGATGGTGACAAACAAACCGGCTGGCTGACTAGAAACGCAACGGATCTCGAGAGCAACGAAGACAGAACCAAATAAAAGGGGAAGAGATGTCGAAGCGCAATCGAGAAGTAAACATAGAGACAGTCAGACAAAAACACAAGACCAAAATCCCAAAACAAAGGCTCGACAGAGACCCCAGCCCTTTCAAACCGTCGACTGCACTGTGAATACCCCAGACAACCCGTCTGTCTGTATGACCGACCGAAACCCTTAAGCGCGACGGACCTTGACGAAACTAGGCGCGTGTGCATACTCGTCCATTTCAGTCCTCGTCTTCCGAAGGTATGCAATCTGCTCCTGCATCCACAACTCAAACTCTTCCAGATTTACGACCGGCAACCGGGGAGGTCCACCAGCCTTGACGGAATCCTGGGAGGTGGCACGGGCGTCGAGGGTATCAGCTAGGACGGAAAAGCGTTCCGAGAGAAGACGCAGGCGGTAGGCCGTCCACTGGTAAAAGAGGTCGTTCCTGGCGGGCCGCAAAGGGAGAAGATGAGGCAAGATATGAGGTATGGCAAGGAGATTTGAACGACCGGCCTCGAACGAGGGCTTGCCAAAAGGTGTGCAAAAGATGGCCGTCCTCACCAGTTGCTGTTGCAGAGGACGGTGACAAGATGGGAATCATCAGGCAGCGTGGGCTCCTTGGCGCGGAAGGAGCAGACCATGGTCAACCGCTCCGAGGAGCCGAGCGCGGGAAGCGCGCAGTGTTCGATGTATTTGCCCTATTCAAATTTGCCGAGGAGATCGAACCGGGGACAGCTAAGCGTAAACGTTCGTAGGAAGGGGGAATACAAAGAAAGCTCACCTGCATCATGACCGCCGTGCCCAGCTGGGGTCCACGGACCTTGATAATGGAGCCGTAGCCGGTGCGGATGGCCGTCTCGCCTCCTCGCATATTGGACACGTCGCTATGGGAAAAGCGAGCGCGTTGGAGGCGCTTTAGAATCACTACTTTCGTCGCTTTTCTCGACGGTCCCCGCTCGTTCGAGTCAGCATGCGGGGAACTCACCTGAGCATGAGACTGTTGAACGGTCAGTGGTGAAGAAAGACGGTTCGTCACCTCAGCATCGCATCGAGCGACATAGACAGTAAGGCGTCAGACGACCTCTGCTCACACGCAGACCCAAGGATAGCTGTCCTTGTGCCAGCCCACGACGGCGGGAACATCATCCTCGTCGCTCTCGGACGCGTCCGACAGCTCCGAGTCGAGAGGCGGGTGGGCGGGCAGGGGTTCGGGAGTGAGGGAGGCGAGAGTATCTTCGCGGGTGCTACCTTTCTTTACCATAATCTGTGAGATGTGACGGCGGCGCAAAGCAAGCAGAGCAGCGTCACACAGTGGCTCGTTCTTTTGTCAGGCGGATGCACGTAGATGTTCAAGGAGGGAGAGAAGCATGACAGAAAAACGGCGCTCACGTTCGTATGGGCCAGCTCGAAATCCATGATGGGCACCAGATCCAAACCAGCCGCCTGACTGACCGCCGCTAGTGTGGCTGGGTGTTTCCAAAACCTATGGGAGAGAGAAAGGTGGCACCGCTTGAGCCGTACCTACCTCCTTTTGGCGGGGAGGACAAGATATACTCACTGGTGAAGGAAAGGAGTATACGCGGCGGACATTCCGCGAATCTGGAAAGCGGACACTGAAGGAGCGGCGGCAATGACGAATATATGGACAGGCACCGGACGCGTCAGCGTGAGCGAGTAGCGGACTGCCAAGGGCTTATACGGCATACGCAAGGGCTCACACTTAGAGTGTACGGCGTACTCGTCAATGACGTCTGGTTGGAGGATCTCAGCCCTCATCGCACGGATGCCGTCGCGCGAGACGAGAGGGAAAGGATCGGTGATGGCTACATTGCTCTGAGAAGAGAGGGAGAGACGAAACAGCTCGGACCTGTCACAGGATAGTTTGGGGATATGTTAGCCTCGTCGAGGACATTCCCAACTCACGGTGCACCTCTGCCCGCCGAGGCCGAGCTCGTCCATGGTGTACACCCTCGAAGGCTGCTTGAAGTGAAGGTGACGATTCGGGTCGAAACCGCCCGCGGGCAAGGACTTCTGAGTGACGTGAGCGTCGAGAGACGGCATGACAGTGGCGATGGCCATACTGAATGACCGTGTAGGAGAGAAGCGGGGTCTATGATGGAGAGGAAGTGAGATGAGAGAGGGGATAGAGCGACAGAGAAAGCCAGATGCGCACAGCGACTTGATGCGTCGACGACCGCCGACTCGGAGCCTGCGCTTTTATAAACGACAGGCCCCTCTGAGTCGGCTCTTCCTCCGTATCTCCCCCCTCCCCGAGTTTTCCCGTCATCCATTCATGGACGGTAAACCGTGGGTAATGAGCGAGGCGGCGAACAAGGAGCCATGAACTAATGAGCGCCATGAACGAGGCGGCGAATAACGAACTGCGAACAAGACGGCGACCTGGAATCGACGTTTTTTGCGCTGCAGAATTTCCCACGACGTTATGGACTTTTTTTTTTGTGTGTCGCATTCCGCGTTGCTCCCGAGTTTGGTTGCCTAAGTTCTAATCAAAATATCAGCCCGAGCTTCATCACTCTGATCACCGCATTGTCGTTGCCACTGGTCGCCGTCGCACGGACCACCTCTGCTCCTCGCGCGCCATCTTCTCCGCCAGGCCCAGGCCCACCCTTCCTGGCTTCATACCGTCCGGCTGGCCCAAGAGGATCTTTTTCGGCTCTAAGCCGCTTCCATCTTGCGTTCCAAGTCGACGGACCCGGGGCCGGCAATCATTCGACGAGCCCGTCTATCAACTTGGCGGGCTTTTAAGCATGGCCTATGCCCGTCCTACTCGCCGGCGCAAACGGGCAGCTGATGCTTTTGCGCCCTGAGCGGCTCAAGCTGCCCGGTGGGGAACGGCCGCTGTCGCTCTCGAGAACAACGGCGACTCAACACTGCGGGGCACGAGCGGAGGTGTTTTTCTCGGCAAGCTGGTCGGTGACCGCGGTGAGTGGGAGATGGCGAATAGAAACGTGAAATCTGAAAACGACAGGCAACGTGCGCCCTGTAGGACCGGGATGAGAACGCCGTGAGATAGACGATGTATGTGGGCTTGGGCTTGGGCCATCCGAGGAGCAAGACGGCTTCTTGGCGGCCTTGCATGCTCATCCCGTGGACCGAGTGGAAGAGGATGAGAGAGAGAGCACGTGTCGTGTCGATGGAGGTGTTAAATGTTGAATGTTGGACTATGTCGGAAGATAAAAGAGATAAATGATCGAGATCGCCGTCGATCATCTTCTCACCAGCGATCACCTCGTCGCTTGCTACCATCTGATTAACGAAAACGGGCCCACCACCAGTCCATGTCGGCCCCTCATGTCCTGTACGGGACGGGCCGACATCTTTTTTGGCTGGCACCGCTCGCACGGCAGACAAAGCCCGGGCGTCGAGGCGTACCCGTCGCTGGACGATGCGACCGACGAGCGCTCACCACGTCCTCCTTTTCTTCTCCGGCCGGGCGCCGACCGCCTCCGCCGCACCTGGAAAAGCCGACTCCAGAGCAGTTTGTCCAGGAACATCTCCTGCCCTCTCGTCCGGCGGTGATTTCGGGTCTGGTGGACGAATGGCCCGCCGTTCGGGCTTGGTCTTCTCGCCGTCTACGTACCGGGGAGGAAGCGCCCCGTCGGGAAGCAGAGACTCTTCAAGGCATGCGCAACGCGGAGACGGAAGACCTGCTAGTCCCCGTCGAGCTCAGCAGGTCCGGTAGGAGCTACATGGATCGACTAGAGGAGACGGGGAGTAGCAGCGATGTCGGCGGCGTCGCTGGCAGGGAGGGCGCCGGCGGCTGGGAGCAGGTGGAGATGCCGTTTGGTGAGGATGCGTCTCCTCGTCTTTCAACGGTTCGGAGCGGGGGCTTGTCAGCGCAGCGGAAGAGTCCTTCGTAAGACCGTCCTAACTCATTGCGAAACCCATTCCATCTTTTCGTACCGGACGCTCAACGCAGGTCTCTTCTTGGACGCTTTCGTCGCTCGCAAGATTCCATCGTCGCCCGGATCGCCGTCTCCTCCGCTCGGCTACGTCGCGCAGTTTGATCTCTTGTCAGCTGTATGTGGTTGCTTTTTCGCAGGCGTCGGCTGGGGATCCGGAATGGTCTCGCTCTTGAGCCGTTCATTCGTCAAGCGCTTCGCTTACCCGCGCCGCGCCCCTCTCAGTCGCCTCTCCTCGCAGCGTCTTGCCAACCTGCGATCCCTCATCTGACTGCAGGGCCCAACACGGACCGACACCAATACCGGAGCAACGTCTGGGTAGGTCCGGAGGGAACTTGGACTCCTGTGCATCGAGATCGTGAGTACAAAGGATAGATTCCGTCTAGCGAAGCGAACGAGAGCCGGAGACAAGGGCCATCTAATAGGTCGAAACGGCGTATGCTGCGTTTCGTTGGCCTTGCAGCGTACCACAACCTCTTTGTCCAAGGTGAGCGCTTCGGCAGTCCAATCGGGCGAGGGTACAAAAGAAAGCTCCCTATGTCGAGGCTCGCCTCGTGCCTCCCTTGCTCCGCCAGCTCACTTTTGCCTCCTCACCTCCAGTCGTCGGGACGAAGCGCATCCACCTATTTCCGCCCACCTGTGCGCCTTGGCTCTACTTATCCACCCACCCGCTCCAGCGCAACACGACCACGATTCCCTCCGAAGAGCCCTTCCTTCATCCCACCTCTTCCTCCTCCTCCTCCTCTTCACCCCCAGACATCGAATCTCCCTACCCACGCCTATCACGAGCGCTCACCGACGCAGACGCCATGCTCGTCACCAAACTCCATCCCGGACAAGCGCTTTTCATTCCTGAGGGATGGCTACACGGCGTGAAGAGTACGAGTACGAGCGCGAGCGTGAATTTCTGGTTCCGGTAAAACGCCGTTCTCTTCTCCTAACCCAAACCCTTGACTTTCGAAGTGCAAGTGAAGTGAGGTGGATGGATATATCTATCTAACGTAGCCGTTGGCACCGGTCGTCCCGCCGTCGCGGGACGAGCGCGGCGCGAGTGAGAACCAAAAACAAAACAAAAAAAATTGCATCTACTGTATGAAAGCCCAAACCCTCCCATCCCTCTTATTCGCGCGCCATTTCGTTTATGCCAGTTAAAGAAAGTAACATTCAGTCCGACGACGACGACGACGGTCCTCCTTTCCGCTGTTGCTGGCCGCCGAGGTAAACGAGCTTGCCTCCGCCTGGACTGGCCTTGATCCGTTCGGCCTGCTCGTCCGAATGGGTGATCCACACAAGCGTAAGAGGGCCAGCGCCGCCGCCGGCCTTCTTTTTGATCGGCCGCGCTGAGCCAGATTCGGGTTCGGTGCTGGCGTCGACGAGCGCGGCCGTCGGCGCCGCCGCCGTGCCTAGGAGTGTCTTTTCGACCAGGTGTACGGTCGATGGGTCGAGAGCGGAAGTGGGTTCTGCAAAGATAGAGGGGAATGCGTGAGCGTGGATGGGGTCATGACGGAGGTGGATAGGAAGAGATATGAGTGCGCGGCGAGGCTCACCGTCGAGAAGCAACACGCCATTCCCCTTTCTTTTACCGCCAATGAGGGCGACGGAGATGGCCAGGCCGGCCCTCTGCGCCTCTCCACCGCTCAGCTGCATCCATTCTCTGTTCCAAGCCTCCTCCGGCAGATCCCAACCCTTGGCTATCTGAATGGGGTCGGCCTCGATGGGAGGCCAACGGGACTCGTCCTCATCGCCCGACACTGCCGGCACACTCCCGTTGGCGGGTGCACGAGTTGGAAGATGAGCCGTCGCTTCCGTCGCTGCAGAGGCCTTGTCGGATTGCCAGGCGTTGAAGGAGGTGATCCGGTTCCAGAAGTCGAGTGGCGTGCCTGGAAGGAGGGCGGGTCGTTGTGGGACGTAGAGGACGTGCGTCCGATAGACGGGCGGCGTCAGGTCTGACGGTGAGCTTTAGTAGTCCGACCGTCGGCCGCGAGTAGGTTCATGTGAAGGGAGAGGCGAAGACGAGAAGCGGGCGGTGAGCACACCGAAGGACCGGACTGGTTGGACAGAGTACGACTCACAGCCCACAGAAGTGAGAGCCGCCGGCGTCGTAAGGAGTGAGCTCAGAGAGACACTTGAGCAGCGTCGTCTTCCTGCTCGTCGCGGTCGTCGTGGTCGCCGTTGTCCCCAGGGGAAGAGAAAAAGGAAGTGGTGAGCTCTGCACAGCGCGACGGCGACGAACAAGGCAGAGATCACGGGAGAGCCTCATTACGGGGACGACGTAAACTCGGGACACGGTCGACCACGCCACTCACCCAGATCCACTCCTTCCGCTAATGACAACCGCTTCGCCTCGCTCGAGCTGGAAGGAGACGTCCTCGAAAAGAGGCCTCCCGTCCTCTTGGAGCTTGGTGATGTGCTCGGCGACGAAGAAGGCGGGCGGCGACATGGTCCTCGCTTCCGGGTGTTCGTCTGGCGTAGTCGGCGGGGGGCGGGGAGATGAGGATCGAGGTGGCGGCGACCGGCAAGCGGGCGTTGTGGAGGATGGCGACGACGAGGGGGTTGGAGGAGGGAGAAGGAATATCAAATTATCGCGACTGTTTGTTATCGCCGCCGTCGTCGTCCCTGCCGAACATGGACATGGATGGTCCGGCACGTGGGCGAGGTGGATGGAGATAGAAAGAAGAGATGCCGAGCCGAGCACAAGAAGCCATCGTCGAGCGACCTCTGTCCTTGCTTGCCTCTTGCCTCCCACTACCACCTCCACGCCTTCCTCCACGCCCGCCAGCAACGGCTGGAGCAACATGGACAGCCCCTCGGCGTCACCAGGCCCGCCAGACGTGCCCGCCGTCACGCTCACCTACTGGAACGTGCTCTTCGGCTTCGGCTTCGTCCTCGTCGACGCACTCCTCTCCCTCGCCCTCGGCCTCCGCATCGAGCGCAGCTTGCTCATCGCCGCACTCCGATGCGTCGTCCAGCTCTGGCTCATGGGCTTCGTGCTCAAGAGCGTCTTCGAGAGCAGGAACATTTTCGCCGTCGCCGCCGTCTCCGTCCTCCTCAACTTGCTCGGGGCGTGGGAGGTCGTCTTCAGCAAGAGCAAGAGGAGGCACAAGGGCATGGTGAATCTGTCGAGTCTATTTTTTTGCCTCAGTCCGTCGCTGACGTCTTCTCTCTCCTTCGTCCACCCTCCCCACATCTATGCCAGTTCTTCACCACACTCTTCTCCATGCTCATCACCACCCTGCCCATCTCCGCCGTCGGCTCCCATTTCGCATTGTCGCAAAGACCCTTCTGGGAGCCGATGCGATACGTGCCCACGCTCGGCATGATCCTTGGCAACGCCATCGGCGGCATCGGCGTTGGCGTCGGGTACACGCTCACTCAGTTTAGGTGAGTGCGCCGGCCAGAGTGGACGTCTGCCCGAAGCCGCTCTTCGGTCGAAACAAGTCCCGGGATGCATTCGCTCTCGCGCTCGGATTCATCTTTCAAGTCGTTTCTGGGTCGCTCGTCGCGCCCGTCCTCGTCCCTCTCACGCAGCGAGAACAAGGACAAGATCGAGACGCTCCTCGCCCATGGCGCGACGCGCCTCGAAGCGAGCAGGCCCGTAGCCATCGACGCGTTGAGGATCGCGCTGCTGCCGATCATCAATCAGATGAGGTGAGCGAGGTTGAACGACGTCGGATGACATCGAAAATGGGCGAGGAAAGAGAATGGTCATAGACACTTCGGTGGAAACGACAGCTGAGCCTGTCCTTTCGTCCATATTTTCCACCGTCTTCTCACCCCGTTCGTGTCTCGCGCCGTAGCATCATTGGTCTCATCTCCATCCCAGGCATGATGGTGCGTTAGAGAGCATGTCGCCTCACAGCTGAACAGATTTCGAGGACGCTCGTCTCCTCGTCTTCCAAGCAAAGCTTGCGCTCTGACCGTTCGCACGCTCTCCATCTTCGTTGGTCGTCCTACTCCCCTCACCCCAACAAAAGACCGGTGCCCTCCTCTCCGGCACGCCCGTAGACCAAGCGACGAAGCTGCAGACGATCATCATGTTCATTCTCTCAGCCTCGACTGCCCTCTCCGTCTTGCTCAGCATCCTGGCCAGTCTGCGAGTGTTGGTCGACGACAAGGTGGGTGGGCTCGGTTCGCGAGACGGCCGATCCGAGGCACGCGTAAAAGCTGGCGTTTGCAGGTAAGTAAGCGAGTCCAACTGACTTGTGCGTCGCCCGTCTCCTCGTCTGCACCAAAAAACCCACATCAACAGCACCGAATCCGGCCAGATCGCATCCTCCCAAAACACAGTGGCTTCTTCACAGTCGTTGCTAAAGGGACGAGACAGCTTTGGGATGGTGTGGTCTCGAGAATTCGGCATAGAGGCGGCAGAGGCGTACAGTTGGACACTTCTGAAGAAGAGGACGCGCGGGCTTAGACGGTGGAAGAACGGACCGAAGGGTCGTATATATTGTTTATTCCTACTCGACCCGAATGAAGTCGTTCCCATCGAAAAGGGAAGGGGTTGTGAAGGACTTGGCGAGCAAGCTGGATTTCAAGACGATGGGTGTGGGCGAACGCTCGAGCTCCAAGAAGTAGTTATCGGGCCAATTGAGATGCTCTAACGGAGAGCGCAGCAGGAAGGCAGGCCTGGGAACGGGTGCGCGCGAGGAGGTTCAGCCCGGGGTTAGGGATACAGGATGAATAGAAAAGCGGTGGCCAGAATCAGGGCACGGCGAGGCGACGAGCGAGACCAGGTACGCTGATCCTTATTGCCCCGACGATCAGCCGCGGAGCTTGGGAGCAGCAATGAGAAGTCATCGTCTTTCCCTCTCATTTGTAGCTAAGAATCCTACAGGTAACCTTGGCTCTGTCCGAAGGAATGTGGGCCACGGTGATGTCGCCCTCGTGAATAGGAAGTGTCGAGCCGCTGTATCCTCTCCCATCTAGCCTACGCCTGGGCTAAGACAGCAACGACAATAGCTACCCACCTCGAGCAGGACTACCGCCAAGAAACCAACACATCGATCTTACCAGCATGAGCAACAACAACCACGACCGGGATACATTCCTTGGCACTGTTGTCCGTTTCACGTGCGACGACTCCAGGGACAAGGGGAGTGTGGCCAACCTAATCGACGAAGGCCCGAACCAGACCAGGGAGGTTGGCAGCGAGCTCTACAACGACCTCAAGACAGCCCTCACGATGGGCGATGCAGCGATGGGCTGGCAGGTTAAACCCGACCTATTCGGCCTCACCCTGGACGGCTCGGTAGAGGAACTCGGCGACAAGATTGCCGAACTGGTGAAGATTAAAGCAGCTAGGGCCGGAGTTAGCATCAGAGACGAGGATAAACGGGACACCCACCTCCCGCCAGTGCAATTTCCGCTTCCCGCCTCTCCCGCCAGCACAATATTCCACTTCCCGCCTCCCTCGCCAGTGCAACATTCCACCCTCCTCCGCCAGTATTCGTTCTTGTTCCCTGTTTTTCTTGCTGCTTTATCTTCCCTCCCCGTTGAAGACCGTTTTTCTCTTGTTGAACACCCTTTCTCCTTGTTTTTTCATCTTCTCCCGCTGATTCTCCGCCCACGCCTTTCCAATTTCCCACGTGGCACGACACTGCTGAAAACCGCTTCTTGCCGCCGTTTTTTCCTCCCTCCCTTCGACCTGTTTCTTTCTTTTTTTTCTTGCTGCTTTATCTTCCTTCCTCGTTCAAGACCGTTTTTCTCTTGTTGAAGACCCTTTTCTCCTTATTTTTCATCTTCCACCGCTGATTCTCCGCCCACGCTTTTCCATTTTGCCACGTGGCGCGACACTGCTCAAAACCGTTTCTTGCCGTCGTTTTTTCTCCCTCCCTTCGACGATCTGTTTCTTTCATGTTTTTTCTTGCTGCTTTATCTTCCCTCCCCGATGCAGACCTTTTTCTCCTTGTTTTTCATCTCGCTAATCTCCCTCCATGTCTTTCCATTTCGACACGTGCCACGACGTTGTGGAAAAGCGTTTCTTCTTGCCGTTTTATCCTCCCACCCAGTTCAAAAGCCGTTTCTTTCTTGTTGAGAACCCGTTTTTGCCAGCTGCTTTATCTTCTCTCCCCGTTGCAGACCCTTTTCTCCTTCTTATTCATCTTCCTGCCATTTTATCCTCCCTCCCTGTTCAACGCTTTCTTGTTGAAAACCCGTTTTTTCTCGCTGCTTTATATTCTCTCCCCGTTGCAGACCCTTTGTCCTTGTTTTTCATCTTGCTAATCTTCCCGCACTTATCCTCCGTCCACGCCTTTCCATTTTGCTACGTGGCATGCCATTGTTGAAGACCATTTCTTCTTGCTGCTTTATCCTGCCTCCCTGTTGGAAGACCGTTTCTTCTCGCTGCTTTATCTTCCTTCCCAGTTGAAGACCCGTTTCTGTCACGGCGCTCGTGCCCGAGGTCGGCACCCTCCTCGCTCGGGTTATGGTTTCTCCGTCTGCCTCAACACTTCCCCCCATAGCCCCGCACTCTGGTATGGTTTTCCCCGGTCTTGTGGGGATCCCCTCCGCGTATTAAGGCTCTCAGTCTTGGGTAGGAAGTGGTCCCTCATCGGATATCTCATTAGCAAACCCTCATCCCCATCTCGTATCCCGTCCTTGCTCTTGACTCTTGCCTCGTCCCGTGTCCTCGCCTTTGCCCTCGTCTTGGCTCCCCTCGTCTAGCTCTCGCTCTCGTCGTGATCTCGTGTCACGGTACGCATGAGGTGGGCGTCGCTGTCACGGACTACCGCAGTAGGGTTGTCCAGTGTATATATACAGCCCCTCTCCCCCCTGCTCGGATGAAGAATGACAACAGCGCCTCGCTCCCCATTGCTATAACCTCGAACCTTGTTACACCTTGCTTGCTGGCTTCTAGCATACTCGTCCCCCTTGCTCCACTCGAAAAAATCGACTCGCCCTCGCTTTCTCTATATCTGATCCAACCACTAGGCTCCGAGCCAGCACCACTATGTCCAGCACCAACGACCTCTCGGACCTTCAGGTCGACCAGATCCTTTCGCGGCTACTGGATCTGGACATCTCCGACCGATGACACCAACATGCCATCAAGAGCTTCGCCGCCCCGGTGGTCGCTGCCATCCGCCGCGAAGCGGCGCTCACCTCGTCAAGGCTCCCGAATCCACCCAACCCAACAAGTTTTCCGCCGCCAGAAGATCACAGGCCATCACAGAGTGATTCGTCTTCTCCCTCGATATCTTCTTCAAATTTTACGAACTCTCGGATGAGCAAAAGATTGACTTTGCCATCACTTGGTTCGACGGGGACGCCGCTCAATGGATCTTTCCCTTCCGCAGCGAAATCGACGGTCCCGCGCCCCTCCGCAAGAACGCATGGCTGCGCACTTGGGAGGGCTTCACCGCGCAGCTTCTCTCGCGCTTCGGAGATCCGCACTCGTCCAGGACCGCGACCGAGCAGCTCTTCGCTCTCCGACAGACCGGCTCAGCGAGGGACTACTCCACCCGCTTCAGTGCCATCGCGGAGAGACTCGATTCGAACGACGAAGCACTCGTGGAGCACTACCGACGCTCCTTGGCTGGCTCAGGACGTGGCATGGAGAGACGGAAGTACAGCAAGCACACGGACTGAAGCTTGCATCTTACGCGCATGCCTGATTCGATTTCGCGTATATTTCGTAATAATGGGCACAACATAGTTCCGACGTATACCCAAGCCCACGGCACGACCGGAAGCCAAGAAGGATTGTGCTTTACTTCCTGCAGGCGGCAGCATGGACGCCGGCTATGGTTTCGCGGAGCTGAATCTGGTAGAAGATAAGCAGCAGGGAGCCAATCAGGTCATCACTCCGTCAGTCCAGCGAGCCAAGCCGTCAATGCGAACGGTACTATAGCCTGGGGATACTCGAAACTCACCTCCGTCAGATCGCGCGAGCAGATGCCGAAGCAGAAGCATTGCTCGCACGTCGTGCATGGCTTCGGCTCGCGCTCTTCGACGTCCTCGAAACCAAGGTCGCGCTTGCCGTAGAGGCCGGCGGCAATGCCGTCGCGCTGGGCGAGAGTGAGGTCACGGGTGCAGAGTCCGAAGCGGGCACATTGTTCCTGAGCGAGTCGCCGGTGTTAATGGTCGAGGACCGACGCGGAATTGGCAAATGAAGGGCAGTAGTACGATTGAAGGAATAACGTGTAAGCGTGGGCTTAGACCAGTCCAAGCTGCCAGAAGATATTGGCGGAAGCGTCATGGGAAAGAAGGACGAGGGAAAGCCATCCGCAACTAGTCATCACTCACGCAAGTCTGGCAGGGTGCAGGCGCAGGGGCGGGGGACGCCGTGACGATCGAGGCGGCCAGAACGGCAGCGAGGGCAGAGAAGCGCATTTTGACTGAGTTGATAATGGCAACTGGCGACGAAAGGTTGAGAGCGAAGCTGGCGAGGGAGCCGGCGGCAACCCGTCTTTATAGCCTCAGCGGACTGCACACCGCCACGCAAGACCTCCCAGGTGGTTGGTTGCCTTCTACCCCACCCCGCGGAATGCTCGGCCGCGTGACAGGAGGAGATAGCCAAGAAATCCATTCCGCCGATCGCCACTTCCCGCGCCGAGGCTATGGACCCTTTTTCGATTGGTGGCGTTCAGTCCCAGCTAACCAGCGCCTTCCGCGCTTGCCGGGATGTGGAGCACCAAATCGATGGCCAGCCTTGAAATGAAACAAATACAGTATGAACGACATCTCGATGGTTGAAGCGCCCAGTGTGACTTGTAGCCACGCTGTCATGACTTGGGCCATCACTGGGGTCCCGTTGGCTCCAGTGAACCAATGACAGGACGCTCTTAGTCAGGAGCGTGACATAGTGTTGGATTATGTGCGAAGCCCTCAGCGGGCGCACATGCATTGCCAGTCACATGGGCTCTATGGAGACACATATGGGGACGGACTCGAAGGTTGGCGGCCGTGACGTTACTTTACGATATGCCGCAGTAGATACGAAGGAGTTTGGCACTGACAGTTGGCTTAATCACATACAGGACCTAGAGATTTTCGTCTCCACATTCCACAGCTGGCAGCATGCTCTTCCCAAAGGACAACAGCCCGCGTCCCACCAGGATATTCGCCAGCAAAATTGGTCAACCATCTGACGGAATGAGCGGCCGCTGCCAGGAACTTGGCAGTGCCTCCGATCGGAGACGGAAGACTAGTGCGACATTGGCGGTAACGAGCCGGCCGGAGGCTACGTCAACCCCAATAGGCCCAAGATAAGAAGAGGTTGTCCCCCTTGCCACCTTGGAAACCTTTCGTCGACTTATCTGGGGATTGGTTGCCAGCCAGTCACTGACGGTGGCCCGCTTCCATGGGGCTCGGAGCGCACGGACCAACTGCCTGAGCGGATTACGTGATACTGACGAGTTGAGTATCCGCTCTCGCTTAGAGCCGTCCCTTAAATCATCTTTCTTAAGCCAGCAAAACCGTCGAGGTTTGCGACGAAGACGACTGGATCCGTATTTTATGCTCTTAAGTTCCTTCGCCACCGTTGAGCGAACTACGGCTGGTGTACCTGAAGAGGCGCTCACTCAGCATGATCTAAGGACATCTCACTGTAGGAACGTCTCGCTTCCCCTATTAAGAAATTCGTATCCAAGAAGGGGTTGTAAAGGACTTGGCGAGCAAACTGAATTTCAAGACGATGGGCTAATGATCGAACTGAATCGGACTACAGGGCCCATGAGGAAATGAAGAAGGATGGGCCTTTCCTGGTGAGCACGAGGTCTGGGCGAATGCTCGAGCTCCAAGAAGAGTCAAGAAAAAGTTATCGGGCCAATTGAGATGTTCGAACGGTGCCCGGGATGAGGGACTGGGGCCAACGGAGAACGCGAGGAAAAAAAGGGGGGAAGTGGACGGAGGGAAAGGACTCGACATACGTATCGGCCGCTCGACTTAGGGAGATGGACGGACGGGTCGCCAAATCCGTCTCAGGGATGGAACGTGCCGAACCATGCTTCCCACGAATGAAAGTGATAGGTGGCTCGCAGGAAAGCGCTGTAAGGCGAGGCGAAGTACGGACCGAATCACATGGAGGCGAGACCGACACATGCCACCTCGGTTTTGAGTGCCCTCCTGATCGTCTGAGCTCGCACCTCGTCGCGGACGCTCCAATTGGCGGGGAAGGGCTTGGCGCGCGGGTTGAGGCCGTCCTGCGACGTCAAAAGAGAGCGATTCAAACAAGTGGAACTGAGCGTCCTCTTCTGCCCCACGGCCACATACACGAATCGCAACCGTCAGCAGCGACGCACCATGTAGCTGAGATCGTCGACGTCAATCTCTTTCCCATGCTCGTCGCGGGCTTTGCTGACGTCAAACGCCCACAGGAAGCCGGCGATTATGATGAAGAGCGAGCGCTCTGCCATGGGCTGGCCGGGGCAAACTGCGGTCCAAGCGAGCCGTGCCGATGAGTGGATCGGTTAGATCGAAACGGTCATCGTCTCCATAGTTTTGGACCAAGACCTCGTGTCTTCAGAGAGAAAAGATAAGGGACGACTCACCGCGACGGCCGTAGCCAAAAGTGAAGATGTTGTCGAGTTTCTTCAGGGTGCCGTCATCGTTCAAATGCCTCTCTGGCTTGAATGCCTCGGCTAGAAGAGATCGTTTCGCGATACGCAAAGAAAAAAAAAGTTAAAAGAATTCCCCCTAGACTCCGGCAGTTGCGAAAGAAGCAGATCGGCATGCTCACGATCAGGGTGAAGCTTGGGGTCGTGATCGATAGTCCTAAGGAGCCAGAAGGAAGGGAGATTAGTGGCGACGTCAGCCGGTCGGTCAGAATGGAAATGCTTGATGGAAAGCCTTGCTTTGTGTGAGCGGAACCACGGGAACGGGCAGAGTAGCCGACCCACCAAGTGTTACCGATGATGATGGACCCTTTGGGAATATAGAAATTGCCATAGACAGTCGCCTTCTTCGATCGGTGAGGCAGGCCTACGCGTGCAGCGCGTCAGGCGACGAGAGAAGGAGACGGGCAAGGAGGAATAATCAATCGGTTCTTTCAACAGTCGAACAAAAAAATATTTATGGACATGGAAGGACCGTTCACGGCTCTCACCGTTGGGTGTAATGCTGCGCCAGCGCTGTACCTCTGGAGACATTGCGCAATGGAGGAACGGCCTGCATGAGCGAGACTGCCTCGTGACCACACCACAAATATATCCAAGAAACCGGAACGGTCTCGCTCAAATAGAGGAGAAAACATGGCATCTTCGGCCAATGGGCACATACCTTTAATCAGGGCCTCTACAAGGGGCAAGTTGGCACGGTCGCTGAACGAGGGGAGTCTATCGGCCGGAACGACGGCGTCGATCTGCTTGCGTGCAGCGACCATCGCCTCGGGGAACTTGACCCAAGCTAGGACGAAGCTGCGGAGGGTGGTGTGCGTCTACAAGATTCAGGTGAGGGAAAAGAGGCAAAGGACGTGGTCAACGAGCCGAGTGAGCGAGGTCCCTATCTACGCGATATCGACGTCCGCCAGGTAAACACATAGTGACATGTGGAGGTAATCACCGTGTCGCGGCCGGCAAGCCAGAGCGCGCCGAGAAGAAACTCCATGCCACCCTTGACGTTCTTCGCCTGGGGATGATCGATGATGGCCTTTGTGACGCTGAAGATAGGCGGGCACGAGCGTCATCAAGCGTTCCGTACCGGTAGCGTCGAAGGCGACCAGGTCGCCGTCAGGCGGGAGCAGACAAGAAGAGGGTTAATAGAGCGATGCTCACGAGTTCATAGCGCTCGCTCCGTGCAGATTGAGATCCTTCTGAACGGGCTCGATGAGCTTGGAATAGGTTTCGAGTGACGTCCTGTATACATCATCTCCTGCTGCCCTCCAGGCGCACCACGACCTCGGCAAGGGAAGTTTGTCGAGGACGGGTAAGAAGTCCGCAATGGTGGCGCCGGGACGGACGAGGTCGTCGACCATGTCGCAGAACTGGTGAGCGTTGTTGGAAAGGACGAGTTAGGGAGGTGTAAACGGGCGAGTGAGATTCGATTCAGTTAGACGGTCGTTTCCAGTTGGAGGAAAGAAAAAGAAGGGTATGAACGCCTACACACCATCTGATTGTTCTCGGCCGCTTCAAAGGCCTGCTCTCCATCTTCGCAAAGGTCGCCGAAGACGACTGACTTGAGCACGGCCACGGTGTAGCTGCGAGGGTTCCGACGTGCAGAGAAAGTATGCTCGGAGTATTCAGGTGCCGGCCTATCCTCATCGTTCTGCCTTCCAGTAAAGTTCCACCTCCGTCTCCCACCTACTCACATATTCAGATTCTTGGCCCACTCGTCCGGCTGGTCCAATATCCTCTTCAAGCAGAACCTCATCTGCGTCTCGTGCGCAGGCTCGGAGGCACCCGTTTTGAGAATGGACATGGCCTCCGTCAAAAGCCGGCGGCTGAGCTTCACCTGGTCGTCGTAATCGGGAGCGATGATGGACATCTTCTCTTTCGAGCCGTATTTGTAAAACTGTCACCGAGGAAGGAAAATTCATGGCAATAGAGAGAGAGAAAAGAGGGAACGAAGAAAATAATAGGAACGCGCGTTTATTGGACATTTTTCCCTGTCAGCAAAAACGGAGGGAGGTATGAGGGGCTCAAAGATGCGGAAAAGATCTCAACAGGGCTCACGATGTGACTGATCGGACGGTCGGCAGTATTGGCACCATCCTTCTCCAGAATGTCCTTAGCGACTTCAGCATCGCCTATGAGAATCAGGGGCTGTTCCCATTAGGGAAGAAGAAAGGAAGAATAGGAGAAGGACGTCAAGAGACGTCCTCCAAAATGTTTGCCGCCTACCGAGGTGCAGAAGCTCACGGTCCCTACGACATTGAGGGAGACGATGGGACCAAACTGCTTGATCAAACTGTCAAATTTGCGCCAAGGGTACTGGTGCAGCGAAATGTAAAGAGAAACGACGGGACCGAGTGAGGCCTCCAACTCAGTTCAGCTGGTCTTCACAGCAAAGATGCGTAGGCTCACGCCGCCCAATTGGTGCGCGTTGCCGATGAAAGGTAGACCTTTTGGTCCAGGGGGGAGAGATAGGCGCTTGGGATTGTCCGAGTCGGGCC
>JAMDHS010000045.1:0-177198 GCA_029717555.1 Peribolospora baueri | reverse complement strand
GGGGGGAGAAAAAAAAAAAAAAAAAAAAAAAAAAAAAAGGTGGAACGTGACGGTGGCCTTGGTAAGACTTTGGTTCTCCCCGATTGTATTCTAGATCATCCTGTTCCGCCTCCTCTACGGTACAGAGATATGCGGTGCCCGCCCGTCCGTTTGTGATCTATCAACACCAAAAGATGCGCTCGTTGAAGAGCCACTCCGCCGGCTGTCCGTCGCCATACCAAGCCAAGGCGGGCAGGTTAAGGTCCCTCTTGGCGTTGGTCAACGCGGTGCCGTTGAGGAGTCGCTTATCGACGTTCCATGCCGTCAGCGACTTCATGCCTTGCTTCTTGCCGGCGTCGAAGGCTGCGGCGAGGAGCGAGAGCGTCTCGGAAGGTGTGGAGGCGCGCAAGCGGAGGACGTGGAGGGTGGACTGAGCGAGGTCGTACACCCAAATGATGAAAGCCCATTCGCCGCCGGCGGAGGAGGAGGAGCCGATCTCTGCGCCCCAAACCTCCGGCACTTCTCGGCCTGCCGGTCGGAAATAACGCATGGTGCGGTGGAAATGCCAAAGCAGAACGTCATCGTCGGGAAGCAAGGCCATGTAGGGCCTGGCGGGGGAGGAAGAAGAAGAGGCTTCGGCGTCGGCGGCCGCTCGCACGACGTCTCGTTGGATGAGCCGCGCCTCGGCGCTGGCGAGGGCCGCCCAGTCGGTACCGTCGAGGGTCAAAGGCTTGAGGGGGCGGGCATCGGGTTTGACAGTGCCTCCGCTGGCGAGGGCGTCTTCGAAGCGGTCTAGAGCGGTCAGGTCCAGGCGGACCTCTAGCGGAGAGGTCGTCTTCCATCCTGTCCCGATGGAGCTGTAGAACTCGCCCACGTCGCTGTACAACATCGAGGCCGCTGCGTCGTTGAAGCCATCCACATTGATGTCCTTGTTGACGTCGGCATCGGCATCGGCGGCGGGGGAGGAAGCGGCTGGGGCGAGACGCCGATGAAGAAGCTCCATCATCCTCCTCGCATAGCCAGCGGAACGTTGTGCGGGATCGGAGAAGACGGAGGCGACGCCGTAGACTGTCAGAATCTCCCTGGTTGGGTTTGGGGAAGAGGGAGAAGCGGGGTAGGCGAGGACGGCGCGGCGACGATAGGTTCTGCAAGAGCTGGGGAAGTCGAGCGTCGTCGGGTTCGAGGCGGGAGCGAGGACCCTGAAAGGGGGGTGCGTACGATCGGACAGACAAACGCCAGCAGGGAACGACGCGCGGGGTCAGGGAGAAGGAGAGGAGGAGGACGGAAGAGGGCGAAGGAGACCAAACCCGCTTCGCCTCGCCATCCTGCCCAGCTCACCAAGCATTCATGTTGCTGGCAGCCCAGGACATGCTATCAGTCGACTTGGAAGCTTCCAAAAAATCTTGCCAGCTCAGAGGCTTGCCCCAGTGCGGGTGCCAGCGCTTCATGGACTCGAGCGTCTGCTCGTCGGTTGCGGGGATAAGGACGAGAGAGTTGAGTGGGTAGGGTGTAGCCGGAGCCATGGCTGGAGTTACTGCTTGAGTGGGAGGCGTGAAGGAGGACGACGACGGGGAGATTGTTGTCGTTGTTGTCGTCGTCGTCGGCTCAGCCGCTGGCCTTAAATGATCGAGCGGGTGGGGGCGGAAGCAAGGGTAGGTGGGGACCTGCATGACTGACTCGAGCCAGGCGTCAACGTTGGCGTGGGTGTGGAGGATGTATGCGGCCTGGGCCTGCTGGTGTGGCTGCTCTTCTGTGCACCATCGTGAGTGGTGGTGGTATTGGTAGCGGTGACCTTGCGCACTCGCTCGACTCGCCCTGTCCAACGTCCACCTCGACCGCCTCTTCGTCCGTCTGGCCGACGAGCCAACTCCCATCAAGCCAGCCGGCTGACGAGCCGAGCCGTCCGACGCTCCCACTGGAAAGCCTGACTGACCCCGACGCGTCTCTATGAAGCGATCGGAAGCAAAGCCACTCGTGCCTGGATGTATGGGTAGATGGAGGGATAGATAGACGCAGCCAAGAGTCGGTCGGGCGGTCATGTGAGAGAGCGAGAGTGGACGAGTAGGCAAAGGCGGCAGCGGAGCAGATGGGGCGAGTCTTGTGTCATCTATCAGGAGCGGATCGCAATCACGTCCGGAGGGAGACGGTGTCGGCATGGAGCACAGCAGAGCAGAGCAGGGAAGGCCGACCGACGGACGGAGCTCGGCACGACTTGGCCTCTACCTCTGTTCTCATTTGGCTCGCCTTATGGTCATCCTCACTACCTACCTTGTTACACACGAAGGATCGGACAAAGATCGAGGGACAGGCAGGCTTCACCATGTCACGCGTGCGCGTGCGGACCGAGGTCGGATTTTCGACCCGACTCGATTCAACACGAACAGGGCGGTACGAAGGCTCTGGTGCCAAGGAATAAAGACAAGAAGCCGGTATGGCTGACGGGAGAAAAGGATAGAAAGAGGTAGATCACAGTTACTCGGTACACGCAAGCGACAGACGGCAGCGACGGACAGACTACAGGAATGCCTGAAGAAGCGGAGAGCTACAACGAACGACAGCGACAGCGACAGAATGGTACAACTAGATGTGCGGGATGTAGGATACAATAACGGCTCGAGCAAATCAGTAGAGGGATACAAGACGACGAAAGACGGAGCGGTAATCTTCGAGAAGAACGTTGCTTCCCTCGACGTCGTCGTCGTTCGCTCGCTCGCTCGAGGCGGGCGGGCAGGACGACAAGACGAGACAGGGTACGAGACGGCCGGAACGCCGAGGGCTATTTGCGAAAGAAAAAAAGGCCCCATAACGAAGGAGTGCACAATGAAAACAAGTGAGACTGAGAGATCCCAAGAAGAGATGAGCGCCAAAGAAGTGAGGGAGGGGAAAGAAACGTGGAAGGAGTGAAAGCCGAGCGTCTTCGCCTGGCGCCGCCGCCGCGCACCGAGGCGCCGACGAGCGTTCGCCCATCTACCGCATGACCGGCATGTTGAGCGACAATGGCCCGTCAAGGCCATCCGCTCCCGCGGCAGGCGTAAGGCGGGAGCAGAGCCAGTGATGCATGGACGAACCGAGAGGGTTCTTTCGTCCGTCGTCGATGGCCGGGTGATCGGTGGCCTAGGTGACATTGTATGCTAAGAGCCTGGTACGTTGGGGAACATGAAATGTGCAGGCGAGGTCAGCGAGCTTGTTCGACATGCGATGGAGGTCTGGCTTTCTCGCGGGGAGAGAGAAGTGGAAAAGGAAAGGAGGCGCCATGGACGCGCCGGAACTCACCGCTGCACCCGTCCACCACCGGCCAGTTCATCGTCGACCGGGTCCTCCTCATCATTGAGAAAGTCCATCGAATGCTCCCTCCTCAAAGGCGGCTTCCTCCTCGAGCCGCCCTTGACCGTGTCCGCGCCGGGCCTGTCGACGGTCTTTTTCGCCGTGGCCGAAGCGACTCCACCCATCATGACGTCCGTCTGGCGGGGCGTCCTGTCCACATCGTCCACCGCCATCAGGTTGGCCACTCGTTTTTCCTCGCATTTCTTCTCAGGTGTGGCAAGACGAGGGCGGGTGGGAGAGGGAGGGTCGTCGGAACGGTCGAGAGGATTGAACTCGAGGGCCATGCGCGCGCGGATGATACCTTGGGCGCGAATGCGCGTGGCGCGCAGGGAATGGCGCCACGGCGCCCGTCTGGTGGAGGAAGAGGAAGAGGAGGAGTGAGGAGGGAGGGGACGGGGTGAGGCCATCTTGTAATCCTCCTCATCCATGGCGGAGGGAGAGTCAACGATCTTGCGACGTTTGGTGATGCCTACAGCGGCAGCTCGACCTCCGGACGAGACGACGGTGCGGGCGAGGACGTGGGCGAGGTTGGGAGGGGGGGAGGTGCGCGGGTCGTGCACGAAAGGGGCGAAAGCGGGATTTGAAGGGAGCGAGGCCAGCATGGATTCGAAGGTCTGGCCGAGGTGAATTCGCATGGGGTAAAGGAGGAAGCATATATGCGCACGTTGAGCGTAGGGGGCCAAGTCAGCATTGGCGCCGAGAGGCATTCAGAACTCGAGAAGGGAGAAAGAAAAGCGCGAGACGCACTTTACGTAACACGTCGTCCTCTTCCGGCGTCCAGTCCACGTCCACGTTCTCATCCATCATTCTGGCCTTGGACTTGGACTTGGCCTTGGACGTCGTAGCGGCCTGAGCGCGAGGCAAGGAAGGAGAGGCAGATGAAGAGGGAGGGGCGACGGTGAAGATGTCGTCCGTGTCTTGGGCCTCTTCGCCCCATTCGGAGCAGGAGGAAACGCTGGTCTCGCTGAGCATGCTGCTGCTCCTCGTCATGCCGACGTGACGAGGAACGTTGGCGCCGTTGCCGGTGTTGGTGAAGGAGAAGAAGGGAAAGCCTCCGCCGGAGGAGCCGGCGACTTTGGAGGAAGCCTGGAGTCCCTGAGGGATGGGGAAGAAAGGGGAGCGAGGGAGCGGGGTGGAAGGCGGCGTGGAGAAGGCGGCGTCCACGGGCGGTGTGCCGGTGGTCACCGAGGAGAGAGACGAGGAGCGGGACATGGCGGGGGCGGAAGCGGAGGAGAGCTCAAAGTCGCGGGTAGGGGCGGGGAGAAAGAGGAGGGCGAGACCGGAAGGCCGCCTGCTGAGGGGAGGCATGGTTGATGGCGATGGCGGCGGTGGTGGTGGCGAGGTGGATGGGGGGAGTACGCGTCAAGGAGGGCGAGGGCGATGGGATGGGGTGTTTATGAAGGCGGCCGAGATAGGGCCAGGATGGGAAAGCGGGCCTGAGCGTGGGCGTCTGTGCGCGATGCGGCGGTCGCGTCTGGAGAAAGTCGAACAGAGCCACGCCGTCGAGGCTGTTTGCGGCTGACGTCGCTCATTGGCTCGCCGCCGGATGGGGTAATTGGGTGACGGTTACGGCTGCCGATGGCCGGCCAGCGGACAGATAGAACGGACGGACAGACGAGGGAGGCGGGACTGAGCGCTGGACGTGCGTTGAGTTTACGCGTCGCGTCACTTTGCGTCGATCGAGATCGAGATCCGAGCACCGGACTCGTGCCGCATCGAGACAGACAGACAAGACAGACAAGGCAGACAAGACCACCGACCTCGTCACCCCGCCCCACTACCAACGTCGCCTCGCTTCCACAGAAGAGAAGATGCGATAAGACACGAGAACAAAAGCTCGGAAACGGGAGGGCCTGAGCGAGGGCGGAAGCTCAGCGAGCAGAAGAAGGGCATAGCTGGCGTGCGACGCTCCCATGACGACGAACGTTGGGCGTCCAATCCAACATCCTCGTTGGCTTACCGGCTCCCTAATGCAGCCGGAACGCAGAGCAAGTCACACTCAACGTGTTCCGTAGCAAGGGCGAGCGAGTGTCTCTCTTTGTTTTCTTCGCGAGCGCAAGAGAAGGGCGTGAGTGTGATGAGATCCGGAACGGACGACATGCATGGAGCGATGACGCGGGACGGGACGGGAGAAAGAGAGGAGGGAGGCGGGCGGCCTTAGGCTTAAGATTTGTATCCCCTTCCTCCCGTCTCGACGCCGTCCCCTCTCTGCACGCGCACACATGTAGGTACGTAGACAGACGGCAACGTCAACCCGCCGCGACCGTAGGTCCCCGGCGTCGTCCTGGCTCGGAAACGGAAGCACAAGGTGCGCGCCTCCCTCCCGTCCGTCAGCCACAACCCGAATCGCCTCGCAACCAAGCGCCGCGATAGGGGAAACGAGAGCGAAAGCGATCGGCCTGACTCAATGCTCTCCTAACCCAACGTTCGTGCCATCCTAATCTGCGAGCGACGCCGGCTCGCGCGTTGAGCGTCGTGTACATGACCCTGCCCACGCCTCAGGGCGTCCCTGTTGCGGAGAATGTGCGCATTGCATTGCGTTGCGGCGCCTCATCATGAATCAATCAATCACCTCGTCATCTCACCAGGTCGGCCAGGACGCTGTCGAACGCCGCCTCTCGTTGGAGAGCTCTTTCTTCACTTTGGCTCTCTCTACACCTTAACTCTCCATACAACCCCATGCATTCTCTCCACCCGTCACAATGTCGCCTGTCCAACGCACGACGTGATGTGATATGTTCTGTCCGAGTCCGAGCGTCCATCCGTCCACTCCGTTCCCGGCGTCATGGAGATCCCCAAGCCGGAGCTTGTGGACAAAAAGTGTGCGTCCCGGTCCTATGACACGCACCACCTCTTCATGGCCTCCGTCACTCCTCAGCCGCTCGTGCCTCTGCGTGTCATTCGCGTCCATGCCCAAGAAGCTCGCCGGCGTAGGCGTCGAAAAGTTCCTTGCTTGCATCACCGACACGGGCAACGCTGCCAACGAGGAGAGCTGCTGTTGGGCGTCGCGAAGGGCTAGCAAACCCTCCTGAGCGGTGGAGGAAAGGCGCATGGATGAGACGTGCTGGGGCGTGTGTTGTTGTTGCTGCTGCTGCTGCTGCCGCGCTCCTGTTCCCATCATCCATGCCGGGGGAGGCAGCAGAGAAAGGGGAGGCGGGCGACAGGACCATACCGGGTGTCGGGTGGTTCGGACTTGAATGATTGCTGCTGCCGCTGCTGTAGTTGCTGCTGTCTCCTCGCAGCGGCCAGCTGCTCGTGACCGACGATCGCTCGGCCGCCTCCTCCTTTCCAAAGCCTAAGCATTCTCCTCGTCCGCCGCTCCTAGTCCGACAGCCTTTCCCGGAGGAGGGTTGACCGGCCCCGGCTGCCGCTCGCCGTGCTCGTACTCGTTGTCGAACGCAAAAGTGACGGGCGCAGCGACCCTGCAAGGAGAGACGAGGTGAAGAAAGCAAAAACGAAAAACAAAAAGAAACAAAAAATACTTGCTTCAAAGGGGAATCGAACCCCTGGCTGGACCATGGCAAGGTCCTAGGTTACCACTACCCCATTGAAGCCGGCCTTCTAAAACCTGCGACGAATACCAAGAGGATCAGGGTGAAGAAAAGAGAGAGTAGGGTTACGGCTACCGAGATGCTTGCGCGTCGATCACCTCGTCCACCTGAAGCTGCAACCCGGGTTCTTAGTCTTGTCCGCCTGCCTTCTCCCTTCCATACCCATCTTCCCTCTTCTCTGCTTCTCACCGCACTCGCCTCTCTAAGCCCCGTCTCCGGGAATCTTTAGGCACAGTCTCGACCGCACCGACAGAACAAACCCGTTTGGGTAGACGTAGAAGCGCCGCCGAAATGTCCTCGATCGGAACGGGCTACGACCTCAGCGCGAGCACGTACAGCCCCGATGGGCGCATCTTTCAGGTGAGTCCATCGTCCACGTCCGTGTTGGGACGGAGGGTGGGCGTGAGTTATTGAGGGTAGGCGACGAGGCGACTTGGAGCCGGATGTGAGGACGGTCGAATGGCCATCATGCGTGTATGTGGGCTGACTTGCTTGAGACGTCCTCCCCTAATCCTCTTCTTTTCTGCCTCCTGTAGATCGAGTATGCTGCAAAGGCGGTCGAGAATGCCGGGTGAGTTAATGCTACTTTTTCCACTCTTTTTCATTTTAGCAGAAACGTTCACCCCGTTCTAATCATCCGCCTCCTCTTCTTCTCCCTCGGTCCCCTCAGGACCGTGATCGGTCTGCGATGCAAGGACGGTGTGGTGCTCGCGGTGGAGAAGCTGGTGCAGTCCAAGCTACTCGTTCCGGCTTCGAACAAGCGGATACAGAGCGTGGATCTCCACGTCGGCATCGTGAGTCGTCGTCGTCTCCTCGCCCGCGTGACCACCACAGGACATTCGTTCATGCCTTCCTCCTTGTCCATCGCCAGGCCACCGCCGGCATCATCGCCGACGGAAAACATCTTGCCAACCGCGCCAGAGATGAGGCGGCGAACTACCGCAACACATACCGAGAGCCGACACCGGTGTCGGTGAGTGTGGAAGCGAACGTTCGCCCATCCGTCCATCCCCTCATCGCTGATCATATCAATGCCGGCCGCCTTTGTCTCTTCGCTCTCCCCCATCCCAGGCACTCACCGAGCGCCTCGGTCTCTATGTCCAGGCTTACACCCTTTACTCCTCCGTGCGGCCCTTTGGCATCAGTGCCATCGTTGCCGGCGTGGATCAGTCCGGGCCGTGCATGTTCGTGATCGAGCCGAGCGGTGTGTTCTGGGTGAGTCTTCGTGCGCGGAGCGTCATTGATCAGGTCTCCAACGCCGCGTCCTCATCTGTCCTTGGCGCCGTACTGCAATCTCCTTGTCGCTCGCCACCGACGTCCTGTCATGTCAGGGGTACCATGGCTGCGCGATCGGCAAAGGCCGACAACTGGCCAAGACGGAGATTGAGAAGCTGGATTTGGCGAACCTGACGGTTAGGGACGCGCTCTACGAGGCGGCAAAGATGTGAGTCTCGGTGTCGGAATTGAGTCACGCTTCGTATGCGAGGTGGGGCGGGGCACTGATCGCTCGTCTTGCTCTACAGCATTCACACGGTGCACGACGACACCAAGGACAAGGAATTCGAGCTCGAGCTCTCCTGGATCTCCCCAGAGACGAAAAACAGGCATTTGCAAGTGCCCAAGGATCTGCAGGAAGTGCGTCTTGGCTTTCTTTGCTTTGATGCTGTGCGACGCGGCGCGGCGCTGATTCTCTTTGTTTTCGTTCTCTTCCGGTGTTCAGGAGGCGGAGCGACGGGCGAAGGAGGCGCTGTCCGAGGACGTCGAAGACATGGAGGACTGAGGCACGAGCGAGCGAAACGAGCGAGCTCGCATTCATGTACTAGCCGGACGAGCGCGAGTCGCCTCGAGCCTTCTCGATGAACTCACCCGCTCCGTTGAGGGAGACGTGGGCGGGTGACGGAGACGGAGACGGTCGGGCCCGACCACTCGAACCTACGTAGAACGGTCCATAGTGTCCATCCCATCCCACCCCGTCCCACCCCGTCCCATTTGACGGCCGAATCGAACCCTTTGTCTTTCCTTTCCTCCTTTCGCGAGACGATCCATCCTCCGCACGCCCGTGAGACCTCAACGCGTCGGAACTCTGATCACACGTCGCCGTTCGGTTGAGGCGGGCGGAAGAGAATCGAACTTGACTGACCTAATCGAATGGGTTTCGTCGGTGGCGGAAGAGGAGGAAGAGGAGGAAGAAGAGGAAGAAAGAGGCCGTCCGGTGCGGTGCGGTGTACCCGTGTCGCAAGCAACGCCTACGGAATTGTGGAGGCGACGTCGTCGGCCTTCCCGAGTCGTCGCGCGGTAGCGAGCCGCACTTTGGCATGTCTCGCGCGACGCTACGCTACGCCGCGAATCCGCTCGCTCGCTTTCCGACCGACTTCCCTCGACGGCGGCTCAGCCGCTCACGAGCGGTGGCTCGCCAACGTGTTCTTCCCAACCAGTTCGGACCAAAGGCGTTCGAGTTTTTGCTCTAAGTACAGGAAGAGAACGGGAGAAGAAAGGTAGCGAGCTAGAGTCGCACGCTCGTACACCGGGGAGCGTGAGCGAAAGGAGGAGGAAGGGACGAAGCCAAGTCAGCAAAGCCAGTCACGGCTTTGCGATCCTTAAGCTGACGTCCTCCACCAAGCAACCCCCCCCCTCCCTTCGACTCCTTTTGCTCCCCTCACTCAGCCTTGCCCAACACCCTCAGCGTCCTATCCAACCCGGAGACGACCATCTCTCCCGCGGGTGTCCAAGCGACGCCCGTGACGTCGGCCGAGTTGCCGTCGAACGACCACAGTTCCTCCCACGACTTGTTCTGGTACACTCGCACGTCCGTACCACCGACGGCGAGGAACTGAGCCTGGCGGTCGAACCGCACCGTCTCCACCTTGTGCTGCTCCGCCGACCCGCCGACGGCGATCTGAGAGATGACGGACAGCTTGCGCAGGTCCCAGATGCGCACCACCGGCTCGCCGGAGCAAGAGGTGGCGAGGTAGTAACCGTTCTCGGAGAAGCTCATGTCGTTCACTGCACCAACGTGCCCGCCGAAGGAGATGACTTTCTTCGCCGACTTGACGTCCCAGATCCGTACCGCTCCGCCAGACGTCCCCGCGCCTGCGAGCACGCCGTCAGGGTGGAAGGAGAAAGAAGTGTACTCGTACCCTCCCGCTGCGTCCTCGGCCGACTCCTCCGAAGCGGATGGCGCATCGACGGAGACGATCGTCTTGCCCGCGTCGAGGTCGTGGAACGCCCATGTGGCGTCCAGCGAGGCAGAACCGGCAAAAGTCCGAGTAGGGTGCACCGAGAGGCCGGTCACGTCCTGCTTGTGCACCGAGAACGTCGTTGCCAGCGCGTACGCCTGCTTTCCCTCCTCCTGATGCCGCCAGACCTTGACAGTCTTGTCGGCGCTGGCGCTCAGCGCGAGCTTGGGCGGCGCGGACGTCGCCGGCGCTTCCGCCGAAGGGTCCACGAACGCGTCCACGAATGCGACACGCGTGATCTTTTTCGTGTGACCTTTGAGCGTGGCGAGCGTCTTGTCTTGTGCGCGGTCGAACACTTGCACCTGCTTGTCGTTGCCGCCCGTGAGTGCGAGATTGCCGGTGTTGTCCAGGTCGAGGGCGGTGATACCGGGTGGCTTGGTGCTGTGCATGGAAGGGACGACCGCCTTTTGCGTGAAAGCCTTGACGTCCGCCGGAGCGGGATAATCCGCTGCGGGCTTTTTCTTCGATCGTCCCTTGCGCGCGGCGGACAAGCTGGGGAGTAGACACGGGCTGGTCAGAAGCCGGAGCTAGAATGGACGGCCCTCACTGCTGACATCGACTCACATTTTGGCCGTCTCCTCGATCTTGCCCACTACTGCAGATGGGAGGGCACCGGCAGCCCCTTCCTCCGCCATTTCCACGTCTTGATTCGGGGCCGCGGCCGCCGCAGGAGCACCCCCCAGCGTCGCTTGGATGTTCGCGAGTGCTCTGGTAAAATGAGATTATAACCGGTCAGTCGACAGAACATGTATGCGATGCCGGACAGATGGAGGGCATGCCTGCCCCCTACCCGATTCACTCACTCCCGGGCCTGATCCCTCTCCCTCATCAGCCGCGCTACCACCCGCTCCGCCGCATCCTGCTGGTAAAGCGCGTGGCTAAGCTCCTGTCGCGTGGCGTTGTACTGCTGCTTGAGAGCAAACGTCTCCAGCATCACGCTGTCCCACTCGTTCTGGAGCGCGGCCAGGAGGGCGGGCACGGAAGAAAGGGTGGGCGGGCGCGGTTGGACGGTGCGAGGGTCTGCGGTGAGAAAGGAAAGCACACAACAAGTGAGGTTGTGCAGATTCACCTCAGGGCGCGAGCATGCGTAAAACGAGTAGGGAGAGAAAGGAAAACATACTTGTCTTGAGGTCGAGGAGGTCGTCCTCTGTGAGCTCCTCGCCGCTCATCGGGTCCTTCCCATTCTCCTGGATGTACTATTGGAAGGATGAGAAAAAGAGACAAGCAAAAGACGTCAGCTCTCAATGCGTCGAGCTAGTCCAGGGATACACCTCGAAGCTCGTTCGGATTCGGGGCCTACCTTGAGGATGAGCCTCTTTTCATAGATCAGACCGGACTTCTTGTTGACGACCGGCTCCTGCGGTGGCTCGCCGGAGACTGAGAGAGGGAAGCGGTCAGCACGCGAGGGCGTCCCAACGCTGTCCATTCACCGGATGCATCGCGACGCGAGCACTCACTCGCGCAGAACATGGTGGGCGACGTGGTCGTGTGTGTTTTGTAGTATCGCGCCAAGCTCGCCGGCGGATGGATGCGATCTTGGATGGAATGGAAGGTGAAGCGCTCCTGCCGGACGGGGAAGGGCGGCGATGCGCGGAGCTCTGGGTATGCGTACACCCAGCGGAGGTATACTATCAGCGCACAAGTACTGGATATACTACCCCGCGGCCTTCCCCAAAGAATTGATGCGTCAAGTCCGACGAGGTGGAAGCGACGAGCCGAGCAAGATCTCTTCGCACCTCCAACACCACCACCGACCTCGACGTCGAGCGTGAGGCGCACGTTTCGCTGTACATATCTCGCAACACCGTACCCAGGCTGCGACGCACGGCTCTTGATCCCCTTTCACCGCCGTCATACTCGCCCTCCGTGTCGCCGCCATTCGTCCCTTTCACGCTCGTTCTCTCACAATCACGCGCCGGCTTGACCCGAGGTGAGCGTGCGTGGGTAGAATGCGATCCTTGGCAAGGGTAGCTGAGAGGCTAGGAGCAAGGCGCCAGGACGGGCGGACAGGCGGGACAGGCGGGGCTGCATATACGCGCACCGCAGCGGAGAGGTCGCTCGGGGAGCGCATCAGCCGGCGCTCGAACCTTCGCGCATTTCTCCGTTCCCAGGCGAGCACTCATCTTAGGGTGTGGGCAAGGTTACGAACGGGTGTGACTGTGGTGGCCGGTGAATCCGAAAGAAAGACGACCTTGCGTCTGGCGTTGATCTCGCCGTGCTCATCTGAATGTGACTTGCTGACCACCTCGCCTTGAACATTGCCGACTCCGGCTACCTTCCTCCCGGAACGATCTCAGCCGCATTCATCTCGCCGCCCTTCTCCCATCCCTCCTCCCCTCCTCGCCTGCATTTGGTTCGCGCCGCTGTGCGAGCCTCAACCAAGAACCATAGCGTCCCTTCGACCCTTCCTCTCTGCCCTTTCCCTTTCTCGCCCACCCTTTCTCTCCGCTTCACCTCCTCGTCTCGCCGCTTCCCTCCTGCTCCTGGCTCGATCTTCTTGTCAACCCCTTCTTGGCGGTTGGAGGTCAGCGAGCTTCAGCGCCCAGAGCGATCGCAAACGCTCCTGGGAAATCAAGGATCCAGGCCGCACGCGACAGACGAACCAGCAACAGCAGCAAATCACCGGCAGTTCGGAGGAAGGACAAATGACCGCGACAGGTAAGAAACATGCCCGCCGTGCTGGAAGCGTTCCCAACCTCTTCTTCTGCGTCGCGTTCGGTGCTGCACTTAAATAAGCATGAATGCACCTTCATCCCAAACGCCCTTGCTGACCTTGTCTCGTCTTGTGAATTCGAAATCTCGACTCTGTTCTGTCTTTTTTTCCTTCCCCCGTCCTCTTTCACTTCCTTACTCGGTCGTCATGTTCCTCCGCCTTTCTTCTGTGCCCTTGCCGCTGGTAGCTCCCTCTTCCGAGGAGCTTCTCAGCCGCCTCGCCTCGGGACTGCGGCGCATCCGTGCAACACCACCTCGGCTTATCGCTTCGCCTCCCACCCAACCCCGTCGAGCGAGCGTGGCCATTCTCGTTCGCGTCCGCCCCCACCCTGACCACGACCCTTCGCGGCAGCCGGGTTATGATGAGAACGAGGATCCGTCGGCTTCGTTGAGTAGCTGGGGCAAGCAGAGCGTTGTCGCCGGTGCTTCGGCGAGCGGCGCGGACGAAATGCTGCAGGAGAGCTTCACTTCCGTCCGAGCTCTTACCCAGACCTCCGAGGGAGGCGATGGCACTAGCGACAGCCAAGTCTCGCAAGGACTCGCGCAGCCTCAGGGTGATGATGGCCAGATCCCTGGCCATTCCTCCACGTCGAACATGACTGTTAACACCGCCCTAGCTCAAGGTCAGCACAGACCTCAGCCCGACCCTCTATCGGCCTTCTTCTCCCTTCCGTGGGTGCAAAAGGGCACGCCAGAAGTGCTGTACATCAAGCGCGCCTCTCGCTCCTCCGACCGATGGTCCGCGCACGTCGCTTTTGCGGGCGGCCGACAGGAACCAGACGACGAAGGTCCGCTGTACACGGCCATGAGGGAGACGTGGGAGGAGGTCGGCATCGATCTCGCCGAGAAGGAGTACCTTTGCGTGGGCCAGCTGGACGACCGGGAGATCACGACGAGCCTTGGGAAGAGACTGCTCATGATCTTATCACCCTTCGGTAAGTCTAAGCTCTTCCTTTGCTGGCGCTGCACCTGCAGTGCACTCCAGTCCGTTTCTTACCATCTTCCTGCTGGCCGTCTCCTTCATGCCTCTCGCCTTCCAGTCTTCCTTCAAACAACACCCTACTCTCCCCTTCCAGACCTGCAACCGACCGAAGTCGCCTCGGCTCACTGGATTCCCCTCTCGCTTCTCTACACCCCGACTCCCCGGTGGGGCAGCGTATCCATCGATATCTCCTCTCGTCTAGCTCCTCGCTCTCCTGTCATCCGCTGGTGTCTCCGCGTGCTTGTGGGCAACATGCACTTCAGGTGCATTTTGTTGCCTAACGAACCCGTGGCTGAGGCAGAGTTGGATAGCGAGGAGGAGGACGAGGAAGTGAGAAGGGCGGTGCAGGAGGAGAAGTGGGCTCAGGAAATGGGAATGGTAGAGAGGCCCGATCTCCGGCTCTGGGGACTGACGTTGGGCATGACGCTGTGAGTTTCCATTTCGCTCCGTAGTGAATTTCCACATGAAGGGCGTCCCCGACTGTCAGTTTTCTCACTGCCGCCTCGTTTGTCTCTCTTTCATTCATCAGCGATCTACTGTCTCATATGTCCGCCGATCCATCGGTTCCCGACTCGCCCTCCCTCCCGTCCGTGTCACCGTTATCGGCCACCTATCCGATGCCATCCAACGACCCCTCGTCGCAGCATCCTTCCTCCTTCGATGGTCGCAACCCTGCTCAGACCGGCACTGCCTCTGCCGGCCGAGTGTCGATCGGAGGTAGCGACACATCGCCGAGTTCGTCGAACTCGGCCACGGACCAAACAGGTTTGCCGTCCACCAACACTCTAGGCATGGGCATCTCGGTCGCCGGCGTATCCAAAATCTCTTCACGGGCTCCGCAGCGGCAGCAGGCTCTCTCGTCTTCTGTCGCTTCCACCGCTTCCTTCCCGCAAGCGAGCTCTCCTCACCCCTTCTCGCGCTTCCTCACCGTCATCCAATCGCGCCTCCCTCCTTCGCTCCGGCTCTCTTCTCCTCACAACCCTTTCTCCTCCCTTTCCTCCCTTCCGCCCCCCCATGCCGCCGCAGCGGCCCCGAGCATGACGAGCGTCTTCCCGCGCTTCAGCTACCCGGACGTTAACTTTTGGATTTGGGTGTTCGGCTATAGGTACAGGAGGGTGGTGAGGGGTTGGGAGGAGAGCAATTTGAGGGGCAGCATGAGCGTCGGTCCGCCTGGAACGCCAATAACGCCGTCTGCGCGCGGGAAGGATAGGCGCGTCAATTGGGCTGGCATGGCCCTTGGTTCTTTCTACAGGTGAGCTCTCTCCTCCGCATGTATGGTCACATGACGCGCGCGAAGGGAAGACCTGAACCTGAACTGACTTGGTCCTGGCGCTCTTTCGTTCTCTTTATCATTACCACCCATTCTGCCCCTTCTGCCGACACCCCAGCGCGGTCCGTCGAGCGCTAATCGTTGCCATTGTCCTCCGCGCCATGGGCGTGCTCTCGCTTGTCTCTTTCGCTTCATGGCTCGCTGCGAGAAGGTACAGGCGACGACGGAGAGGTTTGGAGGGGTTCGGTTTGGTAGAGTTGATCGGCACTGATTGATGTCCATCGGTCTGTCCGGAGCTGGACTGTCTGAAGTTGGACGGAAGAGCTTCCCGGGCAAGCAACGCAGAGACACGTTGGAATGGCAGGGCGCTCGGAGGTCGTCGTGTGAGCCTCGATCTCGGTGCGGAAGGTAAACAGACGAAGGCGATGGCCTTACGCTGCCATGTATTGCACATTAGACTTTTTTTTCTTCGTCTCGCCCACCTTTTCTCTACACGTCGAATGGTTTGCTCGTTTTTGTACGTCTGCCCTTTCCCGTCTCACGATGCTACACGAAACGAACGGGATACATTATCCCATCTTACTTCTGTCACCAACGTATATCTTCCCGGCAGCGCCCATCTCATCTGCCTG
This sequence comes from Peribolospora baueri, assembly GCA_029717555.1. NCBI lineage: Eukaryota > Fungi > Basidiomycota > Peribolosporomycetes > Peribolosporales > Peribolosporaceae > Peribolospora > Peribolospora baueri. Next base: position 161,512 of record JAMDHS010000045.1, on the reverse strand, counting down.
GTCTAACGTCCTCAGAGGGACACGAGCTTTGACTTGAGCCCGACTCGGCTGGCAGCACGACTGGAGCGCGCTGCGACAGGTCAGTCTTATCGGACAAAGAAAAGGAAAGGGAATACGATTCGCAATGAGGTCGTTCATCAAGCTCTCTTTCTGTTCACATCTCTGCTCTCATATAGTTCGTGCCATGTGGGGCTCCTCGCCCTCTGCTCCTGGTCCTAATCGTACCTCTCCCCTCATGTTCACTCGCTGCCCGATTGTCGCGGCCGCGTCACGTCGCGCACATCGTCTGACTTTCCCATGTTTCATATCCGGTAGCGTCTTTCGCTCCCATACTCCTGGACAGCCTCGCCTTTTCACATTGCCTTTTTGCTCTTTGGTCCCGTCGTCAAAACCGGGAGCCACTGGGTCGCTTCATTATGCCCTGGCATGGGCGCGTATACACTTTTTTGAGCGCTTTGACAGCTGGGAACCGCTTTCCGGGAGGTCCGAGGGATCGAGTGAACGTGCAGCGACAGAATTGCTTGCTACGAACCTCTGGGGCGGTTGATCTTTACATATGGAACTCTCGTGACCTGTCCTCTCCCATTGGCCAGGACAAGATGGAAAACCGCCATGCCATCCAAGGTATGACTGCACTGACCGAGGCCTCAAACCACCACCACATCGCAAGCCCGTTCTACCCATCTAAACGTTCAAAGCCTGGCTCGGTCGGGCAAGGGCGCCGGTGCTCCTCCCTGATAGAGCTGCTCTTCCTCCTCATTGCCCTTCTTTTGAGAGGAAGAGGAAGAAAAGGAAGAAGAGCTCTGCTGTTGCTCATAGACGCGCGAGCGTTCGTGCTTGATGATCTCGGAAAGCTTGACCGCTTTGTCGATGTTGCCTTTGATCTTAAGCTGCGAGCATGGTATAACCGTAAGGCGAGAATATCCACCGAAAGCCGTGTTCGATGGGCCCTGTCAGACTGCGTCTCCAATTCATTGTGCCCGCGCACCGCTAGTGCCCACACTAGTTATGCAATCAGAATGGGCCCGCTCACCCTTCCAGCAGCATACAGCTTAGTGCCGTTCGTCTTGCCGAGCGCCATGTCGACAAAGTCTTGGTCTGCGCACTCGATCGTCACGTCCACCTTTGGTTTGCGGCGGATGCCCGAAGGAGGCGGATAGCCTCGCTTGATAGTGCCCGTGCGCCGGAGATCGACGTGCCCTTTTCAGAAAGATGGGAGTAGGTGAGAAAAATAGAGAAACGGGTATGAGTAATGACCATCGACATACAAACTGACTTGCTCGTGTCTTCTCGACTAACGCGAACTGATGAGAGAGAACGTCCCCGCCAGACGAAGAGATGATGAGTCTCGACTCACAAATTCCCAACTCCTTCTCTATCCCACTCGGTAACGCTTTTGTATCTTTACCGCGATTCCCAGGAGCGTAAGGCGAGCCGTTCGGGTAAATGAGGAAGAGTCCCACAGCTTGAATCTGTCGCACGAGCTTGCGACGCGTAGGGCCGCCGGGCAATGGATTGAAAAGGTACGTCGAAGTGAGGGCCATCACCTGTGACCAACCCCGCCACCAGATGAAGAAGCGTGAGCGGAGCATCAGACGGCCCATTGCACTTCTGGGACTGTTTGGAAACGAAGTCTCATGGTGGCGGTTGCCCTGTACCATCGAACGCCTGCTGCTCTCTCTCCCACGACCAAGCCAGCTAGCCGCTCACCAACAATGCCATACCCATCCAATGCACATACGGTACCCACCTTGCTGCTCTCGAAGCCCGGGACGTGCAACCCCCTCATATCCCCTTGTAGCGCCTGCCTTGCCTGCTCGCGGATAGCTTCCTCCTCTTGCGCCGACGGGGGCAACTCCCCGTCGCCTGGCCGACCACCAGGAGGTATGTGCGTGGCGTGCCGCGACTGACTCCCGAGCTGGGCGAGGCTGGAGGAGGATTTGAGGGACATGATGTGCTGCTGGGTAAAAGAAGGACGGACGAGAGCAAGCGAAGGGAACTGTGTGTGCCTCCCAATGACAGCCAAGATGATCGATGATGGTACTCGTCGATCGGCCAGCCACCTCCGCTTCCGGTTTGATAACGAGCCGGTGCGGGGACTCCACGTTTTTCACATGGCACCTCTTCGACCCCGATTCTTACGACGACAACATATCAATCGCGTCACGATTTCTTTTAACAGAAGAGTGAAACATAAAAGAACAAGATCGGCCCGGACGGGAACAAAAGGGTATCATAGCACCGCCATACATCGACGAATCAGAACTTCTTCTTCGAGATGGAAGACCTCGCAGTGGGGGTCGGACCGGGCTGAAGCATAGCGTCATCCGCGTCCTCGAGCATGTCTTCCTCCATGACCGCCGGCTGCGTGCCAAACTTTCTGGAGATGGGCACAGATCAACGTAGGACAGGTGGTCAACCATCGCAGTGCAGACTATACCATTAAGTACGGATCATGTCTACTCACCTCTTCTTTTTCTTAGCGCTCTTCTCACCCGTCACAATCTCCACTGTCTCCTCCTCCTCAAATCTCGGCGTGCCGAGCTCAAAAAGCTCAGCTGAACCGTCACCGCCCTCCTTGGACGAAGCTTCACTGTCCGTCTTCTTCTTGAGGGATGACTTCTTCCTAGACGTCCTGTTGTTCGACGTCCTCACACCACCTGCTGACTCGCGCCCACCGGCAGGGACAGCGGAAGGGCGAGAGGCGCGGGCGCTAGAGCGACGACCTGCAGCGGCGGCGGATGCACGCTTCTTGTGCGCCGGAACGGACTCGAAGGACGAGTCTGCGTCTTCTTCGTCTTCTTCCCCGTCGAAAGAGTCGTCGTCTTCGTCTTCGTCAACGGACACGTCCTCCTGTGTTAAGGAAAGACCATCGTCAGCCGTCACGATCATCGTCTGCAAATAGAAGGGAAATTCCTCTCAACCCTTTAGAAAAGAAAAGAAGGAAAAAAAAAGAAAAAAAAGAAAAAAAAAAGAAAAAAAAAGAGAAGACTCACATCGTCATCGTCGTCATCGTCGTCATCGTCATCGTCTTCCGCATCCTCATCTTCACCTTCGTCGCCTTCATCTTCTTCCTCTTCCTCGTCCTCATCTTCTTCACCCTCCTCCGCTTCTAGCTTGTTATCCAAGATGTGATTGCCAATCTTCCTCGCCGTGGGACTATCCTCTTCGCTAGCCTCCTCGGCGGCCTGATCCTCTTCCTCGTCCTCTTCAATATCCCGAAGTGCAAAGATCGAGGAGCGCTTGGGGGCTTCCACGACGATCTGGCGACGAAAGGCAAAAGCGAAAGATCAGCGACAAGGTCCCTTGCGAACAGATGGCGACCATGTCCACATGTCACGTACCAGCGACAGATCGACATCCTCAGCGTCCTGCTGATCGCTCTCCGCATCTGAATCTCCCTCACCCTGCCCCCTCTTTCGTCTGAGGACGCTCTCATTCGCTTGCATCATCAGATCGATTTTGCGGTTCATCAGCTCTTCGTTCTGTTCGGCCTAGGTTGACATCGATGAAAAAGCAAAGGTCCAGCGTCAGCCAACGTCACGACTCCAGAACTTGTTCCTCAAAAGATGGGGAGGAGCGGGTGACAGGCAGAAGGGTAAGCAGCTCACGTCATTCATTAGCATCTGCATGTACCTCTTCTCCATATCCGCCATCCTTTCCTCCGTCTGGCGGATTACCTCCTCGCGTGTCTCGGCTTCGATCATCGCAGCGCGCATCCTCGCTTCATAGAGCTGGCCAAAGAAGGAGATACGTTGATGTCAGGACGTGAAACAAACACGAGGATAGCTACCTGACAGTAAAGCAGCACCAAGGGAAGGCAAAGAACATGACGCACCTTTTCGCGCAACTCCTCGTTCTGCTCGATGAGAAGCTCCACGAATGGATCCTGCTCCAACTCGTCCGAATCTTCATCGTCTGATTCGTTGCCTGCACGCCAGCGCCGAAACAAGGCGTCATGTCCGTCAGCCGAGAGTCCATCAAGCTACCGACTATTGGGGGAGGCTATGCCTACCTTCGATAAAAGTGACTTCTACCTCATCATCACCGTCTTCCTCTGGCTCAGCAGTCTGAGCTATGTTCTTCGTCTCCGCTTTTTTAGTCGCCACAACTGCAGCAACAGGTGTCCTCATCGGCTGTCTCACCAGCGCCTTCCTAGGGATGGAGATGCTGACCCTCTTGCTCTGTAGGGAAGGAGCAGAGGACACAATGGAAGGTACAGTGAATGTGGCGGGAGTGCGAACAGTGGAGACGCTTTTGGCTACGGCTGCAAACTTCATGACATGGGCATTCTCGTCGTAGCCCGTGTCGTAGGGGTTGACGTTGACAATCATGACCTGTGCGGCAGGCACGGATGAAAGGGGGGAGCAAAAAGCGCAACGATGAGGCCTTGGGTCAAAGGACGTAGAGTTTATCCGCTATCTCACCGCTTTGCCAGCCATACCCTCTCCGGAGAAGAAGCTCTGGAAAAGCTCCGTGAGCCTCGAGTGTCGGAAAGGCACCATCTCAGGCTTCCTGCCTTTCTCTCTCAGCTGGTTCTTCCTCAACGTCTCCATGCACTGTCCCAAGCACATGAGCGACTTGTTGATGTTGCCGGCCTCCTTGAGCCTGTCGCCCGAGGTCTGCGTGTTCTTACTCCGCTCCGAGCCGGCCAGATCGACGATTGAGAGACGGGAGGTAGACACTGAGGAGAGATCGCCTTCGGGTGTGCCCTTGTGCTCTCGGATCACTTTGACGGTGAAGATGCCGTGCGAGCGAGACGAGGCGCGGTTAGCGAGCGTGGAGAACACTTGGCGATTGACTTGGCCACGGCGAAGGATATCGTGCGCCTCCTGCGAGTTTCCGAAGGCATAGCATATCGTTATGAGTACCGCGCATACAGGTTTGGAGCATGGACTCGATCCAAATTGCTCACATCTGCGCTCCTAACCCTGACCTCCCTCATTCCATGAACGTACTTGTTGCCAGTCTCTTGGTCGTTCTTGAGCGTGAGCGCGTTCCTCCGAACCGTCGTCGTCCCACTGCCCTCGGAGATAGTAGCCAAGCTATAGCTGGAAGAGAATGTGTGAAGAGAGAACGAGCGTGGCAAGTTTCCGTGGCTCCTCGCAGCCGACGTTGGCGTATTCGAGGTCGCCTCCAACGCGGGAGAGGAGGAAGACTCAGGCACGTCAAGCAGGTCGTAAATGCGTTCGTTGTAGATCTCTATGTAGGAGACCCAAATGGAATAGTCATAGTTACGGTCGACCTTGATGCCTGGACATGGGAAAGGAAGGTCACGGCGGTCGTCAGATTGGAAGCAGTGGGGTCTTTGAACTCGAAGACAACCGACATCGCCGCATGAATGATACTTGCTCGTTTGATCCTTCTCGTGCTCCGCCTCGAACGATTTTTGGATGGCTTGCCCGAGAATACTTTTTCGTATACCCTATCAAGTCGTGAAAATGACGACGGACAAAACCCCGTCAGTCAGGGAACGTTTCAACGAATTAACAGAACAAGAAGAACCACCCACGGCGAAAGCGAACGGGTTAACGCCGGCTCCGTTCAGAGGAGGACGCGAGTGATTGTCGTCCTCTTTGAGCGGAGAGCTACCAAGGGAGCTTGACAGCTGGGGGTCGGAAGGCACGGAACGCTCAACGCCAATCAGGCGAATGGGACGGATCTGCGAAAAGGAAAAGTGAGCCAATAGCATTTAGTTCTGTGTTTCTGGACCTGAAACGGACCGACGCGAGTAGGACGACTAACGCCACTGGAGCTCTGTAGCCCTTCAATACTGTTGAATACCACATCCATAGTCCTCGGGAGCAGCCCCTCCTCGCCCTTCTCACCGCCCTGGATGGTATACGTCTTGCCGCTGTTGGTGACACCATACGTGAAGACAAGTCCACTCTCGCCGTTAAGAAGGTCCTGAACGAGGGGGAGGGTGGTGTGCTTAAAAAAATCGGCTTGAGAGACTGGGACGCCGATTGAATCCGCCGCGGCAGATGGGACCGGAGAGGAAGGAAAGACGCGAGTAAAGGCGTAGCGCTGAGAAGCGTGCTGACGGGCACGGGAGGACTGGTAGTTGAAGGTTATCTGTGAGCGTTTTCCTTAGAGGCGGCCATCGGATGCGGAAAGCACAATTTAACTCACTTCAGAAGGAGGCTTCATCACCACCTCGGTGTCACTAATTGCCTCAATGTACGGCTCTCCAAACTGGTCCTTTCCGTTGTCCGGAGGAGGACGAATGCGCAAAAATGCCTGTGCAAGAGAAGCAATTATGGTGAGCAGGTGTGCTGAATCTAGCGGCCCGGCGAGCAGACCGTAGCGATCAGGCGATTGAGCTTACCTTGATCGGTTCTCTCTCGGGATCGTACTTTAATTTCTTCATAGGTGCCCTCGCTCTTCCAGGTGGAAACACCCCCAAGAATGACGAGGGCTTTCCAGTTGTTTCAGTCTTTTTGGCAAGAGCTGATGCGGGCTTTGGAATGGCGGCGCCAGCCCCATCGCCGACCGAGTTAATCGAGATTGGAACTTTGTTACGGGAGGAAGCTGTGCTTCCGGTCGCTCGAGTGCCAGGTGCCAAGCCAATGGCGGGTTTCCGGGCAGAAGAGAAAGAAGCGGGTTTACTGGCAGCTTTTGCAGACGCTTCGGGTGCCTTGGCGGAGCTGGCCACTGTCGATCTAGTGGTCCGAGCTCTAGTCGTGGTCGTGGCTGCCGTCGTGCTGCTAGGGGCCTTGCGCGCAGAGGCTCGAGTCCCCGTCCCTGCCGTGCTCCTTGTGGCGGTCATGTCGAGCTGGCAAGAGAACTGAATGGGAAAGGAGTGTCCATCCGCGTCTCGAGTTGGTGTACCTCCCCCCGCGTCGCGAGAGCTCGCGTCCGGCCGCAGCTGATCACGTGCTCCAGTTCGAAGGTCCTTCAAGACTCTTCCAGTGAGTCGAATCCGAGGCTCAGAGCAATCCCTCTAGCTGCCCGTCCCAGTTCCAACCAGTCGACGTCATGTCCTCTTCAGCTTTGACTCAGACCGCCCTTCCACTGCCCCTTGTGGCCAAGGGAAAGGTGCGAGACGTATACGACGCCGGCTCCGATTCTCTGCTCTTCGTCGCGACCGATCGGATATCCGCCTTCGACATCGTTTTGAAGAATGTCAGTCACCTCCCCTCCGCGCGGACAGAGAGGAAGAGAGAGGGAGATGAAATTCTCGTCCGGCTTGGTTTGCGAGGACATGATGGATTGGAGGTTTGGACTGAGCACTGAACTGTTGCTCTTTGCTGCTCTGATCTTGCTTGGTTTCTAGGGCATCCCCTCCAAAGGCCGGCTCCTCACCGCTCTATCTGTATTCTGGTTTGACCACCTCTCCTCGGTCCTCCCTAATCATCTCCTTGCCAGCACCTTTGGTGCCTTTCCAGCGGAGCTTCAGACCAAGCTGGCTCCCGTACGGGATCAGGTAGAGGGACGGAGTTTGCTCGTGAAGAAGGCTCAGGTGTTGAAGATTGAGGCGATCGTGAGGGGTTACTTGACTGGTGCGTCGCTGATGGACGGCTACGGTTCTTAAGGATTCTTGCGCATGCCCAATGCTTAACTTTGTTGCTCCTTTGTAACGCAGGCTCCGGTTGGGCGGAGTACCGCAAGTCCGGGACGGTGCACGGCATCAAGTTGCCCGAAGGCCTTGTCGAGTCTCAGCAGCTGCCTGAACCTTTGTTCACGCCGTCCACTAAGGCTGATCAAGGAGAACACGATGAGAACATACATCCTGACATGGGTGGGTTATTAGATGCGGTTGATTTCCCTCTTCTGGAGTTTTCTTTCTTTCTAGATTTCTTCTTACCAATGAGGCTTGTCCATCCATGCGGCCCACCCGATCTATCCATCGCTCACGCTTATAACGAACCGCGCTTCACTTTCTCCCGGACACTGGGCCACTCGAAACAGTGGCAGAAATTGTTGGCTCCAAAACCCTCGCCGACCAAATTCGCAACGCCGCTCTGGCTCTGTACACCAAGGCTGCCGCGCACGCCAGATCGCGTGGGATCATACTCGCTGACACCAAGTTTGAGTTCGGCCTCCTCTCCGTCAATGGATCCGAGCAGCAGTTGATCCTCGTCGACGAGGTGCTCACGCCAGACTCTTCCCGCTTCTGGAGCGCGGCGGCATATGAGCCTGGCAAAGCGCAGGACAGCTTCGACAAGCAATACGTGCGGGACTGGCTCAAGAGTCAGGGTCTCGCCGGCGGTCTTCCGGCGGGTCAGGAGGGAGCCGTGGAGCTGCCTGATGAGGTCGTGAAGGAGACAGAGAGGAAGTATAAGGAGGCTTATTCTATGATCACGAGAAAGCAGTTTGAGTGAGCATCTGCCCGCTGCTGATCCCTTCTGGAGTGTATTATTACGAGGATGGTAAGGAATATGCAGGTGGCCAATGACCTTGATTAGAAAGATGGATGCGATGCTCCTGGTGAGACGCGGCTAAAAGTACAAATAGCGGGAATGGTGGAGTACACGTAGATTACAGACCACCTCCATGAGACTCGGGCGAAGCTTCCACCTACGCTTGAAACATGGTTCGTCTTCGAGTCGACCGCTTTTCCTCTGCCCAGCCGCTCTATGACGTCGTCATGATGAATCTGGGTCTCCCTCGGCGAGAGCAGGCACATAAAACGTTAGGACGCCGCCTGAATGCTGTAAACCGAACAAATGCCCCGCGGAGCGAAAAGGGTTAGAGCAGTACAACCAGCACTGCCAAACCCTTGGTATCGCGTCAGCTCACCTGAACATCACCGATATAAACATAAAAGATGGCGCAGTGACCGGCACAGATGCAGGCGATAGTAGTGGTGGCGATGACATAGGAAGAAAGGAACTTGTGGAGTGAGCGCACGTCCAGGAGGACCGAGTAGAACGCCTTGGGGTTCTCGGGTTCAGATTGCGAAGCTGGAAGAGGCCGCCGGGAAAGGTGATGAGAGATCAGCCCAGCTCCGTGATAACCTCTTTGAGCAGGCGAACAGCGCAAACTCACGCCCAAGGATAGGGTGCTTGAGCCTCCCCCATTCCGTCTCTGCCTCAACGGTGTCTGTGCGCATGCTGAGCCGCATTTTACCGTCATGGTTCGCTGAGAGTGAGACGACACTACCCATGTGTCGCATCCGCTCGGCCGTGATGCGCAACTTTGACAGCTCGGGCATGACGATATGCACCTGCATCAGAAGACATTCATTCAAACAAGGGGAAGACCTCCGTGCCTTGAGTAATGACACAGGCTTCGGAAATGTATGGGACACTCACGTCCGGTTCGGGGCAGAGCGGCTCCTGTATGCTGTCGAACTCGGCCGGCTTGAGGATTCTGATGACTACGTCCTGAGTGATCTCAACGTGCTTCTGCTTTGTGCCCTGTGCAGCGGCGGGAAAGGGAAATTTGAGTGTAGGGGAGAATATATGAGACTCACGGAGACAACTCTTATTTCGAGGACTAGGAAAGGGAGAGATGCGTGACGCTGACCGACGTGAGAATTTGAAAACTCAAGAAGGGATGATCTCCCTTCTTGGCCAGCCTGACGATCACAACCTCGGCATTCGCTGCTGAGCGCAGAGCACGATGGAGGGAATCGGTGGAGACTTCAAAGGCGATCCTGTTCTCGGCGTTTGACTCGATGCGAAAGTCTTCGAAGAGAGCGTCCTGATTGATGTTCCACCGGGTATGTTATATGCGTTGGCAGGGCAGACGGCGGAAGAGGCAGAAATGAAATGAGCGCTCATCCAGGCTCCAGGAGGACGTGATGAGCTTAGGGGTAGTGGTGGTGTATTTTACTCACGACGTTGACCTGGCTGAGATACGAAGCGAAGGCAAACCTCAAGGACGGTCAGCCCGACTGCCACGGTGCTACTCGGCCCACAATTAGAAAATGAGGCACCGTTTGATACGTCTATAGGCGCATACGTCCAGCTTGTCGCTGTCCACCCGCACGTTCCGGCCATGCGCCTGGCGAACATTCCACATCCCCGTCACCACACGAGACAAGCACTCACGACCAAACCTGAACGCCCTCGCTATCGCCCGTACAAATCACCTGGATCTTGTCCGCGGCGAGACGGAAAACGCATCTCCTGCTGACCTTCTCCACGCTTTGCACCACGCCTTGTGACGAGAAAAAAAGACGGAACCGGAGGGATTGAACGAGTTAGGACGTCGCCCACAGTGTGCGCTAACTCCGACCTTTCGCCCCCAAACATGCGGTTACGATCGCGAGTCCGAAGAAGGAACGACCGCTTCTGCCGGGTCTTCGGAGGAAGCGCAAGGCGATGGCTCCCGTTCGAAAGGCTAGCGAGACTCACGGGTGAAAGTCTTTACATTCGACACCGTCGCTCGAAACCTCATGTCTGGAGCTACGGAGCCTTGAAAGGAGGGCCATAGACTAAGGTAGGGCGAGAGGGCAGGATGGTGGAGAGAAGGAAGACGGAAGAGGATCGTCCGACGCGATCGACGTTGACCGCGCGCGCCCGCGCAAATGAAGGGGACGACCACAACGACGACGCACACAAGGTCTGCAGGGGAGAGCAGAAGCAGATGACGAGCGGTATTCCATTGCAGTTGTGGCGGACGACGCCAACCGACTCCATCGAAACCAAACCACCCGGACGGAACGCAGACACATGCACTCGACTCGTTGCTAGGAGGACCGACGATACGCACCGAGCGAAATAGACGCGCAAGCAGGAGAACGAAAGAAAGGGGAAAGAAAGACCGTTACGATACAGCACGCGCGGCGAGCGAGCGGGGGCTTTCTAATTCGAAGGTGTCGTTGACCGGCCGAACGAAAGCTCGAAGGCAGAGAACACAGTCGAACCGAGCGCATGGAACAAACGATAGGAGAAACCGAGGAAGGAAGAGACAGAGGCCTCGTGAAGGAGAACACGAGAGAAAGACAACATTAAACCCTGACGATGTAATGGAATAAACGAGATGCATGGGAGGGTCGCGCTCCGTCGTGGTCTTCGCGCTCCCCCTTGCCCTGCGCCGACGTGCGCAAGTTCCGACAGGCTCAATACCGAACTAGGCATTGATCTGGAGACTGGAGAGCAGGGAAGCCAGCGTCGCAAGGCTCATGGGCTTCTGGCAAAAGCCGTCGAAGCCGCTGGCGAAGGCGCGCCGCTTGTCCTCAGGCGACGAGCGTCCGGTGAGCGCGAAGATCTTGGCGCGTGTCAAAGACGGCCCACGCAAGTTTGTCGGGTTACTGTCGCCTGTAACCGGGGTCGTGGAACGTCGACTGGTGCTGATGGAGCGCGAGAATCGGGTGGAGGTGGGTGAAGTAGACTTCGAGGAGCGGGCAGAGGACGACGTGCTCGGCAGTACGGAAGACGAGAGTCTTCGGCTGGCCTTCTGCGAATCCTGCATCCGCTTGAGCTCAATCTTGCGGATCTCCACCGTGGCGGCGATGCCATCTAATACTGGCATGCTAAGGTCCATGAGAACGACACTGTTCGTAGCGATCCCGGCGAGAGGAATGACAAATCATCAGCATGAGCTTTCTTAGAGACTACTCAACCCTACCAGTCAAAGCCGTCGCTTGGGCGATTCTCACTCGAAATAGTTGGGCGGGAAACGATCAAAGGTCTTGACCCCTTCGGCACCGTCGCAGGCCTCTACGAACTCGACGTCCTGCAAAGCCGAAAAGCAGGACCGTAATTAGCAGGACCGTATGGGATCCGAAAACACATGAAAATCGACGTGCAAGTGTCCGGAGCGCTCACCATCTTCTTCAAGAAAGCCTGCAGCACTCTCCGATTGATGACATTGTCTTCAACCGTCAAGACGCGGAGCTTCCTCTGCGAAGGGTTGGATCCGGAGGGCAGGCTGGAATTCTTTTTAATGTTGATCGATTTAACCGCACTCTTGAGCATCCGTCCTTCCCCGGCGCCGATTGACACCGTGGACCCGGGTGTGCTCGGCGTCGAACCTTGCCCGCTCGGCGGCCGCAAGGGTGGAGTGTTTGCTTGCTCGGCGCCGACAGCGGAAGCGAACCCCCGATTCTCCGCTAGCGTCGACGAGATGATGCCGCCAGAGCTCGGCGAAGCGCCGCTTCCAGCGTTGGAGAGGGGAGACATCATGACGTGCTTGTGTAGCGAGGGGTGATGGTACGTGATGCTTCTCGCCGGCATCATTGGCCGCACTGGTGTTCGGGACCGCGCTTCCTGCAACCTGCCTTCCTCAGTCGAATGCCGTCTCGTGAGATGAGGTGATAGCGGCGACACCGGCCCAGCCATGGACGAGCTCGCCCGTGAAGACGGATGCCGGCCGGTGGGAGTGATGTCCGCGTGGGGAGCGTCAGCCTGTCCCGGCGATCCGTTGTCCGTCGAGTTACCCGCTCGTCGAATCTTCTCGATGTCCGCATCGGTGAAGTAGCCTTCGAGGTCACCGCTGTCGTAAAGGAGTGAACCGCTCGGAGATGGCAGAGGCGTTGACGGCTTGATCTCGTCCCGGTCAGCAGGCTGTCCCGCCCTTCGTCGATCGATGTACTGCAGACAGAAGTCGACGACCGCCTCCAGTTTGGCCGGGCCTCCTGGCTTGAAGAGAGTTCTCGCCATGCCTCCGGCAGAGAAGTGAGCCTCGCACGCTTTAGCTACGGTTGGATAGCCGCGAGCGCCGGTGAAGAAAATGACCGGGCGAGACACATCCTTGCGTGCAGTGAGGCCTTGCAGGATGTCCAACTTCTCGTTAATGAGGATAATGTCGCTCGGCTCGGATAGGTCCTCTCGGATCTGGAAGTGAAACCAGGATCCAAAGTATCCCTTGAGAACGTCCCGCAAGGCCGACTCGCCCTTATGAGTATCACTGAATCCGAGTAACGTCACTGCTTTCGAACCTGCGACATCGATTTGCGGCTTGTACACCTCGCCCTCCAGGCCGGACTCGTCGCACACTTCCATCTCGCAGGTGATCCGGATCTCAGTCCCTTGCCCTTCGGTACTCCACACGTCAATTTTGCCTCCGAAAGCCGGCGACTGGACGATGCTATTGACGATGGAAAGTCCAAGGCCAGTACCGGTGCCTAGCGGATTCTCCTGTGTGAAGGGGTGGAAGAGCTGGGTCTCCAGGAAGTGCCTGGAAATGCCTTTGCCTGTGTCGGTGACCGCCATCTCCACCATGACCGTGCGATCCGATCCTCCTTGGACCTCGCGCAGCGACACTTGCACATAACCCTCCTGCAAACAGGCAGGATCGAACAAGTACGAAACAGCGAGAAGCAAGCAGATGGTCAGAAAAGAAGACCAAAGGGATAGGAAGAGAGCTTTGGTCAAACTCACCGAGGTGAACTTGAGCGAGTTACCGATGAGGTTCATGAGCACGCGACGTACGCCACCAGTATCGCATCGCACGAGCCAGCCCTGCAAACGGCGGAGAGAAAGAATGAGAGGAATTCGATTAGCTACTCCCCTCCACGGACCGCGCACAGTTTGGCAGGATACCTGCCAAAAGTGCAACCACGAAAAGACTGGGCTGTACTGCTCACGTTCTTCCTCATCGACACGTCCACGATGGTCTCAACGTTCATTAAGGGCGTTGCGCTCTTGAGACCTCCATGAGCCGACAAAGCCTTTGCAGACCCGTCGCCGACTTCGAAATCGGCCGGCGGCGAGTATACACTCCCGATGGCGGCCTGCTGGCTGTGCATTATCTTGGCCACTTGGCCGATAAAGCTACTCTCGCACACCTCCGAGACCAGCCTGACAAGATCACACTTGACGACCGACCCCACCGGAGGCACACCCGTCTGCGTCCCGCCGCTGAGCTTGGTAAAGTCTAACACGTGGTTTACCAACTCGAGCAGGCTATTGCCGCACGCCTCGACCGTCTCGAGGTATGACTTTTGCGTAGCATCCAGTTTGGTCTCAGAGAGCAGTTCGCCAGCGGCCAGGATGCCGTGCAATGGCGTGCGGAGTTCGTGAGAGATGCTGGAAAGCAGTGAGCGAGCGAGCAAAGGATGGGATGAGTAACTCAGTCTTTCCATGCAAGCAAGTCCTCGCCCGCCAGGCAACCTTTCTACGCTGATGGTACTCACTTGGAGATGAAATGGCTCTTCGCCTTATCAGCGGAGATAAGGTCCTTTTTCAGCACCGCGCTGAGGATGATGATCCCGATGGAGCGCAGATACGAAAGTTCGTAACCCTCGAGTGGCCTGCGGTCAACGTCCTTGATGTAAGCGCAGAGGAGCGCAAACGGCTGCTTGTTGAGCGAGAAGACGGGCACAGCAATCGCGCAGGTGGTGCCGCGCGGGAAGATGTGACGGAGGTGAGGAGGGATATATTGATAGTAGTGGCCGCCCGGGTAGTGACGGAGAAACTCGGCGAGACGCATGTGGTTCGTCAGCGGCACTGGCGCCTTTCGCTCAGGCGGCGGCGTACCGACTTCGGAGGAGCCGAGCACCGCGACGGGCGGCACCGCCTCAAAGTACTCGTCCGGCGTCGTACTGGGCGAGACGAACGGCGGGAAATTGGGCGTGACCTCGGTTTGGAAAGGGCTAGGGTAGTACACCTTGCTAGCTCGCGTCCCATCGGCATCGACCGTATCGATGACCTCGAAAGAAGACAGGTCGAGAACGAGAGCTCCGTCGATATCCAAAGTAGTCCTTATGAGCTTGGCCGCACTGTCATAAATGTTTTGGAGCCCAGAACTTCTAGAGGACGGAAGGTTCCCCGTCTCGTCGTCTGCCCACTCCATGGCCAGACACTCGCGAGTGAAGCGCTCGATGGAAGCTTGCATGCGATCTCGCATTCGGAGGTGAATCTGCGAGAGAAGATCACGCCATCGCCCTCATCGTCAGTATCGTGGTCGACGAAACGCAACGTCAAATCGCTCGCTTACCTTGTCCTTCCAAAGCTCCATCTCCCGCATTACTATCGACGCAAACTCCTTGAGCGTGTGCCTCTGGCGCGGATTAAATTCCGTCCTCGGTCGGTCATCCATGACACACAGGCTGCCAATGTTGAAGCCATCGGAAGTCCGCTGCCGTATTTAACGAGAAAAAAGAAGTGAGCACACATGGACTTTTGTGTTAAGAAAAGAGAAGCCGCTCACCAAGGGTGCTCCGGCGTAGAACCGGATCTGGAGACCGCTCTTGACCAGGGGCTATAAAGGAGCGCAAGGACAAGCATTCGCGGCATCGTGTCGGCCAGCAGGAACGCGTAAGACTGGTAACATACGTTCCATCGCCGCCGTCATATTCCAACACCGAAACGGGCCGGAAACTCACATTCTTCGCAAATCGCCAGTCCTTCGTAGCGTCGAGGACAACCAACGGCTCTCCGCCCTGTTGGAGGATGGCGTGGGCGCAAAAGGACACGTCTCTGTCCTTCTGTATTCGCTTCGCCTCCTCAGTGGACGTACCGGCTAACGAGCGGAAGAGGAAAGAGTAAAAATCTGCGCAGAGCAATATGAAAGGACGGAGACAAACGAAACGACGAAGTCCAACTCACACTCCGACTTGAACCACTGCGTGTCCTCATCGATTAAGCTGATCAACACAATCTTTGTCTGGAACACCAACTTGGCCAGATGAGCGATCCGATCAAAATTGACGTCCCGAGCGGTGTTCAGGATGCCGAACCTGTTGAGAGCCTTCTTGCGCTCGGCCTCGTTCGGAGGGTGCGGGGCGGGAAGGAAACCGTGACGGAGGAAGAACTCTTCGGCCTTGCGGCCCGACGTGAAAGGCGAAGTGGAGGGCCCACCGGGAGCGGGACGCGTCTCGATGCGGCGCTTGCCCAGTGTGGACGTGACTGTCGTGCCTCCGCCTCCCGCCGTCGATGGCATATGAGTGGCGTCGGTCGTTATTGAGCGAGCAAGGGGGGCCGAGACAAGGTCCCTCTTCTCGTCTGCCGCCGGAGCACTGGCCGTACTGGCCGCGATCGCGGAGGAAGACGATGCGGACGAACCGGATTGTGAAAGGACGATGGTTAATTTGTCCTCAGGCGGCTCGCTGACCGAGGTCGTAGCCGGCACTTTGACGATGCTCTCAGAGCTTGCGGGTTGGAGGGGTGGACTTTGGAGCGAAAAGCCGGACTTGGGGGCGTTGCCGGGAAAGCTGAGCGAGTGCGTCGTGGACATTCGAGCATCCCCGAACTCAGAAGGCATAGGCCAATCTTCGTGCTGTCGCAGACGGTTGTCCTCCAGAGACATTCGTATCGTTTCGGCGTTCACATCGCCAGTAGTTCGCCGAGCTTCTTCCTCGGCCCTCTCCTTCGGCGGGAACTGGGTCGAGAATGCTTCCAGCGCCGCGTCGATCCTCTGGTCCTTCACCTTGCCGCCAGCGGAAAAAGCCCTCTCAGACAAGCGAGGAGGAGAAGAGTAAGTCGTGTTGATCGTATGCAGCGTCGGCGCCGACAATGATCCGCTCGACGATGGCGTGGAGGCCGGAACGAGCGGCTCTGCGCTTTGAACAGGCGTAGGATCCGGACGTGAGGGCAGCGACGGTAAGCTGCCGTCAGCCGTCGAGCTCCTCTCCCCGTCCCTTGCCGCCTGCAGCTCCGTTCGCTTCTCATCACAAGCGCGAGCGCTCTCGACAGAAACAGTCGCTCCGGTCGGCACCTCCTCCCCCAGAGAGTCACTTCCGCTGCCTCCGAGGCTGGAGCGGCTGTTCGCGGACAGAATGCCCAAGGCGGATGAGTGCGGAGTGGTCATGGGCGTAGGATCGTTCAAGTCCTTCGCGCTACAGGCCTTCTCCGTGCCGCTCGACGGTGCAGGACTGGCGCTGTTTCGATCCGACCATCGTCCTCCCTCGTGCGTTTCGCGCCCGGCCGCCGATGACGATGCGGAATCGGTGATGGTCCTCCCAGAAGAGTCCCCAGGCCGCGACGCCGCTCGCTCGTGGTATGGGAAGCCAAAGTAATCGCCCAAGTCATCGCCTTTGACCTCATCCTTCCCTTGTCCCGGCGTCGGTTGGCTGGCTTCGATGATCGGATGAGGTCGACTGGGCAAAGCTCCCGAGCTGCCCGGTGCTGCTCCACTCGTATCCGACCAAGGAAAGAGCTCTGGCGTGCTCCGGGAGCTGGAGGGAGAACGAAGAACGGCCGTGCCTTTGGGTGCCCTTGTCAAATCAGACGATGTGGACGACGCACTGAGCTGCTGAGGTGGAGACGACGGTCCAACAGGCTTGATCTGTGCACCGTGAATGGCGGCGTAGGCGGCCGCAGCGTCGCTACTAGAGGTGACTATGTCGGCAAGCGGTGGTTGACCGAGCATAGATGGTGAGCCAATGGGCGGCAGAGTGGCTCTTCGAGAGAGGGCAGACGACGGAATGACGGCTTCATCGACGAGCAATTCATTCTGCGGGTCCGGCAGAACGGGGCTCCAGGGAAAGTCACTTGGGGTGTACGTCTGTCCACGTTCTTTCCCGGGGCTGTGCGTCAGGACAGTGTTGAAGGACTCGAAGGACGCCAAGGCGGTCTCCACTCCCGCCACTGGGGTGGGCATGGAAGGGATCATAGGCGTGCTGATGACCGATCTGCCATCCTGATCAAAAGCTTGGGGCGCGATAGGACGAGCGAAGTAAGACACTTCCGGTGGTACGGGCGTGGAAGAAGGCTCATCCGATGAAGAGAGGTGCAGACTGGAAAGGGAAGGCGGGGCAGGCGGTATCGAACCAGGATCGTACGCCTTGACGTCCTCGGCCAAAGGCGTGGTCGCCAAAGAGGAGAATTGCGGTGGGTATGGCATGCGATTCGGGTCCCAGTTCCCACGAGCGTAAGCGTGGGTGAAAGTTGCCCAGTCGAAGGCGTGAGCCGGGCGACTGGAAAGATGACGAGGATGATGGGCGGGAGTTGGGGGAAAGAAAACGCCAGCTTTGTCTGGTTTGGTCGGGGACTCCTCGAAGAGGGCGGATGGCGTCGGGGCGGTCACCTCGTCTTCCAGCACACTGCTGCGCGAGAGACTGTCTCTGCGGCTGCTGTCGCCGGAAAATGAGTTGGGAGGTGAGAAGGCGCTCCCTGGCCTCGAATCACTGCCCGAAGACGAGGAGGATGAGATCATGTCTATGGCTGATACCTTGGCAGGCCTCGCTGCCTCATGTCCTCTCCCGAAAGTGCCGCTGGCCCTCCATGCTCCCCGGCGGACGCTGGCGCCAGGCAGCTGCGAACTGGTGGAAGGTCTAGTGAAGGGCCCGACGCTAGCTGAAGCGGCTGGACGAGCTCTTGAACCCTCCTTTCGTGGCCTGTCAGCCGCACGGCTGCCGTCCTTGCCCTGTGAATCGGACGAACTGGGGCGAGCTTTGTTGCCATTCTCGGCCAAGGCAGCCTTTTCTGGCGGGCGCATGCCGAGGCGAGTGAGCAGAAGAGGGCACCCGCTCTAGGACCGCGGCAGATATCGTCAACTTGGGAAGAGAAGGCGGCGAAGAGGGGGATATGGAAGGCTATGGAAGGAAGTGTGGGTGAGAAGGTCGGGCGGCGGATCGAGGCGTGGCCGACCAAGATGCGAGGAGAAGCTTTGGAAAGATTGGTGTGGCCAGAGCTGGAGAGTCACGAGATATGCCCTGGGAGGACTGTATCTTCACAAGCCTGGACGCAGGACCAGATTGGCAAGCGCCTACGAGAGAGAGCTACGATCATGAAATCGGTAAGGAGAGGAGAGTGGGAAGATCAACAAACCCGTTGGTCCAGCAACACGCAATACCAGCGAGTCGAGCGATACATGAAACACCAGAAACGAAGACAGAGACGCGTAGACGGGGTGGCGACGGGATCGACGACGCGCAAATAGACGGCCCGACGGGACGGATGGCTGACCGCGTGTATGACGTCGTCGTTGGCACGCCCTCTCATCTTCGTACTTGATGGATGCGATACCGCACTATGCAAAGCGGGCGCTTTTGGGGCACGTCTGCTCTGCTCTGGGAGGGCATCGACCGGTCCCATCGCCAAACCCTTTTCCAGGTCATCCAGGCCATCTACCCAAAAAATGCCTTCTCGACCCTGCCCATCTCGGCCAATGACCCTAGTTCTCTCCTTGCGTCCATCCATCCATACGAGTCGCCAACGCCCAGCCAAGATGGCAAGAAACTTGCGACCTCAAACGCGTCGTTCTCGGCATCATACCCGCATCTAGGAACGCTGGTACTCACCAACTGACCCGCCTAATGCGATCCGCGACGTCTCTGCGCAGAGGGCTGTTGACGGAATGGAGACGGTGTGGGCGGTCGGCGAGGGTTACAGAGGTATGGGGCGAGAGAGCACACCTGAAATCGGAGACGGCTGAAAAGCGATCGTCGTGCTAGCGCTGTGGGCTGGGTGGACCAAGCCCGGTCTTGGCGAGCACAGCGAACGCAGGGTAGGTGCGAGCGGACGGAACGGAACTCGCAAAAGGGGAGATGTGATCGTTGCCTGTTGAGTGGCTCGCGAGGACAGCTGGAATGGGACGACGATCTGGTTGGACGATGAGTAGGTGGACTTGGCGATGCGGGGGAACGGTGGACGATGGGCCGAGGTGTCGAAGCAACTATGAGCAGGCTTTAATCTGGTTGGCCTGGTCTACTTGACCCCCTTTTCATCCGTCCGCTCGTTGCCGCCAACGGTGCTGCGCGGGGTAGAGGGAGAGTGGGCGGGCAACACTGAGGGGTTGAGCGTATCGAAAGGAGAGATGAGAGGTTGGTAATGAAGGGAAGAGAATGGGAGGTGTGTTGTGTTTGGGTGTCGTCGTACATGCACCGCTCGGTCATCAGGCAACCAACGTCCGCTTCTGTCCGGCCCTAACTCGCCGACGTCATCGACGAAGATCGCCGCAGCATAACGTTCTCATTGTAATGGCGATCCCTCGAGTAGTGCGACTGACTGGATGACGGCCGCTCCATGGCACGCGACACCTCACACAAGTGCACACATGACAACAACGCATTATGACGGAGGGATGCGCAAAAGCACCTCCTTCACCCTCTCTTGCATGCCTTGCCCCTGACCTTTCGACCTTGCAACTTTATGGGCGGCCTTAAGGGCAAGCCTACGGGTGGCGTTAAGGGCGGACTCCTTCCATCATAGACGCACGAGGACCAAGAAGATCGACTCCGGCAAGCAAGCCTGGTCACAACATGGCACAGCAAAAGCAGAGGGTCTCCGAGCCGTTGAGAGCATGCTGGAATACGAAGGACGTGCGGATCGCTACAGTGTGTGTTGACTATGAACCAGAGTCCAGCGCTCTTGAGAACCCTCATGACACTGGCTCACTCCGTATGGTAACTGGACGAGTTGAGAGTCGGCACACGCTGTAGAATTGTGGTTCTACACGTTCTTCGCATTTCCCAGCATGCTCTCAACGACTTGAAGACTTTCCTTTTGCTGTGACCATATTGCGACTTGGGTCGCTTGTCGGAGTCGATCTTCTTGGTCGTCGTGCCGGTTGAGCTCATAAACCTATTGGGAGGTTGAGGACTACTTGATTCAACTCATTTGTCGTGCAAAGATCTCTTCTTTTATACACATGAATGTGGACAAAGGAAGGCGAACAATCGGGAGAGATGCGTCAGGATGATGGAAGATGACCGAGAGTTGACGTTTGCTTTCCTTGCTTCCATCGTGTGCGCTGTGCTCCTTGGCGGTGTTGGCATTGCAAAGCGCTTCATTCGACTGAAAAGGTCGGAGTCTTACTTGGAGTCCTGGCGACTCGGTCGCAGTTGACTGCATTAGACGTATGTAGTTCGACCATGTACAAGGTGAGCACGTAATTTGGGCCATAGAGTAAAAGAAAGGACGCTTTATTCCCTTGCAATGTACGACGACGGACGGGAGAGAAAGACGGGACTTGTCTACAGGCCAGTCTTGCGGCTGAGTGAAGAGGACGGTCCAGAAAGACAGGGTAGAGGCAACAAGGCAAGAAAAGGGCGAAAGAAATGATGAAGAGAGCAGAGACCGCGCATCAAAAAGCCCAAAAGCAGCAAGCGCACATAAAGCGCAAGGATGGAGGAGTGAAGGGCCATGATAAGAAGAGGGCAAGGAAGAAGACACCGACCCGTCAGCAAAAGCAATGTCCGTTGTCCACATAAAGCATTCCGTTCGACATCATGTCCTTCTGATATCTTCCCTCTGGTCAGTGGCATGTTGCCAATGGATGGCGAGCCAAGACGCTGCCTCCCCTCCACCCGGTCCATCCTTTACAACGTGCCCTCATCCAGGTTCCATGTCGGCGAGCGACACAACGCGACATTGTTGACGCCCAGATAACGTCCCCAGTTCCCGCCTCCACAAGCAGCATCCACAGTGCCGCATCAAGAAAAAAATGGACGAAGTAAGAGGACGAGAGCAAGACACCCACAACTGGTACCAGCATGAGATGAACGGAAGCGAGAAGCCGGTGGCCAGGAAAGCGACGATCTTGAACGCGAGGGGACCCTTCTGTGATCCGCGACGAGTGGAGGTAGTGGTGAGAGATAAATGGGAAAGGAAGAGATAGCATAAAAAGGGAATGCATGCGCGAGCGAAGCGCGTTAGCATCGCCGCGCGGCAGTTCAACTATCGGAAGGAGACACGCCACGATAAAGAGCTCTGGATGGGCAAGAATAAAAAACGCACTTTGTCGTACTTGAAGGGCATGTTCTGTACGCATCAAACGGATCAGATCGAATGAAGACAGAGAAATTAGAGAGAAGGGGATAAAAGGCGACAGCCCGTCGATGCGAGTCAGTATCAAAACGTGCTACTGCCGTCAAGAACGGTGCATCCATGCCAAGACCCGGCTATTAGAGCATGGCCTCTTCCCATTGCCCCTTCCCATAGCCTCGAAATGAATGACAGCACTGGCTGCCACAACTGAGTCCAGTCCACTCCGATCCATCTCACGTCGTCCGCTCCAACCCAGGCGCCCTGCTGGAAAGCCCGGCTACTCACGTCTCCCACTTTGTTCTCGATGTGGATCATCCTGATCCCACCGAGACGGCGGGGGGCGCTGAGGGCAAGAGAGGTGGCGGCGCGGCGGGCGAGAAGGCTCATCGTGTCCCTTCGAAAGCTGAGGTGTGGGTGGAGGAAAGGCAATAGCCGATATGCCGTCGGCGGACGCCGGATCGCGACTGGATCTTCGATTGGCCGGCTGCGTGCACGAGAGAGTCACGAGCACGAGCACGCTCTGCGCACGCACGGTTGATGGAGAGTCACGTGCCATGTATACGCATACTTGTGTACGCGATCGGCCGAGTGTGCGTATACGCATAGCGAAGGCGCGCGCAAAGGGCTCCGCCCTGATTGGCCGCTCTCCGATCCGCTTCTAGCCGTGCCTTCAACCGTCGCCCAGTCGGTGATCACCGTCGTCCGCTCCGCCACCTCCCTCGTGCGCTTTCTTCTTCACTCGTCTCCAACTTCTAGTTTCCTCTTCTCGCCGAGGATAGAAAGGGTGCAAAGCGGAGATGAGGTCGGCCGGTGAGTGCTCACAGCCAATCTGTCGCCGATGGGAAGGGAGGAAAGAAGGAAGGAGGAGGTATCATATCTGACTCTGCGGACGTACTGACCTTCTTCTCACCGCTTCTCGGCTCGAACACTGCCAGCTCTTCTCGCTCGCCAGGTTGCGCGCACGGCCGCCGCTCGTTCCGTCTCTTCCTCCTCTCCCGCCGCGGTAGCCTCCGTTGCCTCCTCCCGAGGCTTCGCCACCGTTACCGACGCGCCGAAGCGCTCTCATGGCAACCTTAGGGACCAGGATCGTATCTTCACCAACGCGTACTGCAGGCATGACCACTTGCTCAAGGGTGCAAAGGTAAGTACTCAGCGTTTGACACTGGCCTCGTCTGCTCGACGCTGCTAGCTGTCTTTCCAGTTGACTTTCGCAAAGACATTTGCTGACCGTGTTCTACCCGTCGTCTTCAATAGTCGCGTGGTGACTGGCACCGCACCAAGGACATCATCCTCAAGGGTGACACTTGGATCATCAACCAGGTCAAGGCCTCAGGCCTCCGAGGTCGCGGTGGTGCCGGATTTCCCTCCGGTCTCAAGTGGTCTTTCATGAACAAGCCCGGCTGGGAGAACGACAAGCGACCGAGGTATCTTGTCGTGAACGCAGACGAGGGCGAGCCGGGGACGTGCAAGGATCGAGAGATCATGCGGGGTGACCCCCACAAGCTTGTCGAGGGTTGTTTGGTGGCTGGGAGGGCCATGAACGCCAACGCAGGTGGGTCGACGGCGCGCGTCAACAAGGCAGGTAAAGTTGGTCGCTCACTTCTGAATGCTATCACTTTCCGTCTCTAGCGTACATTTACGTCCGCGGCGAGTTTTACCTCGAAGCTGCCCATCTACAGGCCGCTATTAACGAGGCTTACAAGGAGGGCCTCATCGGCAAGAACGCCTGTGGTTCCGGCTATGATTTTGACGTCTACGTTCACCGTGGTGCCGGTGCTTACATTTGCGGCGAAGAGACGGCTCTGATCGAGTCGATCGAGGGCAAACAAGGCAAGCCTCGACTCAAGCCTCCGTTCCCCGCAGATGTCGGTCTCTTCGGCTGCCCCACCACCGTCGCCAACGTCGAGACCGTCGCCGTCGCGCCCACCATCTGTCGTCGCGGCGGTGAGTGGTTCGCCGGCTTCGGAAGGGAGAAGAACCACGGTACCAAGCTCTTCGCCGTCAGCGGACACGTCAACTACCCCTGCGTCATCGAAGAGGAGATGAGCATGCCACTCCGCGAGCTCATCGAGAGGCACTGCGGTGGCGTGCGCGGCGGGTGGGACAACCTGCTTGGCATCGTTCCTGGTGGAAGCTCGGTGCCGATCATTCCTAAGGAAGTTTGCGAGGACGTCCTGTGAGTCGACGTGACCCTCCTGTTACCCTCTTTGTTACAATTTGCTTATCCGGTCCTCTCTATCGATTGGCTTTCGCGTTCAGTCTCGACTTCGACTCGCTTCGTGACGCACAGACGGCCCTCGGTACGGGTGCCATCATCGTCATGGACAAGTCTACCGACGTCGTCTCCGCCATTGCCCGGTTCGCCAAGGTGCGTATCTGTCTGCTGCATGGGTGCCGACGAGCTGGATTGGGATCGATTTACTGACTGGCTCCTTTTCTCTCGACATGGACAGTTTTACCATCACGAGAGTTGCGGTCAGTGCACTCCCTGTCGCGAGGGCACCAAGTGGATGAACAACATCATGGAGCGGTATGTTACGCAAATGCATTTAAGCTCAGAAGTCATCCGTTCCTCTGTTGCTCACATCAAACTGGATGTCGACGCACAGCTTCGTTCAAGGCCGCGGCAATAGGCGAGAGATCGACATGCTCCTCGAGCTCACCAAGGAGATCGAAGGTCACACCATCTGCGCTCTTGGCGACGCTGCCGCGTGGCCGATACAAGGAGTGAGTTTCATATCGTGGCTACACTCCTACCATCCTGAATCACTCATCTAAGGACAAAATAACTCACACTCTTCTCATCCACGAACAACCAGCTCATGCGCCACTTCCGCCCTGAAGTGGAGGCCCGACTGGATGAGTTCCGCCAGAAGCATGGCGAGGTCCTCGTCGGTGGAAGGATCCTCAGCGAGCAAGACCCTTCTCTCGCTTTGCCGGGCAACATTCGCGTGCCCAGCGCCGGCAGCGAGACTCCCTCCCTCAGCGCCCCCTGATTTGATGGGATTCCATTCGGTTTGGCTCGATCCTCGTCTTCCCAACTTCTGTCCGTTTCGGCGGAGCGGAAAATTAAGTATATTAGTCGCGTGCTGACAGGAGGGGGTCATACCCGCCTGTCTGTCGGTCTTTCCATCGAAATTTCGGTGATCATCCACTCCCTCGCTTCTCTCCTCCCTCTCCACCCTCTTCCTCGCTACCCTTCCCTCCGTGTGCGTTTGTCTACGCTGGGATTGAAAGTAGAATGCAAAGGCAGCATGTTCGGATATGTCGTTGCAAATGCCCCGTATTTTTCTTATCTGTTCAGCATGGCCCGCCCCGGCGGCCGGCAGAGCATGGGGGGCGATTCAAGATGTGTGTGATGCAAATGTTTTCCAGAAAGAACGTCAGACGTCGACTATCACGTCGTGACGTCCGGTCGGGAAACAGGTTTAGCCCACCTGCCTGCCTATTCAGCATCGCAGATTCTCCGAAGCCACGCGTGACATGGCCTTCTTGAACGTCGGTCGTCGAAGATTGTTACTGATGGAGGGAGACCGTGGAGGTTGGTCCAAGGGGTTGTCCTCTTTGCAGTTTGATAAAAAAAGGTTCTTCACTAAGCCTTTTTAGAGACTGGAAGAGGGCGGGAAAGATGCCGGGCCGGGCCGGTCTGGACGCCGCCGCCGCCGCTTTGCCTCTAAGCTCGCGTCGGCGGGCTGAAAAAAAGGAGGCAGCCAGTCACCTTCGGGGCTTGACTGTCTTCGCAGGAGTCCTTTCTTCTGCTCTTGGCGACCCAACCCTACGCGGCCGGCACATCAAACGGCGGAACTTTAGACGTTCTTCCCTCCCACCGCTTGAACGATCGGCGGACTGGACCTTTCTAATTCAACAGGCACCGGGGGGGGGGGGGGGGGGGGGGGGGGGGAAGGGGGAACTAGATTACAGGGAGTGAAAGCATGCGGACCAGCTCGCGCTATTGACCAACTACCTACCGTAACGGGTACGCGCACCCGCTCGAGCGAGACGAGACGAGATGAGGAGCTCACATAGCTATTTAGCTGGCCGCGGTGACTCGGGTCATCGCCGTCGGTCCGTGAGTGTTGCTGCGAGCGAGCGGGCACAAAGGAAGAGGGAGAAAGACGTCAGCGCGCTCCAACCGACCCCGCCTGATCACCGGGTAGAGGAGGGTGCGAAGGACAGGGTTCTCACTAGTCGGTCTTAGAGACGTAGTTCTTCGCGAACGGATCGTTGAAGACGAGCTGGAGATGACAGTGCCAACGAAGAAACAAGCGGACGAGGCAAAAGAGGACGAGAGACATGCGATGAGCGTGTCGGGAACAACTTCTTTCATTCGCGCCGCATGATCGGCCGGAATTCCAGCCACAATCTCTGCGCATTACGGAGCGTGACGCGCCAAAGCTCACTTTCGCCATGATGGTGGCTCCCAAAAAGACGGCGAGATCGGTGCGTTCCTTGAACTCTGCGAAGTAGTCCGGCACCTTGAGCAGGCGTACGCTGCGCGGCTGGGTGGACAGCTCGGCCATGTTCGGGTCCGTCGGGTCGGTCACAAAGCGGGCTAGTTCCGGCTGGAGACTTGCAGAGAGGCCTGGGGGCGGGGTGGAGGGAGGAAAGAGGTACGATGAAACAGGGTGAGAGAAGGTGTCGGCAACCGACATGGAGAAAGTGGCAGGTAAAATTTTCAAATCTTCCGGCGACTCACCTTTGATGGCCGTCGCCGCACCGGTGACTAAGACGTTTTCCCAAAGCAAAGGTCGTTTCTCGACGTCGCAAGCAGACACGGCGAGGTATGCCGCCTCCGGCACACTGAGCCTCCGATCTTCTTCTGCGAAGACCGCGTCCCTACCCACTCTCGCGCGCGCGCCCTCGCCATGGCCGGTGCCGTTCGTCTGGACGTCCGACGTCCGACCGCCGACCTCGCTCGACTCCATACCGTCAAGGCACCGCAAGAGGTCCGGGTCTACAAGCGGCTCCCAAAACTTGAAGCGCGAGGATCCAACGCGGATCCTCTGGCCTCGAAATTCTAGCACGGTGCCGACCTCGGTGCTCCCGCCCTCCTGACGCAGCGAGCCGTTGTTGTTTTCCTCGCCTCGGGAGCCTGCCGCTGCGTCCGCAGAATGACCTCCTTGTATGGCGGCCGCTCCTCCTGCAATGATCTCCTTCTCCTTTCCCTGTACCAACGCCGTCGCCACGTCGAACGTTCCCTCGTCCTCTGCGACCGCTTGCTCCTCCGCGGCACCGGGGGCAGGGACGCGGAGGTAGCCCGAGATCCTGAGGTGCCGAGCGAGGTCAAGCAGGGCGGTCTGAAGGGCGTCACTGTCGCCGCCCTCCCGACCTCGCTCCGCCTCAGCGTCCATGAGGGTGCTCTGAAGCACCTTGACGATGCTCTCATCCTGCCGGAGCACATGGGCAAGATACCGGTCCATGTGCTTGACGCCCACGTGGACCCGGACGCCGGCGTGGTGCTGCACGCTCGTATCCACCACCGGCACCACATCCGTCTTTTCCCACCCGATATCGATGGCAACGCCGGTGAGCGTGCCCACGGCGTACATCTCCACGAGCGGGGACTCGGTGAGACAGAGGCCGGGCACGTTGAACTTTTCAAAAAAGATTTGGGTGATGCGTTGGTGGGTGACGATGGAAAGGAAGGGGGGAATTACGACCATGACGTGGGATTCGTTTCGGGAGCGGTGGAGGGAGAGAAGTCGGAAGAGGAGATGCTTCCTGTATGGCGCGTTCGACGAGGCGGCGGGTCCATAAGGCGATGGAGACATGGATGGACGGTTGGGTGAAAACATGGGCCTGCGCATCAGCGTCCATGCACTCATGAAAGTGACCTGCAGCCCGTGCGACATGATGGTAGCACGAAGCGTCAGCTCACCAAAGCGCTTCCATTCCCTCCCAATTAACGATCGCCCCCTTGCGCATCGGCCAAGAGATCTCAAGGTCCTCGCCATTTTGCTCCGCCTCGTCGAGATCTTTTCCGACGAGATAAGCAGACGCCGGAGGCCTCGAGTTGAGATTGGAAGGATTCGGCGGCGTTGCAGGTGGGGCGGGAGCAGACGGTGCCTCCCCGTTGGCGGCGGGCGCAGGCGTCGCAGGGGCAGAGACAGCGGCTGACGCGGAGAAAGAGAGTGGGTTGGATGGTGCAAGGGCGGGGGGAAAGGCCGATTTGCGCAATCCGACTCGGGCCGACAGCTCCTGTAGGAGGGAATGGGTGAAGACGAGGGGCGGGAAGCAGAGGGGTGCGACGGACAGCACGATAGACGGAGCATCGACGTGAGTGTCGAGCCGTGCGAGGTAGAAGGCGGATCCAACATGCGGAGCTGCGTCGCTCTGAATTGGGAGGAATTCGGATGAACACTCTACTCACCACTGTCGGTCTTCGGAAGAGCTCGTGGATGCCGAGACCGGCGCGAATTGTATGCGATCCACAGACGAGGATGACGGCGCTCGCGTCGCGACTCATCGCGCTACGGTTATCACCACTTTTACCAAAATGACCTCCTTATCCCTTCAAAGCGTGGAGACGCAGGCAACGAAGGAGATGGAATGGGAAGGAGCGAGGGATGGAAGAGGTTGGCGAGGGGGTCGAAGTGGTCCTCGAAGAAGAGCGCGTCGGCGCGATCGGTGGAAGCGCTTTTTCGCCGTCCGTCGAACGACGAGTCGTCCAAGGCGGGGAGGCAAGATGCAAGGAACTGGCGGCGTCGCAAACGTTCCCGAGGAGCACTCTGCGGAGAGCTCTCACGAGCTGGTGGTGTCGGCCTCCTTCAATCTCGTCGAGCGTCACCGTCGTGTGAGGTGGTCGGTCGAGTACGACTTGCCGCAGCTCAGCACGTGCGCGCTCCGGACGAGTTTACACAAGGAGGGACTTGGACTTGACTGAGGGACAACGAGCGACGAGGCGGTGGCCCATCGTGTAGGCGTAGACAGCCGTCCTGTAGACAACGCACACAAGACGACGTTTGCCGCGCTCGGGCATCGCATGCTGTAGTCCGTAATCCGTCACGATGTTTACCTGTAAAGAGCGATGCGGGTGGAGAAGGCGCGACTGGCCGATCGGACCAACGGGGGCCACGGCTTGGATGACCCGCGACGTACATCTATCTCCCTCGCCTCGGTCTCGTCGGCGGCAACTACATAAACACGTCCGACTTGCGTCATCCCATCATCTCTCGCCAACACCTGCCCTCTCCCCACGCCGTCGCGCCAGCTAGCGGGCCGCTTCTCTTTCGCAGACGGAAGCACCTCTCAGAATGGCGAACGCCGATCAAGCTGGAAGTGTCGAGGTCGAACAGACCGACTACTCACGCTGGAGGCTCGAGGTCGATCACGGAAGGCACGTATGGCGCTATCTCCGCGACGATGACGAGGCAAAGGCGTGGAAGCAGACGGAGGAGGACAAGTACTGGCTTGGGCTCGAGCTCGTGAGTCGTCCGCGGGCCGTACTGAGAACAACGGACGATGCCCTGGGAGATTGACTGACAGACGACGGATGGTTGGACGGCTGGGTGGGTACCTCGGCTCCATGCTACATCTTTTAACCGACCGCCCTTCTCGTCGCCCTCTCGCAGGACCCCCCTTCGCTGCCGCTTCCAACGCCGACGACGCCTCTGGAAGCAGCCAGTAACGGCTTCTCCTTCTACAAGCGCCTCCAGTCCGCCGACGGCCACTGGTCCGGCGAGTATGGCGGCCCCATGTTCCTAATCCCCGGCCTGGTCATCGGCATGTACGTCACCCATACGCCCGTGCCGGACGAGTGGAGGGTCGAGCTCGTCAGGTATCTATTCAACAGGAGGAATAAGGCGGATGGCGGCTGGGGGCTGTGAGTCTTCTCTCGGTCTCTCGCGTTCCTTCACGGGAAAGGACTTTAGTCCTCGATGGGTGATTACATGCTAATCGAGCCGTCGTTTTACTTTCCTCTTACCCTTCCGCGCATTTACCAGGCACATCGAGGGTCGCAGCACAGCGTTCGGCACTGTTATGAACTACGTCGCTCTCCGGCTGCTACGCGTCGAGGCGGATCACCCTTTCATGGTCAAGGCGCGAGCGACGATGCATGGGTTCGGTGAGCCGATCTAATGCGGAAATGGAGCTGCGGGAGAATGCGAAGACGTGGCAAAGCCAGTGGAGCATGTCGCTGTTTCACGTGTTCTCACCACTCTACCTCCCCTTCTCCTTCGATCAAAGGCGGCGGCGCAGCTGTACCTTCATGGGCCAAGCTTTGGCTCTCCGTCCTGAACGTTTACGAGTGGGAGGGTCTCAACCCGGTCCCTCCCGAGCTCTGGTGAGGGTCACACGGCAATGCGGCGACGCCCGCCTATCTCTTCTCTTTCTTCTCCAGTTTTCCCGGCTAAATTCAATTTCAACCTGCTGGCCGTACGTTCTTGTAGGGCTCTACCGGACTGGGTGCCCGTCCATCCGTGGCGATGGTGGATCCACACTCGGAACGTGTACATCCCCATGGGCTACCTGTACGGCAAGAAATTCAAGGCCGAGCTCGACCCGCTCCTCGAGTCTTTGCGTGAGGTGAGCCAGCGCTTGGAGAGATGAGATGTCACTTGGTAGGCGATGGGCAGCTCAGGTATCCACCATGCATCTGCTTTGATTCGTCGTTGCTCCCCGTCCAGGAAATCTACACCGAGCCGTACGAGACGATCGATTGGCCGGCGCAGCGCAACAATATCGCGGCGGTGGACATCTACGCGCCACACACCCGGGTGCTCGAGACGCTCATGGGCGCCCTGTCCGTCTACGAGCAATGCCTCTTTCCTCCGCTTCGACGGTACGGCATCCGCAGGGCGTATGAGCTGGTGGTGATGGAGGACGAGAACACGTGCTGCCAGGACCTGGGACCGGTCAACAAGATGCTTAACATGATTGTCCGTTGGGACGCCGACGGGCCGGAGAGCGAGGCGTTCAAGATGCACGTGGAAAAGCTGAAAGACTTTTTGTGGCTCGGCGCAGAAGGCATGATGATGTGTGGCACTAACGGCAGCCAACTCTGGGACTGCGCGTTCATCAGCCAAGCTATCGTCGAGAGTGGCTTGGCGAACGAGAGCGAAGAGAACAAGCGGAGCGCAAGAAGGGCGCTCGAGTGGCTCGACGACTGCCAGATCAGGGAGAACCCGAAGCATTACAAGGACGCTTATCGGTTCGCCACCAAGGGCGCTTGGCCGTTTAGTACCAAGGAGCAAGGGTACACTGTTAGCGACTGTACCGCGGAGGGTATGAAGGCCGTTTTGGCGTTACAAGAAGGCGTGGAGTGAGTTGTCGGTCACTTGTCGCCGGACATTTCCACACCGCGTCATCGTGCACTTTCCTCCGCGCGTCTACCTCACTCACTCGTTTATCCTTCGCCTACACAGAGGAATGCCAACGCTTGTCTCCAAGGAACGACTGTGTGACACGGTGGATCTCCTGCTCACCATGCAAAACAGCGGTGGCGGGTTCGCGTCGTACGAGACGATCAATGGCCCGCAGATTTTGGAGTACATCAACCCCGCGGAGGTCTTCGGTGCGTCTCTGCCGCCGGAGCTGGTACAAGGCAGGCAGACTTACGTTCTCCCTTTGCGTACCGATGAACCAGGCGACATCATGACCGAATTCAGTTATCCCGAATGCACCACTTCTGTCCTTGGCGGCTTGGCCACTTTCAAGAAAACGTACCCCGATTACCGCTCGGCAGACATCGAGTGAGTTGCCCCGTTCAATGCATGTCGTACTTCGGTCTGGTCCTGCTACGCTTTTGGCTCACTGATATACGAAATTTCTCGATGACCTTTCCTTTTCCTCGACCATCATCCACCTCCAGCCGCGTGACCCGCCGAGCGATCTCGTACATCCACCGCGTCCAACGTCCGGACGGCTCCTGGTTTGGCTCGTGGGGCATATGTTTCACGTACGCGACCATGTTCGCGCTCGAGAGCCTCTCCTTGGCGGGCGAGACGTTTGAGAACAGCGAGCGCGTCAGGAGGGCTTGTGCGTTCCTTATTGGGAAGCAGAAGGAGGATGGGGGATGGGGGGAGACGTTTGAGGTGGGTAGCGAAGTGCGCGCCGGACGTCGAGACACATCGCATGCGACACTCTGACTGACCCGCTTTCCATCCGCCCCGGCTCTCCCACCGGCCGTCCGCTGGCTCGGCGGCTTGTTCGGCTCACCCGCAGTCTTGCGTGACGGGCGAATACGTCCAACATGAAACCTCGCAAGTCGTCCAAACGGCGTGGGCCGTCCTGGCCCTCCTTCACGCTCGCCTTCCGGACCCGGAGCCGGTGAAGCAAGGTGTGAAGTTGATCATGTCGAGGCAGAGGCCGGATGGACGGTGGGAGCAGGAATCGATCGAGGGAATTTTCAACAAGTTGAGTCCGTCGAGCATCCGCTTGCTCGTCCTGTTTTCCGCACTTCGGGCCTGCTCATAGACTGACGTATCTCCCATGTCTCTTTCCCCTCTACCTCTTGGATGCACTCGACCTTAGGAACTGCGCCATCTCGTACCCTAACTTCAAGCATTCCTTCACCATCTGGGCGCTGGGCAAAGCCCACCGCAGGTTCGAGGGGAAGGTGGATTGGTCTTCGTGATGCCATCAGCGCGTATACCAGTAGGTCAAAGTTTGTCTGTCAACAGCTGTACGGTAGAAACTCGATATATGTGTGTTGCCGAAAATTACGACCAGTGCCGATCCGAGCTCGATCAAGTTGCGGGGAGTTATCGCACAGAAGCACCTAACCGGGCCGTCGGGGCCGCACTCGGGCCGGAATGATATTCCTGGCCGGAGCGGGTCGGGTCTTCCGGGCGGTCTTTGATCACGAGCTCACTCTCCCGTGAGCAGCTGATAGAACTCGCCGCCCCGCCGTCCCTCTTCCATCTACCACTTTCCCGCTCAGGACTATTTTCCCCCTCTTTTGCTCGTCCCTTGTCCGTTAGTTCCCTTTCCACTTCTCTTGCTCTTTGCAATCGCCTCCTTGCTCTCGGTCCCTCTGTCCAGTGTCGCTGCCCTGCAAGTTAGATTTGCCTACCCACCCATCCGCTTGCGCCTTTCTCCAACCGCCGCGATCCGCCCGCGACAATGCCTTCCGCCACTCCAGACCGTTTCGTCTCTCAACCTCGTACCGTAGCCATCGTTGGCTGTCCCTTCTCTGGAGGCCAGCGCAGGGCGGGTGTTGACGAAGGCCCCATCCAGCTCGTGCAGGCAGGCTTGTTGGAGCAGATCAAGGAGCTCGGGTGGAACGTCGAGTTTGATGGTCATCATCAGTTTGAGGTGAGTTCTTCGCTTCTTCTCTGGCCTTTGGGCGACGTTGTTATGTGGGCGGTCGGATGAGGGGGTGGGATTTATATATGATGTCTTTTTTTGCACGCCAATGAGGCCATTGGTAGCATACAACAATGGCACCGACTGACCGCTCTCTCCCATGGGCCTCCTTATGTTCTCCCTTTGTATTCTCAGGAGGTCAACGCCTTAGACGATCCGGACGTGGGGAAGATAAAGCGCCCCCGGATGGTCAGCGGCGTGTGCAAAGCGGTGAGCGACGTGGTGTACGAGCACGCCAAGAAGGGAAGCCTACCTGTCACTCTCGGCGGGGATCACAGTTTGGTGAGTTGTCAAGTCGAGTGTTTGGACCGCTTGTACCATCTTCCCGCTGTACGTTTACCTTTGCGCTCTCTTTGTCCTGGTGGTTCCCTGGTTTTGGTAGGCCATGGGCACCGTCTCTGGCGTTCTCAGGCAGCATCCGGACGCATGCCTGATCTGGATCGATGCCCATGCGGACATCAATACTCCAGACTCGACGGTGAGCGCCATTGTCGAGAGATGAAGCCCGGCACGGCGGCTATATGTTGCTGAGCTGACCGTAATGTGTATTATTACGCCGCTCTAGGACACCGGCAACCTGCACGGCTGCCCCGTCTCGTTCCTCTTAGGCCTGAAAGGAACAGCCGTGGCACCGTTCAATACCTGGCTGACGTCGCCGGCTCAAGAGAAGCCCATTCTCGACGCCTCCAGACTGGTTTACATAGGCCTCCGCGACGTGGACACTCCGGAGAAGCGTATCCTGAAGGAGAATGGAATCAGGGCCTTCAGCATGCACGAGGTCGACAAGCACGGCATCGGCAAGGTCGTTGAGATGGCCCTCGATGCAGTCAACCCGGGCAGGGACAGGCCCATTCATTTGAGCTTCGACGTCGATGCGCTTGATCCTACTGTTGCGCCGAGCACCGGTACTCCTGTAAGTCTCACATTTGCCGTCTGCTCGGGCCCTTGAAAATACTGTCGAGGATGGCTTGGCTCGATTGCTCACGATAACTTTTTTCTTATCCTTTTTCGCCCCCACAGGTTCGCGGAGGCCTGACCTTCCGCGAAGGCCACTACATTTGCGAGGCAATTGCGGAGACGGGTCTGTTGGTGGGATTGGACCTCATGGAAGTCAACCCTTCGCTGCAGGACCCAGAGGCTGTCGCTCAGACCGTCAAGGTGTGTGTTTTGGTCACTTGTGCTGACTCTTTTTCAACTTTTGGATGTTGGGTCGACTGGCCGGCCTACTGGTTGCACTGTCGTCGTCGTCGTCGTCGTTCGCGTTCTGATGAATCGATCTAATCACTCGCTTCTTCCTTCCTTTTCACAGGTTGGGTGCTCGCTCATTCGTTCGTCGTTGGGTGAGTCACGTGGCGAAGTGATTCGAGGCGTCGATAGAGGAGGGAAATACCAGGGATGTCCGTGCGTGCGTGCGTGCGTCGTGCTCAATACCATGTGCGTCACCTCTTCTGTCTTCCCCCCTCTCCCCTCCCTTCGACCATGCCGCAATACAGGAGAGACGCTGCTCTGAGTCCGTTAAAGGTAACCCGCGTTTTCCTCGATCGCGCTAGAATGTCCATTACGGAAAGGTCTGGCAGTCTCTCGGGAAGCTCTGGTCGCCGCTTGCTTTGTAGAATCCGGCGTCTTGGCCCTTTCTCCCTGGCTTTCGCGGAAATTTCTCCTCTCCCACTTCGATCGGGCTACGGTCTCGCCGTTGGCATTGGCTTTCTAGGTTCGACCGTTCTTCGGGGATGAAATGGGGTGGACAAGAAAGGATGGGCTGGGGTCGTCATTGTCGTTGTCTTTCTGAGCATGTGGATAGAAGTCTTTTTGTGGTCCCTGAATGGTGCGTATGTTCGCCCGGCTTCACCCGTTCACTATTATATAGCGCCTTATGAGCGTGAACGCCACAAGGATGGCAGAGTCGATCGCCGGTCGTCAATGAAATGAGCCTCACGAACGCTAGACCAATGGAGGCCCTTTTTTTTTTACATTTCCTCCGTCAACATTACACCAAAACAGTCTTGGAGAGCAATATCCTCTCCCACTCTTTCAGGCTCTCGCCCCCTTCCGTTTCCGTTTCCATCTCCGCGCTTTCCCCCCGTGTGTCCGCGCCGATGCTGTTCGGCCGACCTCGTCGGGACGCCTTCTCTTCCTCGAACTCTGCCAGCGCCCGCTCGAAGACGTCCCACGGGATGCAGTTGCCTCCTCCCCCAATATCAGCGGTCCCGGCCTCTGAGGCGACGACGGCCCCGGTCTCGGACGCGACACTGAACTCGCCCTGCCTCGTCCGTCGGAGCATGACGACGTGCGCGGCGCTGCCCATCGCCGCGCCGATGTCGTGGACAATGCAGCGAACGTAGGTGCCTGAGGAAACGGTCATGCGGAGGGTGAAGGCTGGTGGTAGCACGTCTGCGTCCGTGTTCGCGTCATGAGAGGTCGTATCGGTGACTGTGGCTTGGGCGGTAGGGGCCGCGACGGCGTCTACACCGCCGGACTGTGCAGAAGGCGATGGAACGGGCGTCCCTCCTGCCACTGCTTGATCGGAAGACGAAGAGCTGGCCTTCTCCTCCGCCCTGGTAACCAGTTCGGTCGCCTTGCAAACCGTCCTCTTCTCCTCCCCTGCCAACTCCTTCTCAGGGTAACTCCACTTGTGTTCCCCTCCCTTCTCCCATTTGACTAACTCCAGTTCGTCCACCCTCACGTTCCTCCTCTCGATCGGCCTCGGAAGCTCCTTTCCCTCTCGCGCGTACTCGAAAAGCGGTTTGCCGTCCATCTTGAGGGCGGAGTAGAGGGGAGGGAGCTGAGAGATGGGGCCTCGGAAGGAGGGGAGGGCTGAGAGGAGGCGTGATGAACCCGAAGGTTCGGGAGTCAAGTGGGAGTAGGGGGCGCGAGAGACTATGGCGCCTTCAGAGTCGTAGGAATCGGTCGAGCAGCCCAACAGGCCTGTGGTGACGTATTCCTGGCGGCGAGAATGAGACATGTGATTAGAATGAAAAGGAGATATACGTACATAGGATTGATATGCACCCTCTTTGTCCGCCCACCTCCGAGCTCTCACCTTCGTACAGTCAAGAAAGCGGGAGAGTTGCTTGGTGCCAGCGCCAACGCCAATGACTGTAGGGACAGGGGAACGAAAAGGGAGATGTAGACAAGACTCGGATCGCGGCCTTCTGAGCAGAACAGATAAATACACGCTCGATATCCGAAGCTCACCCAGTACGCCGCTGGCCAACGGGTCCAACGTCCCGCCCTGGCCCATTTTGAGCTGCGTGTTGCCTATCCTGAACCTCTGCTTGCCCCTGCGTCTCCTTCCCCCCTTGCCCCCTCTCCCTCCTCCCGCATCGCCATTGGGGTCATGAAAGAGGGGAGACTCGGAGAAAAGAGGTTTAAGCCGGTCGAGTAAAGACATGGATGTCGGGCCCGAGGGTTTGTCGATGGCGAAGAGCCCGTTGAGGGGCCTGGACGGCGCGGTGGCCTTGGGCATCGCTTGGGCAAGTCTAGAGGCAGGCGACGGCGCAACAGGAGGTACCCGGGGGGGAGTGAGTTGAGTCCAAGTGGGACAAGGCCGCTTGAGCGTACGTGCGAACAAAGCCGGCAGTCGTGGTGCGTCGCCAGGCATCTATCTGGAGCTGCCTCCCAAACGTCTGACGTCCACTGCAGGCAATGGCTAGGGTTTGCAATGACTGCGGCGAGAAGATTCCAGGGAAGCTTAGTCAGCGGTCAAGATGCGCAGCCAAAAATGGTGATCGGTCGGTCGGCGCTGCGTTTCGTCGGTGTTCCATTTCTTACCAGCGCCCGTTTGGCGTCAGCACGATTCGGCAGACGCCAATCGCAGTGTAGAAATGCTCTCGACACGAATGATGCTAGCAGGGCGGCACAGCGGGTCCGTCTTGCGAAGCATCGGGCACCAACTGTCGCCTGGTTCGACGGCTGCCATCGCACCACCACCGCCTTCATCGGCCGCTCTCAGTTTGGGTCTCCAGAGATCGTATGCCTTGTCCAGGTTCCCACGACATACCGGTGGGTAGACGGCTTTTGGTTGTCGGGAATGCCCAGCTTACTGCCGCAAACAGCATCTTTCCGATCTACGATTCAAGGCTGACTTGGCGAATGTTCTTGCCGGCAATTGGGGTGTGCAGGCCCGCGCTCAGCTCGTGGTGCCGGTCGACCTGGTCCGTCTTCCTCCGCCTCTGGCGCCCAGGCCTCCCACGACCGACCTTTCTATTATCCGTCGCAAGACTCGCGGCAGGATCCGCCCGTCAACGCCGCATTGCTCACGCCCGTCGTTGTACCGTATGATCCCGATGGCGTCTTGCAACGCGATGATGTGTCCGACGACGGAGGTGGCGTGTCGCGGCTGTTGGGGAATAGTGCGCTGGTCGTCACGAGGGAACTGGAAATGATGAACGTGTTCATGGGGTTTGAGCAGGTGAGGCCAGGGCGCTGCTCAGGTGTGCTCTCTTTCGCTGCCATCAGACTGACTTTCTCGTTGCGCGCATGACTCTTGTTGAACCGACCTCGTAGGCCAATCGATATGCCATCCTAGCACCGAACGGTGCTCACGTAGGCTACATGGCCGAGGAGGAAACCGGCATTTTTGGAGGGGCGTTTCAACGACAAGTCTTTCGGACTCATCGACCGTTTCGATCCTTCGTGATGGATGCCACGGGCCGGATCGTGCTTATCGTGAGCCAGCACTTCTTCAAACTTGCGCCGCCCTAGCTGGAGCAGAGTATTAACTTGCAATCGCCTTGCTCTTTCTCGCAATCCTCTCGTCCAGATTCGCCGGCCGTACAAACTCATCAACTCTCGCGCCTTTGTTTACTCCACTTCTTCGTATCCCAACTCTCCATATCCGCCGGCGTCACTAGAAAAGCCGATGTTGATAGGCGAGGCACAACAAGTCTGGCACCCGTGGAGGCGCAAGTTTGATCTTTTCCTCAACCGGCCCCCCTCCTCCGAGCCTGAGAAGGAACACTTGGATCAGTTCGCCTACATCGATGCACCCTTGCTGAGCTGGGACTTCTATTTGCAAGACGCGGATGGGAACCCGGTTGGTGCTATCAATCGGAATTTTAGAGGATTCGGGAGGGAACTGTTCACCGACACAGGCCAATATGGTAGGTGGTCTATATACTGGTTAATTCACCGACAGCGCTCCTTCCGTACCGCCGCGCGCCTTGCTCACGTCCGAACCTTTCTTTTTCTCTTCCTGTTGCCTCCTCCATCGCCAGTCATCCGGTTCGAAGCCGTCGCTCAAGAAGATATGTTTGCTCCCAGTCTCACGACGCCAGGCGTAGTGGGCGGTAAGGCGGTGGAAGAGCGTGCGGTCAGGCCGCTCACGCTCGATGAGCGCGCCGTCACGCTGGCCACGGCCGTCTCGATCGACTGTGAGTGATTCGCTGGCTGCATGGCATACCCTACCCATACGCCATCAACCTGTTTGGAGCTCTGTTTGCTCACTCCCCTTTCGTTTTGATATCATCTCCGCTTCACCGCCGGTTATGTCCTTCCAGTCGATTACTTCTCCCGGCACTCCGGTTCAGGAGGCTTCTTCCCATTCTTCTGGATGGGCGGAGGAGGTCAGGAGTACCGCGAAGATGGGGATCGACAAGGACAGGAGCAGCAACAGTCACCTTCCTCGTCCGAGCCACCTTCGTCCGCGCCTGG
This sequence comes from Peribolospora baueri, assembly GCA_029717555.1. Classification (NCBI taxonomy): domain Eukaryota; kingdom Fungi; phylum Basidiomycota; class Peribolosporomycetes; order Peribolosporales; family Peribolosporaceae; genus Peribolospora; species Peribolospora baueri. The sequence continues at coordinate 123,008 of JAMDHS010000045.1, read as the reverse complement.
CAGCGTGCAAGTTCCCTCCGGAGACGCGGGTCAGTACGGCGGAGCGAGCCCTTGGAGCGGCGGAGAGTTCGGACCCGGAATGGTGGGCGGTGCGGCTGGGATCGCTGGGGGGTTATTTGGAGGCGGACGGGACGCGCTTCAAGGTCAGGAGCCCGATCCGCGTGCCTCTGCAGATGCTGCACCTCCGTTTCCCTCCGCCGATCCTTCTTCGCCACAAACCACGCCCCGTCCGCCCCAGTACGGTTCCGGGGGACAAGACGAAGTGTGGGACGAGCGCGGGGAGGATCCGTGGGGCCCTGATGCCGGGAGGATTGGCGGGGAATGGGAGGATTCGGCGTTCAGGAGATGGGGAGACGTGGGGCGGCGAGATATGTGGGATGATGGGGATGAAGGTGGGGAAGATGGATTGGGCGATGAAGGCGGGAACAGTTGGTAGGCGTCAGCCGTTGTTTCTCCGTCTGTCGTGCATATGTGCTTGCATTACACGTTCAGCTTCTGGTCACGATGGGCGGCCCACTGTAGACGGATAGAGGACGGGTGAAAGAGATAGGAACCTGTACATGAGCGGGCGTTCGTTCCGAGAAGATGTCGATGTGCTGGTGCTGATGATGGCCGCCAGCCGCAGTAGTCGTAGAACGCGCGCAGAAACGTGACCACGTGCCAGCGCGCGACGACCACGTGCTTTGGTGTGTGGGGTACGTGAGGTGGACGGCGACCAAGTGAGGGAAATTTGAATGGGTTTTCGCTCGACACCACCATCTTCGCTATGCGTCTCTCCATCTCTTTCTCTCCCTTCGCACGTTCCCTGCTCCAAAGACACCTCGCTCCGAGAGCTCTCGCTCTCCAGCGCCGCTCTTACATCCAACTCGCATCCCCCTCCTCCTTCCGACTTAGGCCCTTCGACTTCGACCATGCTGCGTCGCAACTGACTTCGACCTCTGTTTCACAAAGGACATTCCATTCATCTTACATCTCTCTCAACCCCGGAAAGGTCATTAAGCCGTTCTTGCTTGCCGACGTGGGCGAGGGAATCACAGAATGCGAGATTATCAAGTGGTGAGGTCCAGCCACGAGTGCCGAGTCGCATCGGCGAGGAGGCAAGAGGATAAGACCACCCCACCGGCCAGACCTATTAAAGTAATGCATTTTCATTTTTCTATGATGGATTTATTCTACGTCCAGGAACGTTTCTCCCGGCGACGTGGTACAAGAGTTCGATCCCATTGCCGAAGTGCAGTCGGACAAGGCCTCCGTCGAGATCACCTCTCGATACGCCGGCCGCGTCGTCAGCCTCAAATACAAGGTTGGCGACGTCGCCAGGGTGGGCGAGCCGCTTTGCGAGATTGAGGAAGAAGTTGAGGCGGAGACGGGTACGTCAGACGTCGCACAAGCGAGCTCTGAAGCTGCTCCCGAGGCTTCCAAGGAGGTTCACGAGGCGCCGCCGACGACAGCACCCGAGCTCGCAAAAGCACCGTACGGTCACCCAGACCCCTCTCTGCAAGCCTCTTCAAATGGTATTCAGGGTTCAGACGACTATCTTTTGGCCACACCGGCCGTGCGGCGCGTGGCCCGCGAACAGTCTGTCGATCTTAGGCAAGTTCAAGGTACCGGCAAGTCTGGCCGTGTCACCAAGGAGGACGTGATACGCTTCGTCTCTTCTTCCGGCCAGGCTGGCACAGATACGGACCGTCCATCCGCGCAATCTGCATTGGAAAGCACCACAGAGACTCGGAAGATCGCCCTTTCGCCTGTCCGCCGCGCAATGTTCCGCGCCATGACTTCGACGCTCTCGGTGCCGCACTTCGGCTACTCGGACGAAATAGACGTGACCGAGCTCGATGCTTTGCGCAAGCTGCTCTCTACGGGCATTCCGCAATCGTACCGAAAGACCAGTGGCTTAGACAAAGGGACTGCGGGCGAAAGCACCGTCGTCAGGGATGAATTGAGGGCGACGATGATGGCGGAAGAAGAAACGGTCGAAGAAGACGGGAAGTACGACAGGATGACGCTGCTCCCACTCCTTGTCAAGGCGCTCTCCATCGCCCTTCATCGCCATCCGCTATTTCTCTGCACCCTCAGCTCTCCTACGCCAGGATCGGCCCCTACTGAACAAGCGCATCTAGTCCGTCGAACGACGCACGACATCTCCATAGCTCTCTCCAGCCCGAACGGTCTCCTCACTCCGACGCTCCCCTCCGTGCAGGACTCCTCGTCCTACGCGCTCGCGAGCCGCATCACGCGCCTTCAGTCCCGCTCCATGACGTCCCGCGGTCTTTCCCCCTCAGACCTGAACCCTGGCGGGAGGACAGGCACGGTGACGCTGAGTAACATCGGCGCCGTCGGAGGGGGCACTTACTGTCATCCTCTCATCCCGCCCACGGGACAGTTGATCATTGGCGCACTGGGTAGGACGAGGAGTTTGCCCAGGTTTGCGAGCGAATGTCCCGGATGGAGAGAGGGTGAGGTTTCGTCGTCGCTCGGAGACGATCCAGACAGGGTAGTGAGGCGCAAACTCATGGCCGTCAGCTTTACGGGGGACCACCGTGTCGTCGAAGGCGCAGAGCTTGCTAGGCGAGTTTACGATCCCATTACCGCTTTTCTCCTCTCCGTAGCGACCGCCTCTGACGAGTCCTTTTCCCCTGTTCTGATGGGATTCGTTGATTTCGCATCTTACAGGTTCGTGCAAGATTGGAAAGATCTAGTCGAGCGTCCTGGGCGCATGCTCGGACATTTACATTAAACGCTGAAGGAGATGGAGTAGACGGGAGAGGCCAATTTCGCTCGAAACTGTATTCATCGACTTGGCAACAGGCAGGATGTAGACGCAAACGCAGGGCAAATGCGAAAAAAAAGTCATCAGGCGAGACGTGTGACCGCACTAGATGAAAATGTGTGTAAGCGAACCCAACAACGCATCGTCGTTAGAACCCTCTTCCCAGCCTCACTCGTGCGATGGCTACGCAGCGCTCGACTTCCTGACACCACCCTCCTGATGTTCCGAAAGAGTGCCCCTGCCGTTCCCAGGCTCCCTGGCGCGCTGCCTCGCCTCTAACACGTCCTCCCCCGTACCTGGAAGGCTGCGTTTACGCCCTGCTCGGGTGTCCGGAGAGGGCCTATGGGAAAAAAATCCCAGGGCGGTACAAAGTGATGGTGACGGGCGGTTAAGTTCAGTGGAGAGACGGAGGACCAAGAAGGTTAAAATGGAAACGACCTTTTAGTCGCACAGGAATGACAAAAAAAAAAAAGCGGGGAATGGGGCTACTTGAACGTGCTCACATATGTGACTTTTCCTGGGCAGGCCTCGGCGGTCCTTCCCAGATCGGCTTGGCGAGCGCCTTTGTGCCATACATATACCCGGCCACTCCATACATTGTGCATGCTTTGTGCGTGTGCGAACGGGAGACGGGGGGGAAACGAGGGAGCGAAGAAGGAAATGGAAGAAAGAAGGGGCGTGACGATGTCATCTACTATATCTTCCTATATTTGAGAACGAGACTCGGGGCGAGATGAGAATGCCAAGGCTACCCTTTTTGCAAAAAAAGCTCACCCTTCCCGTTCACGGTGGAGATGGAAAGAAGTTGAGGTCAAGTTGGTAAGAATTACTGGCCTCAGTCTTCTTTCACAGAACATCAATCAATCTGCTTTCCTCTCCTCTCCTAGCTCTCTCCTGCTCAGCCAAGACTTCCTCCCCAAGCCGTAGCCGTGCCGCCTTCACCTTGACTGCTGTCAAGCAGTCCTCTCGAAAAGCTATGGATCACGCAAGATAGGAGCAAACACCTACGATCGCCAACAAAGGGTACAGCGCGGGATCCCTCTTGGCAAACCTATTGATTGTTTTGAGGCCTTTGACGAACCGGTTCTGCACCGGCTCATCCACTTCGCGGGGTGGGATGGAGTTCGACATGGTTGAGAGGTTTGAGTATCGTAGCCAGAAGGATCAGAAGGGGACGGTTTCTTCGACGTCGGTAGATCATCGAGGGGGCTTATCAAGCACGCTTTTTTAATAGCGTCACCGATCCGTTGAAGCAAATTCAGAAAAAGGCCAGCAATAGGAAATGCCCAGGGTGTCTTAGCGAGCGTCATTGACGCATATACAGATTTGTCAATGCTCCGAGTCGCGTCATCGCCACGAAGTCCCGTCTTCATTTGGTCGGACGTGGGAACATCTTCTGGGCACTACTAGATTGACCAGTCTTCAGGCGACGTGTATGCCGAAAAGAATGGGTAAGAATAACAGCGACTCGCGACGAACGAAACGTTTGTTTGAGCCCCCAGTCACCCGGAGCGTCAAGAGTAGGCGCCGCTGTTCGGGCCTGATCCAGCATTTTCGTCCTCCTCCCCGCGCGCTCCACCACCGAAGCCACCCATCATGTTGCGCGCCCTACGAGCCGGAAAACCCGATATCGGTAAGCAAACCTTGATGCGCACCCTAACGAAAGTCTAACGGTATCACGGAGGCGAGGAGCTACCACTAGGCGACGGCTTGAAGTACAAACGAAACGAAAGCGGCACTCACATTTCTCGCATGGAGGGGTCGTTCATGAGCTGGCCCAGCTGGCTCATGTCCGGCATACCCCCACCCTGGCCGAAGCCCTCGGCCATCTGACGGAGCTGTGGGTTCTGCAAGAGCCTGTCCAGTCCGCCGTTCGCCATCCTGGAAGACAAGGCAAAGGATAACGATGCCGACATTGGCAGTCGCAAATCAGCCCGGAGACGTATTTCCTGAGGAGCGAAAGACGTACAAAGCTCACAAGTTCTGCGCCATCTGGGAGAACATGGGGTTGTTCATGATGCTTGACAGATCCGGCATGCCACCCGCACCGCCCATACCTGGGAAACCGCCGAATCCACTTCCTCCGGCACCGGCGCCTGCATCTGGACCATCGGCACCAGCATTTTGAGACACGTCAGAAGACCCTTCGGCTTCTCGCGCTCGCGCTTGGGCGGTTTCCAGGCCAGTCTTCATGAGAGTCGAGGTCGGGTCGAGATCGAGACCTTGCTGGTACGCCGTTGCCGCTTCCGAGAAGCGACCGGAAGAGTACAGAGCGTGGCTGTAGCGGAACCAGGGCGTCGACAAGCTTGTCAGTATTGGCGAGATGTGAAAGACGGGAGGCGACGGAAGAGCGCTCGATAACTCACCCCAGACGCGAGTACGCCTTGCTGAACTTGGGGTCCACCCTGGCCGCCTGCCTGGCATCCTCAATCGCCTCGTCATATCGGCCCAGTTGGGAGTAAGCGGCCGCTCTGTTGGAGAAGTAGACGGCCTGATTCGGTGCGAGGTTGATCGCCTCGGTGTACTTGACCACCGCGCCTTCGTACGACTTGTCCGACATCAACTTATTGCCTTCTGCTTTGAGCGCCTCTGCCTTGGTAAGTGACTCCGGATCAGGCGTGGTGGCCGCCGGATTAGCGCCGGAAGATGGAGCTTGCGTGGAGGAGGTGGACGCGGCGGGTTGGTCCTGTGGACGACGGCCGGTGGCTAAAGTCAGCACGCCGTCTCCAACTTACCAGACAGCCTACCTGGCGCCACCTAAGCATGCTCACCGCCCTCTGCCTCTGCTGAGCCTTAAGAGCAACATCGAAAATTTGCTGCAACTTGGCTGGCCGAATGGAGTATTTGTTCTTCTGCTGCTCGTCCTCTGGGTCGATGCCGAACGCCTCAGAGATGCATTGCGTCGCCACGTCGATGCTCTCCTGGTCGTCCTGGCGGATCGTACCGTCATTGAGAGAGTCCTTAAGCCACTCAATCACCGCGAGGGCAAGCGACTTCTTGTTCTCTGCCATCGGAGCGCCAAACGTGGAGGAGGAGGATATGGCCGAAGGTATAGCGCCGTCAGGTTGTTGTCGAGGACGTGGCCTGCGGTCCACGTGGCCGTCGTGCCTGATCATAGTCCTCGCTCGAAGCCGGACATGAGCGGGGGCTGTGATAACCCTACTCCTTATCCCCCTTCACGTGCTTGCCGCGTCTGCTTGTCCACGACGGACAGGACAAAGACCATGATTGCCTTCACTCCTCCTAGCTTCTTTCCACCTTCGTGTGAGCGGCTCCTCCATCTGGACGGACGCTGGTTCGCTTGCGTCTGTCTCTACAGCCGCACCTTTGATGCTGTTACGAGCGTCACTATCAGCGGCCCCAAACGTCCTCCCGCATTTTGATCGCTTGCAACTCGAAGACGGACGCTAGTTTGGTCAGACCCCTCCTTACCCTTCTGCTCTGTCGGAGGAAGGCTCGTCATAGACGGAAAACATGGTCCTTGTATTTGACTACTTGTACAACACCGGTGAGTAGACACCACTCACTCTGTGCGCCGAGCAATGACAAGAAGGCAAGGCGTCTGCCTCTGGGGACTTCGCACAAGGTATGGCGCTGTGCAAGTGCGAAGCTGCTCACTTTGAACCGCTCTTGCTTTGCTCACAGCGTCGAGCTACGCCTTTGGATCTAAGGAACTACCATCGTCGCCTGGTGCCAATGCAGCCGCTCGGCGTTCCCGCCGCTCAGCGGGCGGCGGCGCGACCTTCCCGTCTAGTCGCGACCTCCATTCCTCAACCAATGGCGCCAGCTCCAACCGAGTTCCACTTGCCGGAGAATACGAAGCAGAATCGTCGAAGGTGGCAGCAGATCGTGCCGGTAACGAGGCAAAGTATGCCATGGTGGATTCTGTTCTAGCCGCTGAGGATCTTTACGTCGTGCTGGGCATATCGAACCGCAAGTGCAAGACGGAGGAGATCAGGCGGGCATTTCTGAGTAGAAGCAGGGTGTGCCATCCTGAGTGAGTAATGGAAACAGCCGTCGAGGAGAGCCGCGTTGGCGAATGAGGATTGCCTATCTCTCATTCTCGTCGATTCGTCTTTGACTTTGCAGCAAATTTCCAAATTACCCGCCGTCGACGTCGGCTTTCCAGAAGCTCTCCTTCGCATACGAGACGCTCTCCAAGCCATCCTCTCGCAGAATCTACGATCTCAGCGGGCGTACGGACTATGCGTCGGCGATGGCGGACGGCGAAGGGATAGGGTCGTACGGACGCGGCATGGCGGGGGAAGATACGCTGAACAGCGTGCTATATCAGGTGTTTTGCGAGTTCATGGAGGGCGATTTTGAGATGGTCCGGGTGTTTGTCAGTGAGTATAGAAAATATGATGACCGCGCTCGTGGATGAGTATAGACTTAAGCAAACGCCTTGTCCTTGTCCTCATACGCAGACGCCGCAAATGAAGGCAATCCCGGCCTCAATTTGGGCGAGAGCGCTGTGGAGAATTTGGAAAGCGTGTTTCGCAAGATGCGAGAAGTGCTTCTGAGTGAGTCGCTTCTGCAACGGCGTTCTTGTTCTCTCACCATCCGAATCGGCATCTCATATCCACACTGCGCTCTCCTTCCCTTAGCCGGTCAAAAGTTGTACCTAAGAGTGGTCAAGTTCGAGCTAATTCGCCTGTACGAGATCCAACACTCCTTACGACAGCTTTCGTATTTCGACGTCTTTGGGCGGCTTCGCCTTACGATGCAGCTCGCCCGAGTGACGCTGAGCATACCCATGGCTATCGATCAGGTCATGCGACAGGAGGACAGCGAGGAAGAGGAGGCGAGAAGTCGCGGAGAGACGAGGGGTTTAGAGGCCGGACACGACGGAGATGAAGTCGAGGGATGGGTGGATGAGGACGAAGACGACGAGGTGGACGCTCGGCCCGGCATGACGCAGAAGGACGGCTTGCTGGGCCCTCGTGTGGCTTGGGGCCTCGGTCTTGCCGTCGGTCTGTTGGAGAAGGGCGAGGGATACATGGGTTGACTGCGCCGTCGACCTTTTTGTCCAAGGAGGAGACCGCATCGTCAAACTCCACTCCGTCTCGACCGCGCTTGATACCGCCGGTTCCGAGCGAGGTGGGCAACCGCTCTCCGCACATCAGCCCTTCGCCAATGGTCAGTTCGCGGCCGCCATAAAGTCCGGTTCGCACATCCGAATCCACTACCACCACCGGCCCTTCTTCTTTTGCCACCCTCTGGTTCCAATCGTCACCGTTCACCTCAACTATACCGCTCCTCACCTCCCCAATCGCGCTCATAGACTAGTCAGCTCGGTCGTTGTACTTCACCCTGTACTTGATATCCTTCATGCGACGCACGTGTCGCGCCATACCCTTTTGGCTTCTCTGTTCTTTTATGTTTACGAACACCCTTTCACGATGTCGTTCGTCATAGGTCGGCTCCAGACGGCGATGAATCCAGTCATTTTCACGGTACCATCCGTCTTGCTTAGGCGCGAGCGACGAAGCTGAAGAACTTTTGATCATATCAGAGAGTAGACGGAACTTCCACAGTACCGAGTTCGTGCAGTGATATCTAGATGTGGGTTAGCCGCGTCCAGTAGAGGTAAACAGGAAAGAAAGGAATAAGAGAGGAGTGGTGAGTCCCGTCGCCAATGTCCGACGACCGAAATCCAAAAAAGTCCGCTGAAAGCCCGTCTTTCGACCACCCGGTCTAGCTCGTCCACGTCCGAGTGAATTGGGAAGTCTCGATGGTGAAGGGAAGTAGAAGGTGAGGGGGATCCAAACCGATAACCGTTTACCAGAAGAGCTTCTTCAGCTCTGCCGCCGTGTCGTCCGGGCTGGAAACGGCATGGCCGATGGTGCGAGGGTCGGTGAAGATCTCGTAGTCGTTGCCGCCCTAAAGCGGCCAGAGGGGGATAGGAAGCAAAGATAAAGGCAAGCACGGTCTCAGCTTCCATATCCACCGCTCTGCAACAACTCATGACCGTGAGAATGCGAGGAATATGACTCGTCGAGGAGTCGTTCTGATGCCTTCCCCATTCCGCGTCCAACATCGTCCGTTCGCCCACCTTGTAAGTCTTGTCACCGAAGAAATGGATCTGCTCGAAACCCTCCTTCTCGACATGGCGAAGCGCATACGTCTTGTCCCAGCCCGTGGGGAAGACGTCGAAGGAGATTTGGCCTCCGATGCTGAATGTCAGGCCGTACGAAGCGAATTTCTCTTGCAGGACTTTGACAAAGGCTGCGCGGACTTGATGTTGCTGGTGGGAGGAGGGAAACGACGAAAAAGAACGTTCGTACGGTCAGATCATCCGTCCATCGCAGAGAAAGACTCGCCTACACTCCTCATGAAAAAACCGCCCTGAGACGGGGAAGAGAGCTAACCTTGTCATACCGCTCAAATTCGTCGCGCTCCTGCTTCGAGGCATTGCGGCCGAGCGGGCTGACGTTGATCATGCCATTGCGGAACTCGACGAAAGTGCCTCTATAAGTGACGAAAGAGAAGACGAGGAGGGAAATCGTGAGCGCGGGTTCCAACCCGACCACTGCTGACCGTGGACAAAGATGGACGCACCTCTTGATGGGGATGTCCATATCGGCGACGTAGTGCAGGATAAAGTTGACCAGTGCCTTGTACTTTTCCTCCCCTACGTGGTTGATGAAAGACTGTGAGGCGACCTCCTTGCCGAGTTTGTACGCCGTCAAACCGTTCTCTGCGAAGCAGTAGTCAAACTCTTGGACGACTGGAGAACAACGCATAAGGCGAAGGAGAATAGAAAAGGGGAAGAGATGGCAAGTGGTCAGCTGGAGCGGATAGCGTCCTCCTCACTCGCTCCCACCTCAACGTGACTTTCCAACCTAGTCGCACAGCCCATTCGCGAGTTCCTTTCTCTTCGAACCCAACTCACCGTCCTGACCCTTGACCTCGAGTTGCTCCCTGATCTTGGACAGATTGGAGCCGCCTACGAAGCCGGTGGCGCACTTTGTTCGGAGCTCCTTGAGCAGCTCAATCATCTGCGGCGAGGCGGTCTGTGGAAGGGCACGAGCGCATGAAGGGAAGGAGCGGACGGGCGGCGGAGCTCGTTCAGCCAAGGTCCCGTCCGGGAGAAGGTGGCTCCGCCGGCGTTCGATCTCATGCACGCGCGTAAACGGCATGGCGATGAACGGCCACCTGGCGCCGCGTGCCCGTCCAACTCTTCTCACCACGACTCTTCGCTGATGGATACGCCCATCCACGCTGACCTAGTTCGGAGCGGCTCGGGGACTCACCTGCCTAGCGGGCGAGAGGGTGCCATCGACGTCGAAGAGACAGAGCGTCTTGGGAAACTTGCGGTCGCTGAACGCGGAAGGCATGGTTCGTCGATCGGCTCTGCGGGGACAGCTGAGGCGTACGGGACGGGCGTTCGTATAAGGAAGACGAAAAAGAAAAAAAGGGCGGCGCTGTGGGGAGACTTGGCTTGGTGGCTTGGTGGAGGAGGCCAACTCGAGAAGCCCCCTCGACCCTCGTCGTCGTTCTTCTTCTCCCACGCCGTGCCAACCGGACGCCCCCTGCAGGCCGGACGAGCACGCGCAGATCACTTCGTCACGTGCTCGACCGGCGTGGCAGGCATCACGTGCGGCGCAACGAACGCGTACGTGAGGAAGATGGTGGATGGAGAGCTGAGGCGATTCTTATATGCAGTCATGTAGCCGACAAGAGCAACTGCACTGGGACACAGATTGCCATACGGAGAACTTACGAAGATACGCGCACTTGCCGGGAACGACCAGGTCGAGCTCCCATGCCCGTCCTCTGTTGGAGGCCGACTCGCTGACATCCGGGTCGAGTCGTGCGCGCGTGCATTCGTCATCTGTCGTCCTTCATTGCATATAATACGCCTCACGTGCATTCCTCATACGCCGCGCAGGCGCACGTGATTCACTCATTCCCCCTTACTCCTCCTTCGTTAACTCGTTCCCTGAGCCTGACCCCATGCATATAAGAACAGGGACTCAGGGCATCCCTAGAGGACGCCCTTGACCTTATTCTTACCAAACCAATTGATCCAGTTCTCTTCGTCTCTTTACTCTCGTCTGTCTTTCTCTCTGTCTCTCTTTCGCTTCCGCTGTAACAACTACTCGCTCCCACGACATCGCCAGTGCGCGCGCGCACATTACACTCTCTCTGACTGACCCGCCGCCGAATAACGTATCTGACTCAGCTGCTTGACTGCGCGTTGGACCGATGCGACGGGCGGTGCGATGGCCCTCGCAACCTGTCCTCCACCGTCTGCCCCCGGTTCTACCAGTTGAAGGTATTGACAGACATGACTTGTTTCGCACGCATCGCCCGACCTCTCGCGGTACGCCTGACGACGTCCGGGCCCGCTGCGCCGTCCGCCTCGCTCAACCTCGCTTTCGCTCGTCCCCAGCTGGTGGGCCTCGCGGTGCGAGCTTTGGCGACGCATGTGTACTCGCCCAAGCTGGACCTTGTCAAGGAGATTCGGGTGAGTCTCTGGCCCGATGAGAAAGGACGTGGGGGGGAATCGTACAGGATGCTCATGGAATGTGGATGACCGCCATCGACGTACAGGTCGACCATGACAACGTGAGCGACCCGTGCGCACAGGGATGCACCTCAGCGTGACCGCATGCCATGCGCCGCTCATTCTAACCTTGCGTCGAGAGCAGGTGCGCGACCTTTGGGTAAGATATGAAAATGCCAAAGCCGAGGAGGTGGAAGGCAAAGTGGCCATCGCCAACACCATCATCCGCGAGGCGTCCAAGCATGCCGATGCGGAGGTGAGACTGGAGTCGGTGACGAGGCGGCGGGGTAGAAGGAGCGCGCCGCCGAACCGCTGACTCTCTTTCTTGCTTTCTCAGGAGCTCACCTTTTACAAACTCCTCGAGGCGCGCGGGCGCGTGAGGGACGTGGAGAAAGACCGGACGGAGCACAAGGCGATGAAGGAGGCGCTTCACGAAGCGGACAAGCACTCTCCCAAGAACCTTCCCGGAGGCATGAAGGACTACGACGACATGGTCTCCGAGGCCGTCGCGCTCTTTGTCACCCACGCCGATGTGCGCTTCGCCCGTCGTTTTTTTTTTTTTTTTTTTTGTGTCCGAGTCAAACGGACGGGTGAGGCTCATCTGTCGCATCTCGCTTTGGGGCGTCTGTAGGAAGAGGAGAAGGACCAGCTGCCGTACGTGGAAAGGGAGCTCACCGAGGAGCAGAGACACATGGCCGCCATCGACTTTCTCGAGGCGAGGGAACTGGCTCCGCCCAGGTAGGTCGTCGGCTCCTCCTCCTCCGTCCCTCTCACATCATTATCCATCCCGTCCCTTGCCGCCGCGTCGTTGCAGACCACACCCAAAGGAGCCCAACACGGGAGGCGCTGCGCAAATGAGCGCCATCATCGCAGGTGAGTCGCGCCCACCCAGAGCGAGCGTGCGGCCGAGAGGGCGAGGTGCTCGTCGAGACCTTGACGACGTCGCCGTGTCCTCGCCTATCTCCCCACGCCACGCATATTACGCCTACGCACACGCATAATACGCTTACGCCTACGCCTACTAATACGCATATGCATACCCATACCCATACGCGTACTCTCAGAAAAACCAGTAGACGCAGCAATCGACAAAGCGCGCGAGCACGTGCCGCTCAAGTTCGAACACCCCAACCTGGAAGAGATTGCGCGGGTGCCGGAACCTTGAAAGGCGGGAAATCGAAATCGAAATGGGAAAAGAAGAAAAGGGTTAGCAAAGCAGAGGAAAGGGGGACGGCGCTTGACCGGGTGGTGAAAGGACCGACGGAGCCGCGGGGGACGGGAGGGGACGTGTCTGTTTGCCCAAAGGTCGAATGTAGAACCAATTTCCGAGTCATCGCTGTCCGTTGTCGCTGTCGAGGGGGAGAAGATAACGACGAATGACGGCGTCGCGGTGAAAGAGCGAGACAGGCAGGCATGACGCCGAATTGTGTCAAAACGCTCCCATATCACTGATCATAATGTACATACATAAACATACACACAGGGCAGCGACTCCTGTTTTACCCGGTAGAAGAAGGAGGAGAAGCGGATCGCCATTAGGACGAACGAACGAACGAAAAGATTACCAACTGCTGACGACCACGACCACGACCTCGCTCGGCGACCCTTCGTCCATCCCCATCCTCCACCGACGCGAATCGAGACGCGAACCGAACCGAACCGAACCGAACCGAACGCCGAGATGAGACAAACCCGATTGTTAACGGGTTGACGAAGGGGGCACACGACTAGCCCCTTTCAAAGAGACGCGGACTGCGACCGACGCACGGCGTGCCGCTCAAGCATAGGCGGCAAAAGCATGCAGTCCCTCCTCCCTCCCCAAGAATCCCAAGCCAAAGACAATCTCCATCTTCCTCGAGTGCCAGCCGACCGTGCTCGGCACGTTGCCGTTCGCGTCGGCCAGTCGCTCCAGGGCGAGGCGGCGAGGGTGAGAGCGGGGGAGGTCGCGGACGACGTCGTCACGAGCGGAGACAGTGACGTTGTTGTTGTTGTTGTTGTGGTGGTGGTGGTGGCTGTCGGCGCCACCGGTCCGTTCGTCGCCGCATCCGCATGACAGGCGCCCCTCCAACGTCTCACGAGGACCGGCGGCCGTGTCGACGACCCATCCGCGCCTCCCCTTACCCTGGATCACCCTCCAAGTGCCCAAAGGACCGCGGAGGGAGCGGAGGCTCGACGCGCCCATGCCGACGACGCGGAGGTTTGTCGGCGGACGCGGCGGCGGTGGCGGCGGCGGCGGCGAATCGCCGTTTTCGTTCCCGTTCCCGTTCCCATCCTCCGCAGACGAACGGTTGAGACCCATGGCGGCGAGCTGCGCCGACAGAGGCGGAGATGGCACGCTGGTGCAAGGGCCGAGCAAGAGGCCCTGGAGGGCCATGACGCCGATGTGGCCCCGCGCTCCCTGCGTCGTGCCTCCTCCGTTGGTGCAGCTATCGGTAAGGTCGAGCACCTCGACGTTGGGCGCGCGCTCGCGCAGGAACTCGCTCACCGCGCGCAGAGAGATGTCCGGCGCGGCGGCGAGGCCGAGGTCGACGAGGCTGGCCTGGGGAGGGAAATGAGTGAGGTGCACGTCGGAGAGAGGACAACCGGACAGGTCGAGGTAACTGAGTTGGCCGGAGAGGAAAGCGGGTGAGCTGGTGATGACGAGGGACAGGTCGAGGGGGGAGATGGCGGAGGGAAAGAGGAGGGTGCCTTGGAGGGAGAGGTGTCGGAGGTCGCGGGTCGCGGGCGAGTACATGAGCAAGTCGGTGATGCTCTCGCTCGTCAGACCGCGGCAACGGGCGATTGAGAGGCACTCGAGGCGGACAGTGGTATCGGGGCGGGAGAGGGCGTCGAGCAGGGCCGGGCTCACTCTCGTTCCGGTGAGGTCGAGATGGGTAAGGTTAGGGAAGGCGAGGACGAAGGGCTGGAGAACGGAGGCGGGGACGTTGGTGACGTTGGCGAGACCGAGACGTCGAAGGGCTGGGAACTGGGCCGGCTCTCCGGGTCGCTTGGTGGGAGGTTGGGCGAAGAGGTCGTCGGGATCGGGACGAGCGATGGAGGCGGTGCGGGGGTGGAGAAGAGGACGAGCTAGGTCGGTTTCTGCCGTCCTGCCGCGACCGCGGCGTACTTGGCGCCGGTCGTCGTCGTCATCGTCATCATCATCATCGTCGTCGTCGTCATCATCATCGGCGTCGTCGTCGTGCTCTGCGGCATCGGACGACGACCCGGTGAGGCGCGTCTGGACGAACTGGGTGAGCGCGTCGACGAAATGAGCAGAGACGCACGAGCAGAGATCGAGGGCCTCGAGTCTGTTGAGCGCCTTGGGGGCGCGCCTGTCTATGCTGACGCCGCGGACGGCGGTCCGAGGGCGAAGCTCGCCGTGGCGGAAGAGGAGGGCCTCGAGAACGTCGAGGGAGAGGGCCGAGTCCATGAATTCGGTGGCGGAAAAGGCGACCAAGCCCTCGGCGGCGTTGATGAGGGCGAGCAACTTGTCCGAGGTGATGAAGCGGGCGTTGATGCCGTCGCCGACGGTGCGACGCATGCCGGAGGTGCGAAAGCGAGAAAAGTCGATGACGCGGATCCAGCGACCGGGGTTGGGGACGCCGTCCAAGGGGAGGGGCTCGAAGGCGACCGTCCTCTTAGAAGCGCCTTCGTGATCTGAACGAGTGGAAGAAGAGGGGTGAGAAGGAGATGAGATGACGCGAGAATGGCGTGCCGGTCAAGCGGCGCGGTGGCTCTCACCAGGCCATCGTACGACGACCTGTCCGCCGCTGTCGTCGCACGTCGTCGTTGTTGCCGCTGCCGCCGCCGCCGCCGCGGCGCTCCTCCGGGACAAGGGACAGTCGGGGCTGACGCCGCGGGAGGGAGGTGGGGTGAGGAGGCCGGAGGGCGTCATGGTGACGACCACCTTTTTCTCTCCCATGGCCGCAAAGCCTGCCTTTGCAACGACGAGAGGAAAGCCGGAGCGGGCGCCACCGGGTGTGTCGCTGCCGTTGCCGTCGCCGTCGCCTTGGCCACTACCACCCACGGGCCCGGGCTGGTCGTGCCGGTGCGAGCCACCATGGGCGTGCACGTGGGCGGGCTTATCGACGCCCAAGGTAGCCAAGATCTGATCGAAGGAGTGTGGCAAGCGGATGTGAACGCGGCGGAAGAGGAGGGGGCGGGCCTGCAAGTAGAAGGAGCGGGAGACGAGGCAGAGGCTGGCGAGCGTCCTTCTGGCGTCGGTCTCTGATGCGCCGATCGTGAGGGCGGTGGCGGAGACGGAGACGGAGGGGAGGCCGGGCGGGTCGAGAGAGGACGGGGCGGGGATGGCGTCGAGGTAGATGAGGTTGCATATCTCTCGCTGTATCTCGGGAGGGAGGGAAGCGATGGTGGCCATCGGAGGAGGTGATGGGGGGAAGGAAGGAGGCGATGGCGATGGCGATGGCGATGGCGATGGCGATGGAGGAAGGAGAGGGGATGACGATGGCAAGCTGAGTCGTGGCTGAGACACGAACACGAACGGAGGACTGACTGTCTGTCTGGCTGTGTCTGTCTTTGTCTGGGCCTTTTCTACTATTTCCTTCCTTCCTTTTATCCTACCCACCCCACGTTCACGTTCGCCAAGCACGCTTCTCTTCGCCGCCAAGCACGCATGCTTCGCCGACGGATGCGGCGGATGCGGCCCTCCATCGAACCTTGCTCCCCACCAACCCATCCATCCATTCGCCCATCCATCCATTCATTCATTCATTCCTACCACCCGCCGCCAAGGACAAAAAAATAAAAAATAAAAAAAAACAAGAACAAGAACAACAAAAAAAATCGCGGCTCCCAATCGCCGCCCCGCCCGCCCGGTAGGTAGGTCGGTCGCGCGGTCGGTCGGTCCTGTGCCGGCACCGTCCCTCCATCCCTCCCTACCCCACGCGGGGGCTGCGGCAAGCCAAGGCGAGGCGAGGCGAGACAAGGTAGGTCCCCGTACCGGCCCTATTTAAGACGCCGGCGTACGATACGGACCGACGGTGGGCTCGGCTGGCGTTCGTTTGCTTTGCCGCCCACTTACTTCCCTTCCCTTCCTTCCGTTTCCGTCCCGCCCCAAGTCCAAGTCCAGTTCCGTCACTGAGCTGAGTTTAAGGACAAGGCGACGACGGACTGACTTTCTTTCTTGGTGTGGGGCGGGCAAACAATAACGACGCCGACGACGACGACGCCCATACCGGAACGCCACCGCCACCGCCGACGCGATCCCCATCTCTTGCAGTGGCGGCCAGTCAGTCAGTGCAGTCGCATAGCCCATGTTACCTGATCACCCAAAAAAGTGTTTCCTGCCGTTACCATATACTATTCAACCCGGGGCTGAGGCTTGGGTGTGGTGTGATTTTAGTAGAATGGCTCTACCACTTTTTCCCCCTTCTCACCGTCGTTCGCCGACCCATCTGTTCTCACCGTCGAACCATCATCGAACGGCATCGAACGAATCGACCGGACGCGACATCCAACACCCGTCTGCGCGAGCGGACACCCCAACTCCGCACCACAAAGGTAAAGAAAGCGGAACAGGAGACGACGCACACGGACGTACACACGGACGCACATAAGCACATCACATCGTCTCTCCGCCGACAGCCCTCAAAAACAAGATGAAACGAGATGAGATGGCCCCAGTCGGAAGCGAGACAGTCGCCAAGCCGAGAGACAGATCATAAAAGCCAAGTTCGTTTTTATTTCTCCGATTCGCTTCGCTTCGGTTCGTACGATACGGCTGCCATACACGCAGGCAGGGCAGAGGGAGGCCGAGAAAGAAAATGACACGGGCGGAACAGGGCATAGACGATGGATGAACGGACGGACGGACGGATGGATGGATGGATAAACTATGGAGTGGGCAAAGTCGTCATTCTGACTACCACCGACGTGGAGTCGACCAAGAAAGCGAAAAAGGCGGACGAGAGAGAAGAGGCCAAGAAAGAGGGGCGGGCAAAGATGGAGGGAGGGCAAGCCAACGACGACGCCTCGATCGTGGATGTCAAGGCGCGACGACGCGACGGCGAGCCAGGTGGACGAAACAGAAAGAGACGGAGAGCAAACGTACAATCGAACCACAACGCAAGGATCAAAGAGCGGCGAGGCGAGGCGAGTGGAGAAAAGTGGAGCGGCGTGCGGCGAAGGATATATGCATGAACGACGGAAAGGAGGATGACAAACGGACGACGAGCGATCCAGCGAGCGACGGGGACACGGGCGTGCCAACGAAGAACGAGGGGTGGCCGCAAAAGAAAAAAAAAAAAAAAAGGTTTCAGGAAGCGTCCTGGCGGAGATGAGATGAGCTGCGAGACGATGGAAGCGATGTCGAGAGAGAGTGGTCACAAGACGGCATCACGACTGGTGCTGTCCGGCGTCGACAGTGCAGAGGTATACCGTTGAACCGACGTCGGTCCACGCCCGATCACCACGGCCTCACGATCCTCCCCCTTTCGCCCTCCCTGCCCTCGCCCCGCTCAGCGTCGTCGGCGCCGACGACGACGGTGGGGCCGAGATGCGGGTGCAGGTGGTGCTGCTCCTCGTGAGGATGAGAAGGTGGAGGCTTGAGCGCCCCTCCGGCCGCTCCCGTCGCTGCGTCTTCGTCTACCGGGCTCACGAGCTCGTCCGTCTCGCTCGCCGTGCGCGTCTGGTCGCTGTCGCGGCGGGTGTCCACGGTGGAGGAGAGCACGCTGCTTGGGCGGCGGACCGAGCCGGGCGGGCCGCCTCGCGAGTAGTAGTAGGAGACGATGGAAGAGAGCGAGGTGGGCGTGGACGCAGACGGAGGATAGGACGGACCGTCACTGGCGCCCCTGAGGCCCAACGAATGACGGCCGTGACCCGCATTGGGTCCAGAGTGTCGACGCGGCGGCTCCTGGGCGCCAAAGCCAACGGAGCCGGGCGGGTAGTAGTAAGGGAAGCGGTCCCTGGCGTAGTGCAGCCGGTCTTCGGCGCTCATCCGCCGGCGGCCTTCCGCGGCTAACCTGTCGTCCAATTTCATCATCGGAGGAAGCGTCAAACTCGTTCCTCCTCCATCTTGGCCGTGATCGGCAGCAGGGTCCAAGCGAAGCCTCTTGAGCCCGCCAGCGGTCTCGCTCGTGGGCGTGTGCAGAGGAGTGGTCGCAGCGCCGGCCTTGTCCGAAGGGCTACGGGAACGCATAGTCGAAATGGGAGGAAGGCGGGGGGCGAAGCTGGTAGACTCGGTTTGGTGCGAGCCGACGGGGATCATGCCATCACCGTCTGGCCGAAAGCCACTAGGGGCGGTGGACCAGCTGCCAGCCCGAGACCGGTAATCGCCCTCCGAGTCGTCTGCCCTGCGCTTGGCGAACGGCGACATGGCGGCGTGCAGGGGCGGAAGAGGAGGACCGGGCGGTTCCCGACGGCTGGCCGTCGCCCGAGGCGACTCAAGACGAGACAGTGGCGGCAGAACACTGCTGCGACGCGTATCCGAACCAAAGTAGCCCGAGTATCGGCGAGACTCGATGTCAAAGTCGTGAGAAGAACGCTGATCGGGCTGATGAGGACGGTGAAAGGCGTGCGTATCAGGCCCAGCCGACGACGGGGACGGTGGACGGGAATGAGAAGCGACGGGCGCGGCGGTCGTCGAGTTGGACCGGTTGCGACGTATGTCGGTCAGGCTGGCAGAGCGATGTAGCGATGATGGCTCTGCGGGCGAATGGGCGCCCGGTGGTGGCGGTGGGAAACGAGACGGCGGGTAGGGGGCTGCGTGCCGGTCGTGGGGGGACGGATAATAAGGAGGCTCGTGCATGGCAGGCATGGAGCCGCTACGGGGCGATGGCGGACGGGACGAGATGTCGGCGGGCGCAGAGAAAGGCGGGGCAGGACCGGGATAGGGGACGTGGGGATGAGGAGGGTAGGTGGCATATTGATGTTGAGGGGCATAAGGGGCGCTGGCCGGCGGATGGTGGCCGTGCTCGTAGGGGGAGACGGGGGACGGACGGGGTCCGGTGGGAGGTCCACCATGCTCGAGAAGGCTGAAATCGACGGGTTTGGGAGGGCCGAAGCAGCTGGTCTGCTGTGCCGTCGGGTTCGGCGGGCGACGACGAGGCTTTTTGTTGCTGGACGCGAGCATAAGCTGACCGAAGCCAGGCTGCTCAGGAGACAAGCAAGTGGAGGGAAAAGTGGGCCCAAAGAGGGGCACCAAGTCGTGACGAATGTTCCATGCCGTCCTAGCGAAGGCGTGGGGGAGGAGGAAAGTGAAGCGACGGTCAGCGAACGAAAGCCAAGTCGGCGGAGAAGAAAGAGCGATTTCAGCTTACCTCCTGGCGAGCGACAGGGCGATCTCGTAGGGCATCCAAGTGCCCTGGATCTTGAGGAAGCCGCCGCGGACCTTGCGAATCACCCGTTCGAGCTCGGGAGAAGCGTCGAGCAGGCGCACGATGTCGGCTACGGTCGGTCGGCGGGCGAGGCGAGCCGGGTGAGGGTTTTGTTTGAACTGACTGCGACTCGCTTGCTCGGGACGGACGTAAGAGCTCTGCTCACCTTTCGTGTGACCAAGGGCCTTCCAAATGCCGGTGAAATGGATATAGTTGGTCTCCGAGTCGATCATGATGTACTGGCCGTTGACGCAGTATTCGTAGACTGTTTGTATGCGCGTGAAAGGGGATATAAGTGGACAAGGTGAGGGCGAACGAATGGTAGGTCGGACTCACCCGGTATGTGACCTCTCGGATCCGCACTTGTGGCGTACCTGGCCGCGCTGACCCTGTGCGAGCTGGCGTACAATCGGACGGGACCGGTGGTCGGTGCGGGCACGATCGACGCGGGCTGGTCGGACGAAGGGGAGGGCAAGGGGCCGGAAGCGAGTGTAGACGGTGGCGGCGGCGGCGGCGGCTGGGGAAGCGCATGCTGGTGCCGCTGCTGCTGCGGAGCTTGGGCGCCGGCTGACAAACCTTGCTGCTGCTGGGCGTGGGCGTCGGGATAATAGTGCACGATGGAGGATGGCGGGTGGTGTCGATAGGGCTCGTAAGAGGCCGAGGGAGGCAGTGCGTCGGCCGGGAGACGGCCGTCATCAGCGCCGTGAGGATGGCCACGAGGCGGCTGAGCTTGAGGGTCGTGGTGCCACGGGCCTGAAGGTGACTTCATGCCGGGCCGATTGTCGACGGGCTGCGCCTGTTGCTGCTGCTGCTGTTGTTGCTGTTGGTAGTAATGCTGCATGGGCGGCGGGGGCAGGTGAGGGTGGAAGAGCGCGGGCTGGACCGGCGGGTCGGCGGACGAGGGCGAGGGCGACGCGGGCCGTTCATGGGCAGGATGTGGATGGGGGTAGTAAGGTCGAGCGAGGTCCCTCGGGGACGGCAACGGCTCCTTCTTAGCGGCGACCGGATCTCGGACGGGTTCGTGGCCGGCGTGTGAAGGGAGAGCATGAGCGGCGGAGGGCGAAGGAGAGTGCAAGGTTGGAGGGAGGGTGTCTTGCTTGTCGGAGGGCGTATGAATCGGGGGTAAGCTCGAGGAGGGCAGCGGCGGGGGCGGCGGCGGAGGGACGGACGAGGATGGGAGGGGTATTTGGGCAGACAGCGAGGGAAGCCGATAACGGGGCTCGTTACTGCGCATATTATGTTCGTCGTCGTCGTCGTCGTCGTCGTCGTCGTCAGCAGCAGCAGCGGCGGCGGCGTGTGCGTGTGCGTGTCTCGGGGGTTCGTAAGAAGAAGGAGACGAGTAGTGGGCACCGTGCTCGAGACGGCGCCCGGGGGGATGTCCGGAGAAGGGACGGGGAATGTCGACGGCGGAAGGACTGGCGGCGGCAACGGTGGCCATGGCCATGGCCTGGTCGGCGGCGCTATTAGAGGGCGAGCGTGAGGGGGACGGTTGGGGGTGGTAGGGAGAAGAAAGAGAAAGAGAGGGCCGGGAGTGGAGGGATGGCCGACGGTTAGCCAGGGTGTCTGCGAAGGGGGGGTGCGGGTGAAGGAGATGGGCAGAGCGATGGCAAGAGGCAAGGCCGTGGTTGTGGTGGTGGTGGTGGTCGTCGCCAGGGCGGGCACGGCGGCACCGATGTGGGGAGGAACAAAGGTTCGGAAGCGGGACGGAAGAGGCGGGAGGAGAGGGAGCGGAAGGAGGGGGAGGGAGGGTAGGGGAGGAGGGGTTGGAAGGATGGGAGGGGGATACGGAGCTGGAGGAAGCGGAGGATTGCTGGCGGTGATGATGACGACGACGGTGGTGGAGGTGACGAAGGTGGTGGTGGCGGAGGTGTTGTTGGTGGTGGTGGAAGCGGTGATGGTGGTGGTGTTGGTTATGGTGTTGATGGTTATGATCCGGCTCGTGGTTAAGCTCCTCGCACTGGTTGTGGTGGTGGTGTCGGAGCCGGTGCCGTTGCCGATGGTCCGTCGCTGTCGCCGTCGCCGTCCATATATCGCAGCGCAGGCCAGACCGCGTTGGCAACTGTCGGTGAATAATAATAGGGAGGGCGGGAGCGACGACGGAGAGAGAGCGGGCGAAGGGAGAAGAAAAGGAAGACGGGAAAGAAGGAAGGCAGGCAGGGCAGGCGCGAAGCAGGGGAGCAGACGCCAGACAGGAACGGGCGCGCGGCGAAGCGGACGAAGCGGACGAAAAGGAGCAGAGGAGCGGGCGGGGAGGCGGGTGGAGGGGACGGAGGAAGAAGAAGGAGAAGGAGGAAGGACGGATGGAGGAAGAAAGGAAGGAAGGGATGAGACGAATGACGATGGAAGGAATAAAGGACGACGGCGACGGCGACGGAGGCGGAGACGAAGACGGGGTCGCGATCAAAGGCAGGCGGCAGCGGCACCAGCACCAGCTAGGCTCAGTTCGTAGTATTATCCACTGTCCTATCTGCCCCGCCCTAAGGTGAGACTTGGTACGGTCGGAGTCGATACATAGGTAGCCTGAGAACGGTGTGAATAGAATCTATGATCAGACAAGACAGACAAAACAGACAGAGACAGTCAGTCGGTTGCGCGCCGGCTTGACGTCGGTCGGTCGGTCGGTCGGACGGACGGACGGGGAAGCAGGCAGGGCGGTCCCGATTGGTACAGTATAGTATAGCGTGCGCTGTCGTCGGTCGCCCGGGGGCAGGCAGTCCTTGCATGGCCCCGGTCGGTCGGTGGCTTGCCTTTTTCTTTTCTTTCTGTCTTGCTTTCGTTGTACTCCTCCTCGCCTCCCACTGTCTGTCTTGTCGGTCTGTCTGTTGATCGGTCCGTTTGTCTGTTTGCTACTGCTACTGGCTGCTACTGGCTGAGTCTAGTCCAAGCCAGCCTCGAGCGAGGGCAGCCGGCGTCATGAAAGGACAAACGGGCGGGCGGGGCGGGGCAGCCAAGGGCAGGAGAGGGCGTACACGGCGTCGGATGCGGGAAGCGAAGCGAAATGAATCGGCGGATGGAGGGACGAAAGGATGGATAGACGGGTGGACGGACAATGGATGGATGGATGGACGGATGGTCTCGGATAAACGTTAGACGACCCCGCCGGAGACGCCGTCGCGGTCGTCCGTCGGAAGAGAAGAAGGGACGGACGGGGCTGGGCTCGGTTGGGCTGGGCGCATTGGTAGCGAGGTAAAATGAAGAGAAATGAAATCTCCGGCGCGATCGAAGCGACGTTGGCGAGAAGAAAGCAAGGGAAGAAAGAGGAGTGGAGTGGAGTGGAACGAACGAACGAGCGAGCGAGTGGAGTGGAGTGGAGTGAGAGTCGGTCGGCTCCGCGTGAAATCGACGGCGGTGGATGGATATGCGAGCCGAGCCAACGAGGAGGACGGACAGACAGAAAGGGTCGAGCTCGAGGAGGACACTGCAAACACGTCCAATCTCCATCCATCCACCGTCTAATCCATCCAATCCAATTCGCACAACCACCCTCTTCCGTCCGTCGGCCGGCCGCGGCCAGTGAGCGGAACAGACAAAGGAAGGGAACAACGGCGGAGTGAGCGGACACCGGCGGTCGGCCGCATTGCATCGCATCGCATCGTTGCCTGCTCCCGTCGGCTCCTGATCGGTCACAGCTGTGGTGCGATGCGATGCAATGCGTGCGGCGGCGTCAACGGCGGCAACCAGCCAGCCAGTCACGCCAGCCAGCCGCTCCTTCGCCCCTGTCTGTCTCTCCTCGACACCTGCTAACCAGCCATTCGCATTCACATTCGCTGGGCTGGAGCTGGCGTCGAAAGCCTGTTGGTTCCGTCGCATCCCCCTTGTGAACATTCGTACCGTACCACCCTCTCTTTTCACACCCCGCCCCGCCCCCCTTCTTCGTTCGCCTCAGAAAAGAGGGTGGTGCGCGTCGCTATGAGTGCGGACACCGTGGGAGACCGAGGCCGCGTAAGCAAAGAATGTGCAGCACCGTTGCGTCGCGCGTCGGTCGGTCAATCGGTCGGTCCGTCAGTCCGACGCGGGCGGTAAGCGAAAGGGACTCCGAACGCGAACGCAGACGAGGCTCCAAAACGCGAACGAGGCTCCGAACGCAACGCAGCTCGGCTTGCGCCTTCCTCTTTCGCTCGTTCCTTCTACTCGAACCCAAAGCCGAGCTTAGCCGAACCGAACCGCGCGAGCCAGGGAGACTCGACGACGACGACGTCGTGAGCAACACTCTAACTCTAATCCCTCCTTTCTCCTTCTCCATTCGTGCAAGTGCAAGTGCAAGTGCAACGCAAGTGCATCTCGCCCTCGCGGCTATCCTTCGACCCCGCCCCGCCCGAGCCCGACCAGCGAAAAGCCTAACCCCCAAGTGCGTCGTCGATTCGACCGACGACGTGGGACTCACGCGCCTCCTGAACCATGTCTGTCGGCGAACGGCATCTGACGACGATGACACGACACGACACAAACACCGACCGCAGCGAACTGTTCAACGAGAGCTCGACCTCGACCAAATCCATTTTTGCACGCCCACACTTCTAGTCGCCTCGACACGTGACTCGAGTCGAGGTCGTGTCGAGGTCGTGTAAACTTTAGGTACAATAGATGATATAGCCGCATGGCACACGGGAGCTGTGTTCGCGCGCGTGCCAGCGTGCCCGTCGAAGAGACGAAGCGAAGCGTCCCTCTGATCGACGACGACGACGACGACGACGACGGGGAGGGAGGGCCATCGAAAAAGATGAACCGGACCGAACCGAGCCGAACTGAACTGAACCGCGAAACAACCGACGGACGGCGCTAGTCCCCTCGACCCATCGGCCACAAAAATCGCCCGGCCACCGAGCCCGCCGTCGGCGCTTACGTGATCCGAGTTCTCCCCGGCGTCGATGGAGGGCAGACAGACAGACAGACGGACAGACGACAGGGCGTGAGGCCCACGAACGGGGGCTTGCCGCGCGAACGGGGGAAAAAGAAGACCATGATCACGCCGATGGCGTCGACGAGTAAGGAGAGCGGGAAGAGGGGCGTGGTAAGCAGGCATGTACAGTACGTGGGTGTACGTAGATGCTGTACGAAGGGGAAGGAAAAAGGGGGAAACGATGGCATCGATCACCTCCTTAGCACGCTGTACTTAGTTACTTAACGCCCATCGACCGTCGACGTCTATCTGGTTCCGGAAAACGGGGGCCTCGCACCTTTCTCCGCTCCCCGAGTCGAGTCGGGTCGCATCACGCGCGTATTCTCCTTTCGCTCGCACAATGCACACCGCGCACCGGCTCACACACGTAGACGTAGGCCGGCCGACGATCGATCCCCTTTCTTTCTTTCTTTCTTTCTTTCTTTCTTTCTTTCTTTCTTTCCGTCGCGCTGGACCCGGCGCCAGGCCCAGACGCCTCGATCGATCGCTCGCAGGGGCCGAGCCGACCCGAGGTGCAACAACGATCATTTCATTCATTCATCCGCGTTGGGCGGATCCGTCGAGCGCCGGCCAAGCTTGACCTGGGCACGCGCGATGCTCGGCCGGCTGACGTTTGATCATTCGATCGATCGTTCGTTCGTTTCTTCGTTTGCTCGTTCGCTCGTTCGTTGCCAAGCGCGGCGAAGAGACGAGACGAGACCAGACGAGACAAGAAGAGGAGGAATGAAAGGAGAGAAAAGGGCGCACGTGGGAGAGCGAGCGACCGGCGCATATCCAAGTATCCATCGGTACACGTAGTTGCGTAGTTATTATGCTCCGCGACGGGTATAAGCGACGCTCGAGTAGCCACCGCTCACCGGCCCCACTCGTTCCGCCCCTCTGCAGCGTCCCTACCTTCGCCTCCCTCCCTACCTACGCTCACGTTGCGTTGCGCTTTCTTCTTCCTCTTCCTGGCCCCTTGTGCGTGCAGTGCAGACTGCACCCAGGCCCCTCCTTCATTTCCACCTCCTTGGTTCCCTCCACCAGCCCTTCCCCCCATCCCCCATATGCTTCCTGCCGATGTTGCCGAGAAACGCGCCAGCCAGCCGGAAGGCGAGCACACCACACAACATGCACACCCCATAAGCATACTGCCGTCATGACAGAGACGTCGTCGTCATCAGCGCGCTCCGAGGGCCCCGGCCCGGACGACGAGCGAAGGGGCTGGCTCGGAAGGCGGGTTGGAGGGAGGGAGGAAGGGGGACAGAGAGCGACGGAGGGACTCTTCGTTCCCGCTTTCGCTTTGCTTCCACGCCGAGACGAGACGGCCGACGCCGGACCTCGTTCTTTCCATACGTACGTCCTGCTACCGTCCCGACGGACGGCCGATAGCCGACAACCGATGCGCTGGCGTGCGTGCGTGCGTGTCGACGATGGATGCGTTCGAAGAAATCAATCAAATCCCATGGCAAGCTACTTCCACGGGCGCCGCACCCCCAGCTCCAGCTCCAGCTCCAGCTCCCAGCTTGGACAAGGAATCAAAGCTTAGTCTCGCCCGTGAAGACCCGCCACCTGCATGCAGCCAGACGCCGCCGGCGGCTCTCCATTCGTTCGTTCCACCGGCTCCGCCCCTACATACATACAGCCTCATGTACTCCCGATGGCCCGCCCGTGGCCACTAAACTAAACTAGGCCGAGGTGAAATAAAGAAAACCTGGAACTGGAAAAATGGGGGACGACGCGGGCTCGATAACGGGAGATGAACCAACCACGACACACTCCCGTCCCACCTCCCCTCCGTCCGCTGCGAGTGATCGTGGTCGAAGTCGACGCATGCCAGCCCTTGCCTCGAGGCCGAAGGGTACTGGGCACCACGCAGCACAATGGCCCCTCCCATCCGTCGCCCTGCCCTGCCCTGCCCTGCCCTGCCCTGCCCTGAGATGAGATGAGATGAGATGAGATGAGATGAGATGAGAGATGAGATATGGACGCAAAACGTCCGTCCGTCCGTCGCTGCATCAGTGGTTGGCTGGCTATGTTACTGTTGTTGGTATCGCATCGTGTAAGAAGAAGAGCCGTCGGTCCAGTCCGTCTGGTCTGGGTCTGTCTTGTCCTGTGGCCGGTGGTGGCCCCTCCTCGATCGATGATCGATGACCGACGACGAGGCCGACTGGGCCGATTGGAGTTCTTTTGCAAACCCTACTCTTTTTCCGTTCGCCGGGACATGTTACATACCGGCTGCTGCAGGGAACAACGGCAAGGGATCTTAATCTTCGTTTAGTTGTGCGCTGACGTGGGTCGCTCGCTTGGTGCGCGCGGGACGGACGACGGCCACGTCCACGGGCACGGGCTCGGACTCGGGCACTGGCACTGGAACTGGAACTGGCACTGGCGATGGGGCCACGGAGCTGACCGACGACACGACGCACATCGCCAATGGCTCGTCGCCCGCCCGACATGACATGCACGTCACCTCATCTCCGCCGATGGCCGCTCCTGGCGGCGCTGGATATCTATCTAACGCAACAAAGCGATCGGATGAACTTGGTTGCACGTGCGGCGGACAGACAAGGGACGGATGATGGTTATGATCATCACTGTCATCATCAGCCGCAGCAACACGAAAGAAAGCATCAACCACCTTCATCACGACCGACCGACCGACCGACCGACCGACCGAGGCCGCTTGGGCGCTCACCGAACAAGCTCTTCCTTCTCTCACTTTTTCCCTTTTCGGTTCGCAATCCGCTTTCTTTCTCAGCTAACTCACCCGCCGTTTTCCTTTTTTTCTCACATTTTCTCGTTTGCACCGACGTCGATCGGCCGTCGGCGCACGGCGATGGCGTCGGTTCGATCGAATCATCCATCCATCCATCCATCCATAGCCCTTCTTGCTTCGATCCTTTCTCTCCTACGCTCAGCTCGCCTCTTCGGACGTCGTCCGAGATGGCGGTGTGTCCGCCCGCAAGCGTCACCCTATCTGTCAAGGCACCTAGCGCCGCCAACGAGGGCATGGCGGGTGTCGCGTCGGAACGATGTGCATCCATATCACACGCTCTCGTAAGGCTCAGGCGAGGCGCGGCCCGTTCCGTCTGCTGTCATTCGCGAACCCGAGCTTCTTTCTTCGTCTGCCTATTCCAACGGCCGCTGACGATGCACGGAACGGGGCTGAGACAAGCTCCCGACCTCGAACTGGACCAAGCCAAACCTAACCGAACCGAACCGTCAAGCGGACAATTGGATGGCCACGTCCGACCAGCCGATCCTTGTCTTGACTCGATCGATGACTTGCCCGTCCGCCCGTCGCATCCATCATCGATCAGATCACGACCACGTCCAACAGGCACGCCGCGCTGATCGGCCTCGATCTTGGAAACCACCAACTGACTTCTTGTCTCCTTCTGAGCGGACGTCCAGGTCTGACAGGCTGACAGGCTGACGGACGGACGGACGGACGGACGGACGTACGTCGCCCTCGCCCATACGCAATTTTTCTTCTCCTTTTTCGACCTTTTTCGACGTCTCCTTCCTTTCGCCGCCCCACTCCGTCTGCTGTCCTGTACAGTACACAGGGCAGAGCAGATCGAGAAACAGGACCGAGCCCGGACGTCACCACGCTCGCTCGTCGATGCGATTCGATGGCTCACGCTGGCTGGCTGGCTGGCTTGCGAACAGGGTGCAATTGGAGCCTGTTTTGAGACCCTGCCTAGAATTGAGGGGGAGCGGGGGGGTGTGCGAGCACCTTCTCGAGGCTCGAAGTGGAGTCCCTTGCTGCAAAGATAGCTCTATGTATGGAACATGCTCTCGCAGACCTGCCGGCGAAGGAGGGAAGAGTCGGGGCGGGGAAGGGGAAAAGCAAAAGCAAAAATAAAAATAGAGTTCAAGAGCCGCTCAATGAGAAAGGAAGAAAGGATCGGAAGGGCTACGTCGTCGATCGCTCAGGGGTTGATCTGCTGCGTCCAGTTCTCTCTCGTCTTGACAGCCACTTTGGCCAGATCCTTTTCGGTTCTGCAGCCTGCTCACGTTCGTCCGCCAAGGGCCAGAGCAAGCAAAGTTCACCTGGCTTGAGACGATCACGAGGTGGGTGGTCGAGAACGGGTGGTTGGCGGGGAAAGGGGATAGGAAGGTGTCGCAACGCAACGAGAAAGTGAAACTCTGAGCACTCCCCACCCGCACACGCACACGGATGACAGGACCCGGACGCATGGTGCATAGCAATTTCTCTTCTTTGCATGCCACGCGCTGAGATCGGTATCAGGCCAGGTCGCTCGTTCGCGAGCATGTAGGTAGCACGTCGTCACATCGTTTCACGGCGCGTACCTGAAGTAAAAAAAAAAGAGCATGAACTGGTATGCCTTGGGCGGCAGCAGCTTCGACATCGCCGCCGTCATAGGATGGGAACGAAAAGTGGAAAAAGAGATCTTAACCTTAGCTCGACATTATGAACGGTGGAGAACTCAGGGTTTGCCTGCATTGACACGCTGACGACTTTCTCGTCACCCCTTTCGCGCTTTCCCCTTGGCGTGTGCGACGTGCGCGAAAAGGTAGCCTTATTCGGCCGCATGCCATCCTTCACGGTCACAGGGGAAGCGATGGGCGCGAGGGGTTGTCTCCAAACAACGAAGAGCTGCCCACGAGCCACGAGGAGGCAGCCAAAATCTCATGAATCTGAACCTGCGGTGACCCCCTCTGTCATCGGTGCCGGCTGGGGCCGAAGAACGAGCTCAAAGCCGTCTGCCCTTTGTCTCTCGAGTGCTTCTTCTCTTGGCATCCGCTGGCTTGGCTCGGAGCCGTCGTCGCACCTCGATGACTTGTTCCAACACGAGTGGCGTCTCTTCGGGTGGCAGAGCGAGGCGAACCTGGCGGCTTCGCAGCCGCTCCATTTATCGCGCGATCGGCTTCCGCGAGGCTTTCCGCGAAATGCCAGTCCTGGTTTATGTGAGATAGGAGCACGCCGTGGCGAGGTCAATCGCGCCGTCCGATTGTCCCGAAGAGGAGCAAGCGAAATCGGAAAGCTCACCTCATGCCCTTGTCGAGCGTTGTGCAGGGCCCCCTCCGCTTCCTGGTCCTTTTCCGCAGAGACAGTAATGACCTTGGAGCATTGCGGGCAAACCCAGGTTGACAAGCTGTCGGCCGACGATTCCGAGCCGGATCGTGGAGTTGGCGACTTTGGTCGTGCGCCCGCGGACGACGATCCCACGGTAGGTTGCTGAACAGCTTGAGAAGCGAAAAAGACGTCCAGCCCTCGTGGTGGTTTGCGCTTCTTGGATGGCGGCGCTAGCGATGACCGAGCCGATGGCCCGAATTGCGGAATCGAACTGGCCGCTCCTCCATCCGTACTCTCGACAGCCTCCTCCATCGGACGCTTCGGGCGCACCGAGGGGGCCTTCCCGAAAAAACCCTCGATATTCTTCTGACCCGTCTCTCCTTCTTCGAGCCCATGGAAGCCGAGCGAGATGTTGCTGACCTTACCCATACTCCCCCTAGCGATCTGCTCACCCAAGCTCTCCTTCCAGAGCTTCTCTGCCAGCTTGAGCACAACTTCGGCGTTCAAGTTGCGAGTGTAAGGGAAGGTACATTGTCGAGACCGTGCGCTCTCGCTCGGCTTTCGGTAGTGAAGTACGAGCGTCTTCGGCCATAGACTTGGACGCTCTTCCCGTTGTTCTCGTAGCCGGATGACCAGCTCCGCCGAGAGGATCTTGAGCCATCTGAGTGCCTCTTCCGTCCGGGTGATCGCCGGCTGCACGTTCTTCGCTGCCAGCATCGACTTGTTGGCTTCTCGCTCTGTCACTTCGCTATAGTCGACTCCCTGGCGGCCAAACATGTAAATCTAGTCAGCTCCGGCATTCAGGAGATAGCAAGCTTTGATGCCGGCCCGACTCACTCTCAAAACATCGTACACCCACACGCTCTCTTCTCCTAAGCGTCTCTGCATTTCCTCCAAACTTACGGACCTTTCGATGCATGCACCGCGAGTCACAAGGACCAAGAGTCAGATCGTCTTGACGTTCCTCCCGCCGATATCAGACAGTACTCACCACAGGTCGCCCACGGTGTTCGAGTCCCACTCCTTGGCCACAGCCTCCCCCAGTTTTCCGCCCAAGAAGCGAATCTTTTGAAAGGGCAGCTCTTCGAGAAAGCCGCCGATCGCTCCGTTTCGCAGGACAGTCTGAGCGTCCGGCTTCTTCCAAGACGAACAGAGCTTGGCCAACGACTTGTTACGCGCTATCCCCGCCGAAGTGGTATAGGTCAGCCTGTCGCGCACCGCCCGACGGACTTTTGCCATGATCTCAGCTCCGAAGGCAAGAGCCACGTCGGACCACGTTCTCGTGAACTCGCCCTGTTCCATCGAATCCTCCGCTCCGGCGTCGAACTGCTCGTCGCCGGGAGCAGCTGACGCGTCACCCTGAGGCCCTGAAGATAGATCTGACTCAACCGCAGGCACAGGCGACGGAGAACGGGATGTCGATGCCTCTCCAGCTGCCACAGCCGACCCTTTCACATCGTGCCTACTTTCTCGTTTGGGCACTGATATCGAAGCTGGCCCCTCACCATCCATGGGAATGAGGTTACCGAGGCCTTTCCAAGGCACCTTGGGCGGAGGCGGTAGCGGGGTGTCCAAGCCCTCCGGAGGCAGGTCGCGAAGATGTGGGTACCTCTCCAGCAGCAAGTCCCTTACGGGAGCGGTCAGATCGAAATAGCTTTCGTCGATCGACGCTTTCTCTGCAGAGCGACGTCAAGAGGATGGTTGAGGAAGACAGTGAGAGCAAATGAGACCACTGCAGGGGTGACTGTCCACCCACCTATGAGAGCTGTCGGGCACATTTCCCGGAAGATGGCGACGATCTTCTTGCTCTCCCTCCTGTAAGGATCCAGGGAGACCTTGTGCGTTTCCGGACGGGGGTTTTCCCAGTACCCCGCCTGCTCCTGCGATTGCGTATGATGAAAGCGAAAACAATGTTAACCCCGCCTGCTTGGGCAGGTTCTCGCGGATGACGCAGAAAGCTCACCTCGCCCTCCTTGTACGTCGCTACGTGAACGCAGATCAGTTCGGGACACTTCCTCTTAGCCTCTGTCGCCGTCTCGTGTCTGGTGATTCCAAATTTCCGAGCGGGGTAGTTGACGGCGATCTGTCCATAGAAGGGTGAAGGTGACTGCCGATCAGAACCTTGCCTCCATCACTCCCCGGGCGTGACGCCCCGGGGGAGGGGACGACGGCGCAGAGGCGTATGGATGGGCACAAGACGGCCATACGGATGCGTCTCACTCACGAGGCCTTGCCATTGCTGAACCGCCAGCGGCACCTTCTGTCCGTCGATACCTAGCCGAGCCGCTTCGAAGAGAGCGTAGGCGGCGTCCACGTCACAGACCGAGACGACGCGGAGAGGATTGCTTCAGAATCGTGAGGTGAGGCGTGCGATGCAACGAAGAGAGGATGAGAGGGCCGCGGGGCTGAGGCGGGAACGGTTTATGGGAACGGAGGGGCGCCCAGCAAGAATCCGTGTGCCCGTCCGACTTTGACGAACTCACTGGGGGTTCAACGTCTGAGGGCTGAGGACATGCCGATACGTCACCGTAGGCTCACTGCCTGCTCCCTCTCCCCTCCGACCGAACGGTGGCGTCCTTTCGCGCTCTTTCTCCTTCCCTTCCATCCTTGGAGGGGGACCAACGCTGGTGGTGCCTTGTGCCGGTCTTTGGGGTGACGACATGGTCGAAGACTAGAGTGGCGAAGCGTCGTTGATGGACGTTCAGAGCGGTGTGCCGTCGCCAGAAACAAGCTACGGGGATCGATCGCGTAAAGTACTCGATCACGAACGCACGCGAGAGATCGTCGTAATCCCCATGAGGGGACCAAAATGCCTTAAGGCGCCACGACGAAAATACAGTGCTGAAAAAGGCAAAAGCTACAGGCGCTAGTGGTAAGGTATGGTCTGAACGAGACGCAAGTGGTCGGCTATGACCATGGGCACCGTTCGTGGCGCGCGATACCACAAAGTCATACGAAAATGGCATGCGGGACGAGGGGAAGGAAAGATGGGGTGCGATGCACTCGAACGCATATTGAAAAGACCAGCAAAAGGGGTGAAGAACGGTAACCGAAGGCGAAGGTATCACTATGCTAGACAAACGGAAGGCGAGAACGCGAAGGTGACGACGTGGATGACCGGGAAACCGAAGCGACCCCCTGGGTATGAAGGTGAGCGGCCGTGGGGATAGGCAAGGAAAGAAAGATTCCGTACAAGAAAGCGAAGCAAGCAGTGTGTCTGGATCTGTAGCAAACAAAAATAAAGCAGGACCAAGCAGCGGTCGATGAGAGAAAGGACGCGTGCACGTGGAGCGCATCTGGATGGAGGATGAGGCGGCGAGCGATGTGCCGCGAAAGGGCTTGCGCCTAAAGAGAGTGCTGCTCTCTAAGTCCGGGCTCGGGACATTTTTGAAGTTCATAGCTGGGCTCCGATTGCCGATAGGGTAAATGCGACGAGTAGTGTTCCTTCATTCGTCGCTCCGGTCCTCATCCCCCTCAGGTCGGATAAGGATGATATCCTCTTCCACCACCACCGCCCCCTCATCGCTTGGCCCCGCTCCGGCCCCACCGGATCTCCGGAGATCGCCTTCCTCTCCGTCGTCCTCGCCCTCCAGCTTCTCAGCCGCTCGACGGTCGAGGTCAAAGTAGCCGCTTGCACCGCGATCTCGGGCCCCTCCTCCGCTGCTATGTTGTTCGGAAACTGCCATCTCGGGAGTCGGCACGGGAGGCGGGGTGAGGACGAGCGTAGCTGGCCGAGAGAGGGAAAGCAAAGACATTGCACGAGGCCGTCTCTGGGCGGCCCCAGGGAAGTCAGGGCTGCTGCTGGTCGACAGAGCCTCGACGGACGTGGCGCCCGTGACAGACGTTCCAGTTGGCGTCGTGGGCAGGGCAGCTTCGGACGATGGGGTATAGGCAGAGTACATGGCTGAGGACGAGGCGGAATGCTCGAGCATGCGAGAGGGTGCAGGCATGTGCAGTTGGGAGAGGGGCGACATCATGCCGTATGGAGTCTGTAGAGAGGATGATGAGCGTCGATGGGCGAGCCCGCTGAGCTTCGAGGTGGACGTCCTGTTGTGTGCCGACGGAGGATGGCGGTACCAAGGTGCACCGACCGTGCCCGACACGAACTCTGCTGGAGCAAACTCGGAGCTCGGCTCGGAGGTCCGCCTGCTTGATAAGCCGGCTCCCCAGCGCATCCCTCCCCTGCCGCTGGAGGTCGCGGCGGCTTTGATGGTGTCCGTCTCGCTGGAGCTCACGTGTATCCCTGCGCTCACCGTCCCCGTGCTAGCGCCTCCCGCACCCTCTTCCCCATCCAAGGTGATCAAGGGTGGGGAAGCGAGGGCAGATACGCCCATGGCAGAAAGCACGACGGGGGAAGGCGGTGGAGAACCAACGACGCCCACACTGGCCAAAGGCCGGATCGGCTGCTTCTGGAAAACCAATGGCTGGTCCGGCTCACTCATGACCCTACGACGCGAGCGTCTCTGGCTCTGAACTCTGGTGGCAACGGCCTGAGACGGCTCCACGCCAAGCTCGCTCGACGCCTTGGTCCCTCCCGTTGCCGCCTCGGGGGCGAGCAGGCTGCTGCTCTGTGAGTCCTTCCTGCGCCGTGAGGATCGCCTGCGCACCGGAGCGTGGGCGTGGCCGACCTCGCCTTCGTCATCGTCCGAGAGGGGCACAGACGTTCGGAGCAGAGGCGAGTGATGACGAGTGAAAGCGCTGGGCGGTGCTGGCGGGGCAGCTGGGGAACCGCCGTCCTCGACGGCTCTGTTCGAGCGCAGCGACGAATGTCTACTCAGTTTCGTCCCGGGCGCGCGGGCAAAGGCATCCCCCGCGCCCGTAGGACCAGGGAGCTGGACACGGCCTTGAGCTTGATCGGCCTGAGGCACAGCGGCGGCAACGAGACTGGACACACTGCGCATCGCCTCGTCGTTCTCGACGATGCTACCTAGCAGACCACTACGCTCCAGACTGGACGCGCACGAGACACTCGAGCTGGCGGAGACGGTCGAGAGCGCCGCGTTTCCAGAACTGAGATGAGGAGGAAGGGAAGGCGGGCCAGCCTGGCTTCCCGTGCGCACCTGCGAAGAGGATGAGGAAGGCGGCCCGGCGACGTTGCCGCTCGCGCTCGGAGAGGTCATGACGCCTCCTGGAAAGGAGGGAGCGGTGGAGATGGAAGTGCGACTGGACGAGCAGGATTCCAACCCTGCCGTCGGCCGTCCCACGACCGGCTGGCTGATGGACGTCAGTTTCAATCCGCTCGCTCCCTTGCCAGACTTTGCTCCGCCTGGCCCTGGTCCTAGTCTTCCCTGCCGGTGCTCTACTCCCACGCCAGAAAGGCCGCGAGGCAAGCTGGGTCTCGGCCCCAGTTCAACTAAAGACTCTTGTTGACCGCCGTCACCACCACCACCACTACCGCCAGCGCGCCGCTCTGGCTGAGTGAACTCGGAGGCACTAGCGCGAAGAAGGTCGGCGACAGTCAATCTCTTCCGATCGCGCGCAATCTCCGCCTCTCGCTCGCGCTGCCGCTTGAGATCGTCCGACTCGAGACTCTTCACCCTCGCCCTGCGCGCTCCCACGACTCCGACTCCGACCCTGCCCCATGTGCCGGCGCTTTCGTCCTGACGCACGGCCTGGAGCGACATGGCGCCCATGACACGAGAGAACGAGCCAGATGGCTCGCGGACGCGTACCCAGTCCTCTTCTTCTCCCCCTTCCTCTGCGCTCCACTCCGCCTGGCCGTTCCCCGCCCCGTCCTCAGGACGCCGTACGCGAGGAAATACCTTCTGTCTGTCGCCCTCTCGGCCGGCGCCGGCCCCCTTGACGTCGTCGCCGCGCTTCTTCTGAAGCTTTCGAGAGCCCCTTCTAGCGAGCGTGTCGCTAGCCTGCGCACCCGTCCCCGTCCCCGTCCCGGGAGGCACACCGCCAGTCGTAGGTGTCAGCGGTGCCAACCCAGCGGAAGAAGCGACGGCGGCGGTGGCGGCGCTCTTGCCGCTCAGCGTGCGTGCTCGGTCGCGTGGACGCAACAGCCACGACAGGGCGCTCCTAGCCGTACCGTGAGCGCCTGTCGACTTGTCTCCGCCCGCGCCTGTAGAGGGAGGGAGCCGTTGGGTGGGGGATGCGGGAGACGAAGCGTCGTCGGTAGAAGGAAAGGCGAGGTGAGAAGAGAGAGGCGCATCCGTCGGTGGTTTCGACGAGGCCGAGGTCAGACCGCCGACGGCCGTGGAACCTGTGGCGGTGGCTCGCGACAGAGCGAGCTGTGCGGCGGCCAACGGCAGAAGGGGAGGCGAAGACGAGAGGCTCGAGACGACGGCAGGCGGAGCCGTCTTCCTCGGTGTTTTCGGCGAAGAAGGGGTTGGGCCGCTCTTGGTGGCAACGGGAGGGGAGATGACGGAAGGAGCGACGGTCGCAATCGAAGGCGCGACTGACTTGGTCTTTGTGTCCGACGAGGACTTTGCTGGTGTCGAAGCGGACGGAGACGAAGGAGAAAGGGCTTTCGAACCGGCCTCTTCCGTCTCCACACGACCGCCGCCGCCGCCGCTACCGTCGCCGAGGCCAAAGTGGAGGAGGGACAGACGTTGTCTCCATCCCGGCTTTTTGAAGCCCGAGCCTTGACGGAGTTTGGAAGACGTAGGCGACGTCTGCAGGGGCGACACTGGTGCCGATGCCGATGCTGATGCCGATACCGACGAGGTCGGCGACGTAGGCAAGAGGACGCTGGCGGTCGTGAGAACAGGTCGCATCTGTCCCCTCTCGCGCTCTTCCGGAACGGCCGACGCCACGAATCCCGTGGGCGGGCCGACGACGGGAGCTGCTCCGGTTCCCTGCCCCTCTACGCTCGAGGCGGCTGGGAGAACCGGCGCCGCCCGTCCTGGTGCCGGTTCCTCATCAGCGTGCCCCTTGGGACCGGTGACGGCGGCACCTCCTCCGGGCGAGCGCATTTTCTGCCGCGCCAGGTCCTGAGCCGTCCACGGACCTTTGCCGCGCTCCTCCTCCGCCGTCTTCCCATCGCTCTCCGCCAGCGCTTCAAGGGGTGCAGCGCCAGCGCCAGCGCGACGCACTGAAGCCCTCCTACCGAGTCCGGCCGACGACGAACCCATCCCGCTCTTTAGGCCGCCACCCGAAGGCGACGCCGACGCAGCCGACGCCGCCTTGGCATCATGCTCCGCCGAAGACGGCATGACAGACCTGAAGTTCGTCCCCGTCATCCCAAGGCCGTCATCCGGTTCCATCACGGTGGTCGTCGTCGTACGATCCGTCGTCGAGATGCGCATCGTCGGGCTGGAAGCCTTGGGGCCGACGGTTCCCGGAAACGCGTTCCACACAAACGCCGAGCTCGTGCTAGGGCCCGCCGCGCTAGGTCGGGTTAGTGGAGGCATTGGGGTCGAGTTGCGCGCGGGCGCGGCGCCGCCACCGAGTTTCCGCACGCTGGGCATTGCCTCGGCAGAAGTGACAAAAGCACCACCGGGCTGCAGAGTCGGTTTCTGCCCCGGCGAAGTGGTCTCCATTGCCACCACCGCGCCCGGATCGGGGCGGCGGCGAGCTTGCTTGCCTAATGGCGGGTCGAACCCCTTCGATGTTGCTCGCAACTCGCCGACAACGTCGGCGGCGGCGCCAGGCGGGGTTTCTGTGCCAGACGACGACGACGTCGTCGCTGACGCCCACGCCGAAAACTCACCGGGGCCCTTGGAAGTCTTCGGCCTTGGCCGCCGCTTCTCGCGTGCGTCGGCCGCTTGGACGAGTGCAGCTCGCTCTCTAGCCGTCATGACATGCGAAGCGGTGCGAGGCCGAGGGCGAGCGCGCGCCGAGGCGATGCCAATGTCGAGGCTCGACCCCGAAGACGGGCCCAGGAGCAATTCGAGATCGAGGTAAGAGATGGGAGCGGGACGGTGGTGGTCGTCGAGCGCGCTAAGCACTCTCCGACGCGAGCCGGGCTCGCCGGTCGCTCGTTTCGTCTCGCCTCCCGCCTTGGTTGTTTCTCCCCTCTCCTTGCCCTTGCCCATCTCCGATATCCTCTCTTTCTCCTTCTCAGCACCCCTCTTGATCGTTGACACGCTGAACCGTCGCGCCAACCGGAGACCCCAGCCTGCGACGCCCTTGGGGGGTCTTTCTGGAGAAGCGTCATACCCATGCCCGTGCCCGTGCCTATACCCTCGCCCCCGCTCCACCTCTGCTTGGCTTTGGACCGTGTGGGCGACCGAAGACGGTGAGGTGGGGGAGATCGGAGAAAGAGCGGCGGGGCGCACGACCGATGTCGAAAGAGCAGAATTGGCCGCGGCAAGAACGGCCAACGGACTCGCTCCGCTGCCGACACCGACACCGACACCGCCGCTCGATCCTGCATGCCTGCTCGGGCCGGCCGCCGCACTCGCCGGGGCCGTCGTGGTGGACGCGTTCAACTCGACGCTCTGAGCGGGCGAATGGCGCGCCGACGACCGGCGCGAGGCGCCAGCCCTGCCAGCGCTCACCCTCCTCCAGAGTTCCTCATCCGTCTCCGTGTTTGGCGTAGACGGTGTCCTCTCCGACGGCAACTCTCCGGGGTCGTCACGGGTCTCTCTCCCTCTCCCCCTCCCTCTCCCTCTCTCATGAGGCCGACCTCCTGCGGCGACGACGTCCGAGTCCAAAAGAGAATGCAACCTCCGAATGTCACTTGCACTCCGACGAAAGTCTTCGGAAAAGTAGCTGCCACCGGAAGAGCGCGAGGAAGACTGCAAAGGGGTCACGGCCGCAGAGCTCTGGCTCTGGCTCTGGCTCTGGCTTTGGCTTTGGCTTTGGCTTTGGCTTTGGCTTTGGCTTCGGCCTGTTGCCGAGCGAGAGGCGGAGGGGATCGGAGGTGACGTGGTGGCCATGACTGGAGAGGGAGAAGCGGCGGAAGGCGATGGGCCGTTAGAGGCCCCTCCACCTGCGACGACGCCGCCAGATAAAGGCGTAGGCGCTGGGGAGAGTGCGGATGGGCGAGGGCGCGATTGAGAGCCGTTGGGCTGGAGAGTGGCCGTCTGCAGAGCGGGTGGCGCGGGGAGGGAGGGTGAGGAGGGGATGGAAGAGAAGTCGTCGACGGAGGAAGGGAAGGAGGGTTCGCCGTTGGAAGACGAAGGGCGAGACGAGGCAGCGGAGTGCGGGCCGGTGGAGTGCGGAGGCCGGTAGAAGACGGGCCGGGGCGAGAGTGCAAGTATGGCGAGCGGTTGCTCTCCGAAGGCTGCCTTCCCTGTCAGTGGTGGTGCAGCCGTCGCCGCTGGGGCCATGTCGGACAAGGCGGGACGACCGGCAGCGACGGCGGTCGCGGCTTGTCCTTGCCTGGCCTCGTCCGACCTGGCTTGCTGCCTGAGAGAAGGGACGGATGGCGCCGGGCTGGCCGGCAGCTATTCGGGACGTGCGGTTTGACGACCGCCACGGCTGGGCCCCCTTTAACGGGTCAGTGCGATGTACCGATGCACCGGGTCGAACTGGACGGGACAGCGCGATCGCCGACCGGCTCTCACGGGCAGAGGAAGGGGAAGGAGAAGGAAGACGGAGGACGCGGTGGACTGGAGAGGAGTGAGCAGAGATGGGGAGCGTCGGTCACCGAGCCGCTCGTTCGCTCCCTCCGTTTGCCGTCTCGTCCCCTGTCGACGATTTCTCCTTTCGCTCGGGGTTGGTCCGTGTCCGTGTCCGCGTCGCGTACTTGTGTCGGGACGAGCGACGATATGCTGGGGGGGTAATCTTATAGCATGCGGGTCGGTTCGACGGCGTCTTTGGAAGGAAGGGCAAAGTGCAGAGGGCGGGTGTATGGATCTGCCCTGGAGAGCGGGCACGGTGATATATCGGTCCTTGTACGCAGCGCTTGTCCGGTGTCCGCTGTCCGGTTTCAGGGGGTCGGCCGCGCTCGAACCTTGGCAGGACAAATGGACGTGGCCGGCGCCGGCGGACGCGATGTGGAGGAAGAGAGAGGAGGGAGGGCAGGAGGAGCTAGAGCGGCCAAGGAGGCGAGGCGCCTTCCTTTCTTGCAGTTGCTCGCCGCCGAGGGCGGACAGGATGGGTCGTTGGAGGAACGTGGGGTGTGTGCGTGTCGCGAAGGAGGGTGGAAGAAAAGACGAGGAGACGGGGGGAAGCGTGCGACGGCCTTGGGCGACGGCCGAGGCGCGAAGAGAGGGGGTCGAGAGGGCGAGAAGAAGGGAAGAGAGAAGAGAGAGGGAGCAAGGAAGGAGATGGGGACGGCGGTCGAGTTCGACTCAGGGACGAGTGAGGGCGTGATTTTGGTCAAGACGAGGAACCGCAGCCGCCGAGCGTCGCACAAGCGCCCGAATTTGGCCTTCGCCCTGCAGCTCGACGTTCCTCGCACCTTGCACCTTGCAACCTCGCACGACTGACCGGACCGGCCGACGCACTCGACTCGACTTGACTTGACTTGGGCGGCCGTCGGCGCCGACACTCGCTCTTCTCTTCTCTTCTCTTCTCTTCTCTTCACCACCGCGCCATTGCGCTCTCCACGTCGACCTAGATCCCGTCTCCAGCGCGACGACGCTCTGCTCTTCCTCTTGCGCCCGCAGGCGGCTGGGCAAGCGGGCGAGCGGACGGGCGGACAAGCGGACGGGCGGACAAGCGGACGGGCGGACAAGCGGACGGGCGGACAAGCGGACGGAAGGAGGGATGGACGGACGGAGAGAGAAGGGCGAGCCGGTCGCGCACGTCACTGGGGATGCCCACGTTCGGTGCGATCGAACGGACATACACATGCTAAGGGGCCGGACGGGACTCGTCTGCCAGACGAGTTAGACGATGTCATCCTTTACTTCCTTTGCATCCATCCTGCCCCTTCCTCCAATGAACATTCTGACGTCGGCAAAGCGACCCGTGCGGCAAGCAACACTTGCGTCCTACCTTGTTCTGTCAAAAAAAGAAAAAGAAAGCAGGGGCTTGCTCACGTTGTCCGTCGTCGTCGCGCTCCTCCTCGTGCCATCTTGACGAGATCACATTTTATCTCCACCTTTGAAGTCCGCCTTGCACACGCGAACGCCGCCCACACCGGCCGTTGCATGCGCGACGCGGTCGGACGGGGTCGGAGGCGAACGGCGCCGATCGAGGTCTGCTATGGAACAGTCGTTTGGTTCACTGCGTCCTGCGGGCAGACTTTCCTGCCGTGCTCGTACGGCGTCCACAGACGGTCACGCGGCGACGTCCGACCGCTCGCGTTCGACCAGGCGTGAGCGGCGTTCGAGGAGGATGCATGGCTGACCCGACCGTCCGAGCTCGACGCCGGCCAGCACTCGCTAGTTTGCGCGAAGACACAGTCTTCCCCAGCACGTCGATCAAGCGCGCCTCACGCGTGCCAGGCCGGCGTGAAGCTTAGATGCAACTGGGGGCAAAGGGGGGGTGCCCTAGACCATCGTGCAGGTCGCTGAGCATGTGAACTCCGTCAGCCGTTCCTCCTTTGGTATCCTCTTCACGTCCGACGTCCTGAGCCTCCCCAACCCCTGCGTGCGAGGACGTCGTTCGGCCTGAGACAGAAACAGATCTTGGGCGACACGAGTGTGGCGCACTCCGTCCGCTCGACCAAGTAAAGTAAAGCCAGGCGCTCCGACCAGTAGGTCAACGAGAACGGACGACCGTTGATTTGCCGACGTATTCTCGTCGATCGCCTCGTAACCGACGTAGTGCTCGCCGCGGGGGGGGGGGTGGGGGGGGCGAAGAGGCGAACAAGACCGATCCTCTGCGAACCAGACGCCCCACGAAGCTCCGTATCTCTGCTTCGAAATCAGACGTCCATGTGTGAGCTCCAACGCCCCCCCATTCAGCACCCAGACCCGCCCCTTCCAGCCTCTGGCTATCCTGAGCGAGCTCCGAGAGGCTTCAATGACCCGTGCGTGCACATACAGCACCCCTGTGGGGCTGCGTTTGGATGCCTGAACCAGCCGAGAGGGGGCGTCCGAAGGGAGCGAAGGGAAGACTGCGGGCCGGCCCCGCATGTAAGCGGCTATACGCGGTAAAAACCCTTGCCCTCGATATCGTCCCCCATCCACGCGCCTTTGACCTCTCCCACTCTCTTTCGAGAACCGCCACTCGCCATGTCCTCTCACCGTCATAGGAGGCATGTGCAGGATGATGAGGACGCGGGCTCGCTCAAGCTCGGGCCTGGTGAGTCAGCGCGACGCAGCTCCAGGGCGATCGGGGGGCGATGCGACGGTCCCGGGCCGAGGGGACGGGTGGATGGAACGGATGACGGACGCACGGACGATGGATGGATGAATGGATGGATGGACGCCCGTTGGGTTGGATAGACCTGGTCGATGGGAGGCAGCGGACGGGCGGCTTAGCCAAGGTTGATATCGGACCAGGGTGCTCGGCGCGTTTGTCGCCTCCGTCCTCGCCACCGTCCTGGAGACGTGTGGGAGGCAGAGCGCCTCTGACGGGCTTTTGCGTACACCATGCACCCGAACACAGAAGGAATCGGGCGTCGGCGTACGGTTGGCAGTATGAGCGGGTGAGACTCCCCAAGAATGACGGCTCTGACGCATAGCTCGTATTTCGGTTCGTATGCTCCCCAGATTTCAAAGATTCGTCATGCCTCATGATCTCCGAGGTCAAGCTGCTCCTCGACGCCACGTCGGAGAGACACGGCGCACAGGTTCCTGTCAACTCGCCGTGAGTGTTCCTATAGAGAGGACGCCCTCACCCTGAACGAGGGATGCCTGTCAAATACATGATATGAGCGGTGGCACCCTCGACTCACGTGGACTTATGATGGATGGACGGACGTCTCCTTTCTGACATGTTTTCCATTCCATTACACGTCATCTACGCCCTCTTTTTTCCATTGTAGCGTCTATCAGAAGACGCTCGAGTTTGTCAACAAATTCTCGCTCTACCACAACGCGGAGACGGCGGAGGCCGTGCGAGAGTGCGTACTACCTCAGCTCGTCCTCGCCTTTTACGGGAACAACGTGGGATGCCGACTGGGCTTAAGTGAACCTTCCTGTCCTTCCCTGCCCTCCGTCCTGCCTCTTCCGTTCCCTTCCCTTCTTGGGCATCTAGAACGCTTCGGAAGGAGCCTCAACTGACTTCGTTCGAGCAGGCACAGCTTGGTAATCTCGCTTGTGAGACCGTCGAAGAGGCCACAACGCTTATTCCAAGGTGAGCTGTTCTCCTCGTTTCGCGCGACTAGATAAAGATCCTAGTGGAGGAGCGTCTGGCAGGAAGTTCTTTGCTGCGGACGTGGTTGGAGCGAACAGCCATCTGGGCCCCAAGGTGGTAAGACGTACGCCTGGACTGACGACTTTTCCATCCCTCTTTCGCGCTCCTTCTACCCTCTCGTTCCGTTATCCTACCGTTCGTCGTGATCTACCGTCGTCCCCGGCTCGTCTTCCAGTCTGACACGCATCGACGAGGATACCTTGGCGGCGCTCCTGAATGAGATCAGCACGCTTCGCAAGTTCCAGTCCTGATGACCTTAACGCAGGGACGTGTATCATATGTAGGATGGCTCGCGGCACGGGCCGCAATTCACCGATATAGACCTCCCCAACCACCCTGCGTTTTGCGTGGACCCGCACCGAGTCGCGCCCGTCGTTACACCGACACGTGCGAAACCGCGAAGACAGGTCGCCCTTCTTTCCTTGTCCGCACATCATCATCGCCGTATAGAGGACGAAGTGCCGTTCGCACATGCCGTGGAGTAGATCACTCGAGCACTGCTTGTACGTCTGACTCGATCCCTTTGAGCCTGTTCGACGTGGCTTACTCAGCTTGGAGCGCAGTGCACCCAGGCGAGTCCGCGGGAGGGAGGGGCAGGTACGCCGTGGACAGACAGACAGACACGCATGGGCACGCGTGACGAAAGATGTTCGTTTGGCCCGGCCGCTTCTTCGCTCCGTTTCGAACGCCAGGGATCAAAAGGAGCCGATCCCGATCCCGATCCCGTCCTCATCTAACGAACATGTCGTGTCAAGAGCGCGCTTTCTATATTCCGATGGTCCAAAGAAGCGCGAACGGAGGGGACGAAGCAGAGGCAGCGGTAGAGGCAGAAACAAGTCCGCTGCAGTTGATCTGGGCTGGGCGGGGCTGGGCGGGGCTGGGCGGGGCTGGGTTGGGCTACGGGCCAGAGACCGCGCCCGCCGCTCGATGATGGAAGCATGGACGGATGGATGGCGATGAGGGAGTGGGAGGGAGGAAAGATGCGGTCGTCTGATCGACCAGAAGTCGCGTTCGGGTCGAATACAAGAGCACGGTCCAGGCAGCCTCGTCTCGACCGAATGGCGGCCCCCCATGTACGCGAGATGCAAGAAATACGGAAGGAGACCACATGCGAGCCCTTCCGCGCCCACTC
The DNA here is from genome assembly GCA_029717555.1 of Peribolospora baueri. Classification (NCBI taxonomy): domain Eukaryota; kingdom Fungi; phylum Basidiomycota; class Peribolosporomycetes; order Peribolosporales; family Peribolosporaceae; genus Peribolospora; species Peribolospora baueri. The sequence continues at coordinate 79,207 of JAMDHS010000045.1, read as the reverse complement.
GCCGTCACACCCTTCCTCCTCCCTCCCTCACACATCCCCCTCTCCCCCTCTCTAGCGCTCCCACCGAGAAATTATGAATCCATCAGGCATACCCTTCCCCCGCGACCCGCACCTTTCGTGAACGCAAACCTCGGGCCGACCCCGTTTCGCACCCCGCATCGGCCCAAGACGACCTGTCAATCTGCCCTCGTCTTGGCGGGCAAAAGCCCGATGATCCCGAAGGCGAGCGCGTACGACGCCAAGCTGCCCAGCGCCGCGCCGGCCCAGCCGAGGCGGGAGGCGTCGCCGACGGAAAGGGTGACGAAGAGGGAGAGCAGGCCGCAAAGGATGGTGAAGGTGAGGAGGGGGATAGTATAAGAGAGGGGCGGGGAGATGCGCCAGTTGGGGTACTGCCCGGGGTGGAATGGAAGGTGGGGTGAAGGAAAGGGGGAGCGACGTACCACCGTCAGCAATATCACACTTCACACGTTCGACGTTCGGTCGCGATGCACAAGCACAGAAATTTACAGAAAAAAAGCAAGAGACCGTTTGAGCTAACGAAGAGAAAGAAAAAGACACTCACATCTGGGGTAATCCCTCGGTAAGGTAGCATGAGGAGGTAGAGGAAAAGGCCGACAGTAGCGGCGCCGAAGGCGAGAGAGATGACCAATAACCTCCTGCAGTGTGGAAGGGGAAAGGAGGCAAACCGAACGGGGTCGGTGTGAGATGGGGCGGACTAGGTCAATTCTATCTGGTGATACAAAGAGCGCCTCGCTCCTTCTCTGTGTTCCGGAGAACAGGACCCACTCACGACGCCCAGCCGTCCGATTCGTATACGTTGCGAATCTGAGTCGCACTGAGCGGCGCGCGACGAGAAGGGAAAAACGAAAGGTTCAGACACACAATAACGGGAAGAGAGGAAAGGACAAAAGGCGTGCTCACACATCGAACCACCATACGACGAGCGCACCTCCGACGACGTATTTGAGTTGCTTCATCACTGTTCGAGCGAGTCGGGGTCAGGCCAGCCCAATACAACAAACGGTAATGAGCACCGTCGCCGGCGCATTCTTCCGATCCGTCGCGCTCACCGTTCTTCACCGCCCGCGGTGCCCTCCTCGCCAGCTCGCCCTCCTCAGACACCCCTCCCGGCGGGTGTCGCACCTGCCTCTCGCTGCTGCTAGTACGAGGGACGCCCAGCGTGCTCGCGGCGGGTGCAGACGTCTGGAGCATCGCTGCCGACGCGTTGCGCCTTCGCGCGTCGGCCATATCGGGTCCTGTCTTGCTTTTCGCTATTGACAACTAGACGACCGAGCGAGGGCAGGCGGTTTCTCGCTGAAGGTGGGCGGGAAAGGAGAATGAATGCGGTCTGAGGCGAGAGCAAGAGCAGAGCTTCCAGGAGATCAGGAGCAAGACGGCCGTCCGCGCATTCGAAGACGTGCTGCTCCTTAAAACTTTACAGCCAGCAAACGTGGGGTGGTACGGTGGTGAGAGAAAGGCGAGGGTGGGTGGACGAAGAGGGGTTAGAGGGGATGAAAGATGGTTAGCGCCGGCAACTTGCGCACCGATCACAAGAAGTCTAATCTACTCTTGCGCGACCACGTGGAAAAGCCGTCGCTTGCCGCAGCGAAGCACGGACCAGCTCGATTTGCTGACGTTAGCCTTACCGAGGGGACGGCCGATGAGAGAGTGCGCTCACGAACAGCATGCTCGAGACATCTCTAGCGATGTTTACATGTATGTAAACGAGGTGTAAGCAAGCTCGCTACACGCTGGCGAAGAACAGTCGGTGCGACCACTGAGATCCTTTACCTTTCTCAACCAGGAGCGAGCGGGTCGTGGCTAAGGACCTGGTTTCCCATTTGCTTCCAACTCCTGTGCAACGTGCGAGCGATGAGGCCGTGCATTCTGTCCAGTGTCCGTCCGGCACCCGCGCTCCTCCAAGGTCATGAAATTCTTCCTGAAATCGAGGATATCGCACCTCGGTACATAACTCACTAGTGGTAGAAGGCGGTGTTCATCTCATACGCGTGCTCGGGCGACTATGAACCGCGGCACCCATTAGACTCGCCCACGGCGGCCACAGCTGCTCTGCTCGATCATACATAATACTCATAATCCTCCACGTAGTCGGCCAGAAAGGGCTCGTTCCTCCAGTCGTCGAACACAATCCCCGCTCCTCCGAGCCCGTTCCAGTCGTCGAACATGATCTCCCCATACCCAACTTCTCCGGGCGGAAGGGCGCCGTCGAAGAGACGCTGGAAGCACCTCGTGCCGGGCGTGTTGAAGTGTTTGTACTTGACGCAACGCGAACGCAAACAAAGGACGTGAGGTGAGTATCAAATAGGATCGAGATGAACTGAGATCGATCGAGCCGGACGGGTAAGAGACGAAAGGCCTCACAGGTTCGCTGGCCTTTATCCTCGCAGCGCACATGTAACAGAAGTGCGTGTGACATCGACCGCACTCCATATGATTGCATCCGGCTGGCAATCAGAAACGGGAAGGAGAGGAGATAAAATGGATCCGTCAGACCACCGAGGAGACGAAAAGGATGAGAGCCATGTGCGCGATGCAGAAGGCATGGCTAACTCACAGCTCTTCTCGATTTGCGTGTCGCAAGTGGGACAAGCGGTCGTATTTCCTTTAAGCCAGTCGTCGTTTGCCTTTGTCTCCTCGTATTGGCGAACCAGGCGCTCGATGTTGACGCGTCCGCTGTTGGGTGCGCGCAGTGGAAGCGGTGAGAGACCGAGGCGCAAAGTAGGGCGACCGCCAGAAAGCACTCACTACTTGGCCTCCATTGCCTTACGCTGAGAAGAACCGGCGGGGTGAGACAAATATTCGGATACCAACGAGCTCGCCGAGCTAAGGGAGCAAAAGGCCTTGCCGTGCCTGAAAATGATCGACATCCGGGACGAGGCGAAGGCCGTCGGAACGTGAGCGAAATGAACGGCTCGACCAAGTCTCGAGAAAGAGAGATCGCACCAAGTTTTGCCTTTGCAGCCAGACCGAGAGTCAAATGGAGCGGAAATGGAACAGCGCGAGAGTGAGCGTGAGGGTGACGAGAAGGTCAAGAAAGAGGGTGACCCCGCAACTCACGGCAGTAGACGCAGAAGACGTAACCACACTTGGGACATTCCCGAAGACGCTCGTACATTCCGCCATCGCCTTTGCCTGACACATCCGGAGGTTTTATCACGGCAGCTTGGCAGGCATCCCGCGGGCAATAGTTTACGGTAGGGTCTGAAGGTCACGCACGAGTAGACCGTAAGTTACTACGGGCAAGCAACGAAAGGCGTTTCTGTGGTCAACGCTCACTCACCGCTATCTAGTCTCGCCTTCTCCACGAGCCACCGATACCTTTTCACCAGCTCTTTTCCGACGATCCCCGTCAGCTCCTCCTCATCGACGTTTCCCTTCATTGTTCCGCCGCGACCTGCTTCTGTACCATTGAGATGCACGGCCCCATCCTCGGACGCTGTGCACTCGCTTTTCGCGCGCGCCTTGGTGCAGCCGGGATCCGGACAAGCGACCTGGTTCGGCCATCCCTCGCGAATGCACATCGTGAAATAGTCACGCAAGCACTCACGACAGAAGCTACACATGACGACAAGGGGCTTAAAAAGAATCAATCCATGCAAACGCGGAATAGAGGTATGAAAGCACATAAACTCACACGTGCCCACACGCCTTGAGCTTGTCGCATTGAGCTCCTTTCTTGTGCTCAAGGCAGACGCCGCAAGTGAAGTTATCGCCTTCGAACTGTTCTTGACGGGAAGCCTTATCAAAACGCTCTAGTTCCAGCGCTAACCGAGACGGGGTAGCGACGTCGGGAAGAGAGTCTACTGCGCCAGGAGGAGAGGAGTATGATGTACGCAAGAGATATGAGTGTCCAAACCCACCATCCTACGCGCCCAGACGATCGCAGCAGCTCGACTCACCCTCTTCCCAAACTCGTATGCTCCCGTCTCCGTCTACGAGCCTGAGCTCCTCTCCTTCCTCCCACATGACCTCCGACAGCCACTCGGTCCACATGAATAGCGACTCGGCCCGTACTTCATCCCAAATCTCAGTCAATCTGGCCTTCAATTTTGAGCGTCGGCCTTCCCTCGACGAGAAAGTGTTGGTGAGCCAGGGCGACCGGAGTGACGTGATCGTCGGAGCTGAGTGCAGGGGGTAGGAAGAAGGCAGAGTCACCTCCAACATGACCGGGGGCAGATGGAGGAGAGAGAGTCTGGTCTCCGACTCGATCGGGGTCGGCGGGATTGGGGGTGAGGATGACGAGGACGAAGGCGCGATAACAGATGAAGGCGGTTCAGACGGCATAGGCGGGCGCGACGACATAGGCCCGATCTCGTCTCGAAGAGCGCCCTTGTTCATCTTTAGGGATAGTTGAGCTCCCGCTTTCCGCTCAGACGCGGTGCCGTTCGCATGGTGCCAAGGCCCCGCCTCCTGTCGAGGTACGTCTCGATCGTGCCGCGCTTCTCGATTTGGCTGCCCAAGATTCCGAGTGTCGTTTTCATACTGGCTACCTCCTTGCTGGGTTCCCTTTCGACCGCGATTCCTGCGACGCCTTCCGCCTCGGCGGCCGTTGTCGCCATCCTGGCTGTGTTGCACTGTCCGGTTCTGCGATTGAGGCCGAAGATGGAGTCCACTCGTGGCCGCCGGTAGCATTTCAACAGCTTTTTCTTTTCGTTTTCCATTAGCGCTCTCTGCTTCCAAGCCTCCCCGAGCCACAGCCATATGAGGAGCGGAAAGAGAACCGGTAGTCCCATCCGAGGAAGAGGAAGTGGCAAAGGCGATCGGATCAGGTGGAGGTTGGGAAGGCGTCGTCCTCCGTGTGGCGATGACCACCGATCGCTCAAATTGAAAGCGGACGGGGACCGCTATCCTCGCTTGTAAAAGCCCTTCGGATCCAGTGCAGTAGGAGAAGACGCCGGGAGGATAGATGGACTGGAAGCGTGGCCACACGGATCTCGGCCGCTCGTCAGATAGTCCTCCTTCCGTATAGTCGCACTCGCACCGCTTTTGACACGAACTGAGGTGGCATGCTTACCTCCAAAGCTGTCATCTCATCTTTCTGCATGTCCAAGCATGCTGCGACGTCCAACTCCGAGGTCATGACGGCAACCAAGGTAATTTTGTTCGAGGGCGGGTGGAGTAGCCGGTTTTAGGAGTCGACGTCAAGTGATCATTCACGGCGGCCTGTCGATCACTCGGACCGGACCGCACTCGCCCGTGCCGGACACGTGTGACTGGGATTTCTTCGCTCCTACTCTCATCACATCGGTCCATTCTGAACCAGGGTTATATCTTGTTGGGAGCGCTGAACTAGGGAAATACCGCATGTAGATGTACAAGGAGCTCCTCAGTCGAAAGGAAAGAGAATAAAGCCAACGTCCCAAAATAGTGAAGCGCCTGGCCACGGGAAGCACGCTTGGAGGGATGGCGCCTTACTTGGCGAAGGCCCGAGCGAGCTTGCCAATGATGTGCAGGGAGACGACGCTGAAAACGAAGGCCAAAGCAAGGACGAGCACGACGACGGGATCGCTGTCGGCCAGTCCAATCCAGGGACGGCGGTGAAGAAGCGACGAAACGAGACTCGGTAAGAACCCAGATCTGACTGTCGCATGACGCCCCAATCAAAGACATTAGCACCACTCGGCACTCACACTCGCAGGCCCTGGTTGTCGTCGGTGTACAGCCGCATCATGGTGTTGGAGCTACCACCGGCACCGGCAGCACGAGTGCTGTTGGGACGGTCCTTGTTCGCTGCGGCGGCGCGACGGCTGAAGTTTCGTGAGTTCAATCGGAAGGGTGAACGCAATTGTAAACGAAATTGGTCAGCGTCAGCGGACTGTTGTGGGAAAGGTAGAGCCTATAGAGAGCATCCCATCGGACAATCAGAGCAGCAGACGGACAGAGCCGATGACTTCAACTTCCACCTCCATCGCCAATACTGGCACAGCCAGCTCTGGCACCTCCCTGCAAAACCAGAGAAGAAGCACCAATCAGGCAATCATGACTCACCGAACGGTGCCGGAAGGACGAGCTGCGAGGGCAGCGAGATTGGGCGAAGCGGCGCGCGGTGGTGCGTCAGCCTGGACGATAAAGCGAAAGGGTACGTTCATCAGTTACGCTAAACGTCGGCTGAAATCGCTTCTCTGTACAGTACTAGCCCTGCTCATGCTCTCAGAGCAGGAAATGTCTCATTAGAAAGTATCATTCGCTCACCATTTTGGAGGAATAGCGCTCTTTCGTTTGGATGATGCTGAGAAGAACCGAGCCAGCGCACCGCTCCTAACTCGGCGCGGGGTCCTGCGACGGTTGCCACGTGAGCCGGTTCTTCGCATTTCCGACCCTAACCCTATTATGATCACCGCTTGTCTCTTCTTAATCTCTCTCTATTGCCGGCATTCCCCCTTCTCGCCAACAAGAACACCTCGAACAGCGTCAAAGATGAAGATCGACAAGCTAAAGGTACGACCGCGCAAGGACGCCCACATCGGTCCATGCGCGGCCGAGCTCGCCACCATGCTCGCCTGCTGGGCCTCTTCGAACGATCTCAACTCCGTCGGGCCTTGCGCTGAGAGCGCGCGCTCTTTGAAAGAGTGTATGCAAAACTCGGTCAGTATCTTCGTCCAGTTTCATCGTCCTGAGGAAGACATCGCTATCAATTTGTTGGTGGGCGAAGGTGATAGCTTACGTTGTATCGTTTCCTCTCCTCTTTTGGGTTCTATCGGACGTACCGCCTTTAGCGAGCGGCCGGGAAGAAGGGCAGGCCGACAATTAATTATCACCTGGCGCGACTGGGAAAGCGAGTATGACAAGCGTCAATCAAACGGCCGCCCTTATCCCTCGCCTCCCCCGCATTTCTCCCCTCTCTTTGTTCTGCCACCGCTTGAGACAGCTTCGCCGCGTATCGAGCACTGTATTATTATACCGTCGCCTATCCTCGCATTCCTAACGCGCATTCGCATCTCCATTGGAGGCCGTCAGCCTACGACTGCAGATCTCACTCGTATCTGCTCATCTGACTCTCTTTCTAGCGTCTACACTTCGCAATGATAAAGTGGGGCAAGCTCACTCGGGCGATCGATCGCCGTCCCCACAGTCCCTCTCTTCCCTTCTCTCTCCAGACACCCGCAGCTCTCCCACCACCCCGAAGCCGTCCTCACCTTGGGGAGGCGTGCCACATATGCCTCTAAGAGGGGATTCGGCACTGGCGGCATTTCAGCGGCGGATAACAGAGAAAGGGAAGGATAGACGCGCAAGGGACGACCAAAAGATATTTACCAGTTCGCCTCACGGTCACTTTCGTACCGTCTCCCTCGCCAGATAAGTCTTGTGCTTGTCTCGTACAAGGCTAGAGAGCAAGGCGAGGGTTATGGAAGCGTAGATCTACTTCGGTGGGACAGTGCAGCGGCATCGAGTGAGGAGGACAAGCACGCGCATGGGCGCGCTACTCGACCCCGGTCTTTCAATCACTCGATCATGGCGCGAAGCACTCGCACAAAGAACTCATTCACCTCTGTGGGTATTCAAACTCACATAACCCCCGCCGGAGCAAAAGTTCAATGGCTACCCTGTCCGGTGTCCAGCGCACCTCGTCATCTAGCTCTAGTTAACATAGGTCAATGGCGTCCTGACAAAATCGCCCGCGAAAGCAATGGCAAGCGCCTCTGGGACGGACTGGCTTCCAAAGGCAGCGGCTGATCATCGAATCAAGCACTGGCATGTAGGAGCTGTCGAACGACAAAACCCGGACAGTGTGCATATTGCGTAAAGGGCATGCATGGGGAATGGGGTCAGATAGAGGAGTACTAGTCCCCATGCCTAGTACTCGAGGTAGTGTACAGGCAGCCACACCATCGCTCCTCGCGCCGACTCGCCGATCCACAGTTGGGCCAAGCCGAACATTTTTAGACGGAGGTGAGGATGTCAGAGTCACCAGCCTAAAATGATCATAAAATAGGGTAGGGATCAGGAGTGAGACTCGGTCGATCGGTGCTGCTGCGATTAGACACACGTCACAGGCATGGGCACTGCGGTGCAGCAAAACGAAGACTTACCTCGAGGATGGTCATGACGCCGACCCGGAAGAGCTTTCCAGCGGCCGTGCCGAGAGCAACGTTGGAGCCCTGGTAGTGGTGGACGTTGGTCTTGGAGAGCATGGCGTAGTACTCGAGCTCCGACTTGCGGAGCGGGGGAGTGTTGGCAGAGATGAGGACGAGCTTGGCTGGAAGAGCGAAAAAGCCATCGGGACAGATGTAGAAACGAACGGCGCGGGCGTGGCAGAGAGGTGAAGGTGAAATGACAAGGCATGGCACAATGAGTATCGGCACGGCGGAAGAGCGTGTCAGCTCCTCTCGCTCACCCTTGCCGCTCCTCATCGTCTTAAGAGCGCTCTTCAAGCCAAGGGACACCTTGCCCGACTTCATGACGAGCTGCGACGACGAAACGCGGGCGAGAAGAAGAAAGGAAGATCGAGGTCAACGACGCCCCCTCCGCCAAAGCTTGACTTGGAAACGGAGAACCAATCTCACCTGGAGCTTGGAGTTGATGTTCTCCTGGGCGGACTTCTTGCTCTTCTGGGGCGCCATTTTTAACGCTGTAGGACAGGCGGCGCAAAGGGTTGGGCTGGGTTGACGGGATTGATGGCTTCGAAGCGATGTTCGCCTTTCACGATTGCCGAGCAATGGGACGAGGAACATGTAACCCTAAGGTGGTCAAGACCGATCTGGTCACCACGTAGGGTTAGGGTTGCAGCAGCTGTATAAGGCCATTCGGGCGATGCCCCTACCGTGAGCCGAAGAGCGACTGCGGCGGGCACGGGACGAGCGGGCGGGGAGTAGCGAGGAGAGGAAGGTCGAGGAGTTTACACCATCTGGTCGCCATCGATATCCTCAAGACGACGACGCCGACGCCATGACGAAGGGTACCACCAGCTTCGGTAAGCGCCAGTGAGTATCGCGAGCATGTCGTGGCGGACGCGGTGATTCGACATGCACGAAGGACATCGTTCTGAATCCCCGGCCCTTCTCTACCCTATCGTCATCGTCTCCCACCTTCAGCACCAAGACGCACACCCTGTGCCGCCGCTGCAACTCGCGCTCTTTCCACAAGCAGCACAAGCGATGCGCCTCGTGCGGCTACCCTGCTGCCAAGATCCGCTCCTGTGAGTGTCGCGTCAGGGTTGCTGGCTGTATAGAGGCTTCGAGAGTGTTGGGGTCGCATTCAGTGCTAGGTGGGCGACGGTGGAAAGATACTGATCGAGGCAATTTTCATCTCCATTTGTCCTCACCATCCTTCTCATTTGGCCCTTCTGCACGCATACTATATCTGCAGACAACTGGGGCCAGAAGGCTAAGAGGAGAAAGACGACGGGCACCGGCCGCATGCGCTATCTCGGCGACGTCTCGCGGAGGTTCAAGAATGGCTTCAGGTGCGTTGGCGACGTGGACTGAAGTCGAGGCAGTCTCCTTTTACGGGCATCTGAAGGCGTTTGCAGAAATATTTATGGTTGGGGGTGGCGGTTTGGAAGGCGTCGATGACTGACATGTTCGAACGATGGCTTCTGCGGGTATCATCTTGCAGGTCCGGCACTGCCACCAAGAAGGTCGAGGCCGCCCAGTAAGCGATGGCGTTTCGTTGCCAGGAGTCTTTTCTTCCTTGTTTCCGGACTTTTGCCGCACTCGTACTCGGTCAAGCAGCAGCTGTCATACGCTTTGGTCGCTGCTGCAGTCATTGGCCGGGTCCAAGGGCGCAACGCATGCCGCTATGCCATCCTTCCTCCATCGTCTCCTCTTTGGGCCCGAGCCTCTCCGGAGCGTCCATGTGTACTTAACGCACGAAAGCATTCTCCTCAAAATCCCATGCTCCTCGGCTCAACTCGAATGACGTGTGGACAGGGGTGCAGTGGGAGAGTGGCAGCGGAGCCGCGGAATGAGAGGAGCTGAGGAGATGCGAGTGATACAAGCGACTGACGGAGGTGTGGGTGTGGGTGTGGATCGCCGGCCGCCGCATCGGCAGCGATTGAGCGTCGAGAGAGTTGGCCTGCGTCGACGCTCTCTTGATTGTCCCCCCGTCTGTCTGTCTGTCTGTCTTGTCTGTCTGTCTGTCCTCATCCAAATGACAAAGCTGGGTAGAAAGGATCGGGTGCCGGAGGCTGTCCTGAGAGCTGCAGCGAGCCGTCTCTTCGTTTCGTTTCGTTTCGTTTGGCGTTGAGGATGAGCGAGGACGGGCGAGTCGGAAAGGGTGCGGTGCTGCTTGGCCGCCCGCGGCTGAAGCGATAAATAAAGATACGTACATACATACATATGTGGTGTTGGATGACAGGAGTGTGCGCATGCGCGTCGCCGTGCGCGTGTATACATACATACATGTCGGGACGAGGAGAGCGTCGTGATATGCTGTCATTGTCGTCCTCGCCTCGGCATATACTCGATGTCATTCGTCCTCTCTCATGCCGCACGTCGTCTCGTGTCCGTCTCGTCTGGGTTCTTGTCCCCGATCGAAGGGGGAGGGGGCAGCTGCGGGCGTCGTTCAGGCGAACGTTCTCCGAGGTTGGTTGCGTAGCATGGAACGAGCGCTCATCTCATTTCATCCAAGTCAAATCTGATCTGGTCTGGTGTACTACGGATCACTCGAGTGTCCTACGTATTCTGTGTAGAGCGAGCCGGGTCGTGCTCAGAGGGCGACACTGTGGGGATTTGCTTGGCCGTCCGGCGGTCGCCGATCGTTCGTTCGGTCGTTCGTTCGTTAAGAACGGTGGCTGCGTAGTGTATACCGGGAGAGACACAAAGTCGGCTCTCACCGGCTGTATCAGAGCTGGTCCTGCTGCTGCTGCTGGCTTTCGACGTGCCTCCGATGAAGGATGATCCCGAGCGGGGCGTCTAGTGCGCGATTAGTTCGTGAGGAGCAGTCCGTCTGTATTCCTTCCTCCTTCCCTGGGCCTAGGCGGACGGCTGCTTGCTGCCCGCTTGCTTGCTTGCGTTGGCCTTGCCCGCGCCAGGGAGGGGCTGTGCGGTGGACGAGGGCGGGATGGACGGATGATGGATGAATTGTTGGAGCCGGGCGAAGAAGGCCGGTCGCTGACGTCGACGGAGCTGAGCGTGGCCCGGCTAGAAGCGCTTTTACATTATTAGCCTTCCGTCGCTGTCGCTGAAGCTGCCTTAGCGCGCCGGGCCCGATCACATCACTGCGCGCGTCATGCCTCCTTAGGTCGACCCATCCTGACTTGACTGATCCTCCCGCCCACCGATCCGATCCTCCTCCTGGCCCCCGCTCCCTTCCATCATAACCCCTTCTCCATCCCCCGACTCCCGACTTCCGACCCCCAATCCCGTCTCCACCCCCCCATCTCCGCTCTCTTCCCTTTTCTCCTTCGCCTCCCCATCTTCGCCGTCGTCGCCCGCCCACAATCGATCCCCCCATCCGTCCCGATACACGATCGCCAGCGACGGCGGCGTCAGGGAATTTGACGACGGCGACAGCGACGACAGCGACAGCAACAGCGACGACGACAACGATCAGCGACGGCGTGCGTCTAGCCTCTACGCTCCCATCTCTCCCCGCCCCCACCGTCCGCACGGAGCTGCTGCGCTAGTCACCCACTGCCGTCGCATCCGCCGGTCGATCGACGATGGCCGACATCAAGAGCAAGGACCACGCTGCCCCCTCCCCCAACGGCGACCCCCATGCTCAGGTCAAGGGCGAGCTCAGCCGGGAGCTGGCCAAGGAGCAGGAAAAGGGCGCGCGCATCGTCGAGTTTGACGAGCACATGAGTCCGCAGGAGAAGGCCGCGTTGGCCATGAAGGATGCCGGAAAGCTCGCGCCGGTCAAGAGAAAGAAGGACGAGGACAAGGGCCCCAAGGAAAAGGAGGTCGCCACGGACATCGGCGGCAAGGACGTACCCACCACCGTCGGCCTCGATGAGGTGACAGTCACGAGCAGGAAAGAGGGACAGACCGGCGAGGCCGGCCCGCCTGGGGCGATGCCCACCGCCGGCGCTCCCGCCCTTCCCGACTGGTATCGCGTGGGCTGGACCGGCATCGCGCGCGACGGCCTTCCCAAAGATGCCACCGAGGAGACCGTCAGGCAGCATTACCTGCTCTCCGAGTTCATCTCCGACAGCTACTACGGCTACTGGTGGTATAACGCGGCGGTCATCTTCTTTGCCGTCATCGCCTCCCACTTTGTCACCCGCTTCGGCGGAGGTTGGGGCTGGCTCCTCGTCATCCTCGCCACGTGCTCGACGTACTACAACACCTCCTTGCGCAGGGTGCGACAGCGTGCCCGCGACGACATTCGCAGAGAACTCACCAAGCGGAGCCTCGAGACCGAGTCCGAGACGGCGGACTGGATCAACAACTTTATGAACCGCTTCTGGCCCATCTACGAGCCCGTCCTCTCCGCTACCGTCATCGCCTCCGTCGACCAGGTCCTCGCTACCTCCACGCCAGCCTTCCTCGACTCCATCCGGCTCTCCACTTTCACTCTCGGAAACAAGGCGCCCAGGATCGAGCACGTGCGTACGTTCCCCAAAACCGAGGACGACATCGTCCAGATGGACTGGAAGTTTTCCTTCACGCCCAACGACATCGCCGACATGACCCAGCGCGATGCCGACAAGAAGATCAACCCCAAGGTCGTCCTCACCATCCGCGTCGGCCGTGGCATGGTCGGCGCCGGCATGCCCATCCTCGTCGAAGACATGAGCTTCGTCGGCCTCATCCGCATCAAGCTCAAGCTCATGACCAACTTTCCGCACGTCCAGACCGTCGACGTCTCGTTCATGGAGAAGCCCCTCTTCGACTATGTTCTCAAGCCCGTCGGAGGAGAGACGTTTGGCTTAGACATCGCCAACGTTCCCGGCCTCAGCGCCTTCATTCGCGAACAGGTCCACGCCAACTTGGGCCCAATGATGTACGACCCCAACGTCTTCACCCTCGACCTCGAACAGCTCCTCGCCGGCACGCCCCTCGACACCGCCTGCGGCGTCTTGAAGATCACCATCCACCACGCCCAGGATCTCAAGGGTCAGAAGTTTGGCGGCGGCTCCCCAGATCCTTACGTCGATATCTCGGTCAACAACAGGGCCTCTCTCGGCGTCACCAAGACTAAGCGGAGCACGTGAGTCCGTTTCCGCTCGTTTATGGATCTCGGGCATGGGCACGGGCACGGTCCCCCATCATCGTTTCCCACGAACGAACGCTCGCTCATCCTCTCCCGATATCGCCCTCCCCGCTTTGCCTCCCCTCGTCTCTCCCTCTCGTATAGTAATAACCCGCAATGGAAGGAGACCAAGTTCGTGCTGCTCGACAATCTCAACGATATGCTCGTCCTCTCCGTTAAGGATCACAACGACCACCGTCCCGACACGCGCCTTGGCGAAGCCAGCTTCGAGCTCAAGAAGCTCGAGGAGGAGCCGGAGCAGGACATGGTCGAGAGCCAGGTGTTGCATGAAGGCAAGGAGCGAGGCGATCTCTTTTATTCCATGTCCTATTACCCCGTCCTCCTCCCAAAGAAGCTCGAAGACGGCACGGAGGAACCGTTGCCGGAGACCAAGACCGGCATTTGTCGTCTCGTCGTGCACCAGGCCAAGGACCTCGACAAGCGCCAGGGCTTTGTCGGCGAGCTCAACCCGTACGCAAAGGTTCTTCTGCGCGGCAAACAGGTGCATAAGACGAAGATGATGAAGCGCACGAACAACCCCGTCTTTGAATCCAACACCGAGTTCTTGGTCACGGACCGCCAGAAGGCCGTGATTGGAATCGAATTGTACGACGACCGAGACCTCGCCAAGGACCCCGTGATCGGCTACGTCTCCATCGGACTCGACGACCTGCTCAAGGCCAAGGAAAAGCAACATGACTGGTTCCCCCTCAGCGGCAGCAAGGAGGGTCGTGTGCGCATGAGCGCAGAGTGGAAACCTGTCCTCATGTCCGGCTCCATCAACAGCTCGTCCGCTTACACGCCTGCCATCGGCGTCGTCAAGTTTTGGATAAAGAGGGCTGTCGACGTCAAGAACGTCGAGGCCATGACGGGCGGCAAGGTGAGTTGATGTGAGAGCTGGCGGTGGTGGCTCGACGCTGATCCTTTTCCTTCTCTACCTCAGAGTGATCCTTACGTACAGGTGAAGCTCGGCGGCCAGACCATCGACCGTACGACGATTCAGAACAACAGTGAGTTCGACGGTGACGTTCCTTCATCGTCTCCTTAGGCATATGCCCTTACGGCTTCGCTCCCGTCCGTCCGTCCGTCATCGCTCTCTCAGACTTGAACCCGGAATGGGATGAGATCATCTACTGCCCCGTTCACTCGCTCAAGGAGTCGATCACTCTCGAGGTGATGGACTTCCAGAACCTCACCAAGGACCGCTCCCTCGGCACCGTCGAAGAACACGTTAGCGACCTCGCCCGCCAGGAAGGCGACGTGCGCGTGCCGTTCGAGTCTACGGGCAAGCAGGAGAAACGCGTCAAGATCAGCCTCGGCAAGGCCGGTTACAAGGGCGAACTCGTGTACGGCTGCCAGTTCCTCCCCGCCGTCGCTCTCAAGGACGTCTCGTTCGACCAGGACACGAACGAGTCCGAGGCCAAGATGGAGAAGGTGGACGACGGCGGCGCCGGCGAGGACGTTGACCAGAACGGAAACCACAGCAGCCCCTCCGACGGGAGCGACGAGGAGAAGGCCAAGGCGAACGGTCGTACGAGTCAGCCCACCGTCCAGACGAGCGTCGATGGCGAGGTCAAGGAGAAGGCCGGGCCCGACCGCCCCAAGCCGGAAAAGTCCAAGTCGATGGACACGATCGATAGTGCCAAGACGGCCGCCGAGAGCACTAGCGCCGCCGCAGACAGCTCTCACGGAGTTTTGATGAGCAAGGAAGAACTGCTCAAGCAACAGTCGGGCATCATCGTCTTCAACGTCCTCTCCGGCATCATCGCGCACAAGAACGCCCGTCTCGAGGTGCTCTTCGACGACGGCTACTGGCCTGCCTATTCGACCGAGAAGGGCAGGGGCCACAACTGCACGTGGGACGAGGTGGGCGAGGCGGTGGTGCGCGAGCTCGAGTTTTCGCGCGTCTTCCTGCGTTTGAACACCGGTCAACCGGGCGAATCGGACGACGTGTTCGCCCAGTTCATGGGCGACACCAAGCAATTCCTCGAGCGCGCCCTCGATGGCCCGACCGAGTTTAAGCTTGCCTCCGACACGGGGACGAACGCCAGTACG
Source organism: Peribolospora baueri (assembly GCA_029717555.1). Taxonomy (NCBI): domain Eukaryota; kingdom Fungi; phylum Basidiomycota; class Peribolosporomycetes; order Peribolosporales; family Peribolosporaceae; genus Peribolospora; species Peribolospora baueri. The sequence continues at coordinate 63,997 of JAMDHS010000045.1, read as the reverse complement.
GTGACCATTGCGTGCAAGTACATCCCTTGCGAAGTCTACATCGAGCCCATCGAGAGCGTCAACAACCAGGGCATCCTTCGCGTCGATCTCCTCGACGCCAAGGGCCTCCGCGCTGCCGACCGGTCGGGCAAGTCTGACCCGTACGCCGTCTTCGTCCTCAACGGTCGCAAGGTCTTCAAATCGCAGGTGGTCAAGAAGACTCTCAACCCGACTTGGAACGAGAACTTTGAGACCGATGTGGTGAGTCTGTTCGTGGGTTTTTTTGGCCTCCTTTACGTCCTCGCTGACATCGAACAAACGCGCGCAGCCGAACCGGGTCAAAGCGGACTTTGAGATCGAGCTCTTCGACTGGGATCAGGTGGGCCAGCCCGACAAGCTCGGTCATGTCAAGCTCAGCCTGGCCGAGCTCGAACCGTTCGAGCCGTTCGAGCAAACGGCCACGGTGATTTACAAGGACAGGGAGGCCGGCGAGGTGCGCCTGCGGTACGTCTTCCGCCCAGAGTTTGTCCGTTCCGTTCGCAAAGGCACCAGCCTCGGTCGGACGTTCACGCAGGGGATCGGTGCTGGCGCCGGTTTTGTCGGACAAAGCGTGGGTGCCGGTGCCGGTCTCGTGGGCGGTGCGGGCAAGGGCGTGGTCAAGGGCGTCGGCACGGTGGGACGCGGCGTCGGAGGCGTCTTTGGTCGGATCAGGTCCAATCATTCGTCCTCCCACTTGGAAAACGTGCCGGAGAACATGTCGGCCACGCAGGTGTCCTCCGCCGCCGTCGGCGGCGAGCCCGTCACTTCTGTCAACAGTGCCATGCCGGCCGGCGCGTCCAGCACCGAAAAGGCCCTCCCCATGGACCCCACCGCTGCGTCGGCACTGGGTGCGGAGGGCAGTCTCATGTGTACCATCCTTGGCGCCAAGGACGTCGGCGGAGGGGAGGAACACGACGTCTACATCGAGGCGCACGTCGGCAAGAAGGAAGTGGCGAAGACGAAGGTGGTCAAGAAGACGGTCGCACCAGAGTTCAACGACACGTTCTCCATCAAGACGGCCAGGGAGCCACTCGTCATCAAACTTGGCGTTTTCGATCATCACACGTTCGGCAGCGACAAGGTGAGAGAGAGAAGAAGACGTACCCGCTCCTTTCTGCGCGACCTCTCTCAACCGCGCTTTTTGTTGTTCTAATTCGTCTTTTCGTCTTCTTCTCATGCCTGCTCGCGATCATAGAACCTTGGCGATGCGGACGTCAACGTCTGGCAGCACGTCATGCCGCTCGCTCCTCACCCTGTCACCAAGACCGACGTCTGGATTGAACTTTCCGGCCACGGAAGCGGGCAGGTACACCTCCGCTTGGAGTGGAGCCCCCCCTCGAACCTGTCACCTGCGCCCTCTATGGCCTCCCAGCGGGATTCCCCCCGACGGCCGTCGAGGTTCTTGCAAGGCAGGGGTAACTGAGGCCCCGGAGCACGTAACCTTCACGTCCTTCTCCCTCAGCCTCTCTTTCTTTTTCACTCTTTCCTAGCGTCTCAACCGCTGATAGTTCGCTTTCAGCGGAGGCACCCTTCTCTGCCGCTCTCACCGCATTTCATCGCCCTCCTCTTCTGTGACCGTTCTGACCTACCCTCCCTCGCCCCCGCGCCGCCGGCTCCACACGGTTAACCGTGTTCTATTCCCATTTGCCTTTGTCCCCGTTTTCGGACGAATTACGGATTCCTGCGTGTTCCACCGTCGTCTTTATTTCCCCGACTCGTTTTCTTCTTTTCTCCCCTTCTGAAATGTATGCTATCCAGGCGGTATCAAAATCTCTCTGGTTCCCTGTGCAGGTAATGAAAACGGCTCGTGGGAGATCAGCGGGGTGCGCATTCGGAGACTGCGGCCGGCGGGTTGGTGGCCGATGGGAAGGGACGTGAAGCGAAGCGACGACGCTCCTCCTCGTTCTTGTACTACGTTAACAACGTCGACGGGCGGACGCAACACCGGACATTGACTTTTTCTCCAGCCGAGCGTTCCATCGGCGTCTGCCTCTCCCATACGCGCCCCGGCAGACGCGGAACGGTGGTGGCAAGGATCTGCCGTCGGTGTGGGGTCCATGCGGGGGTGGCCGAGCCGACGCCGCCGCTCCTCTCGCCATTATATTAGAACCAAGTTGTCGTCCGTCCACACTCGGTCCTCGCACACTTCTCTTCCTAGACACAGACTCAGAAAGCCCTAGACGGACGTCTCGCTCCGCGTCCTCCCACTTCTTCACGTTGACCATGTCCCTCGCAAACATTGTTTCCACCGCAGGGAAGATCGAGCGTCCGAGCTGGCACGGCACCGCGCTCGAACACCCTGCAGACTCGCCTTACAGCGTCGCCCAACGCCTGTCCGAGGGCCAGAAGCGTCGCTCGCCGGTCCTGCCCCCACGCCACACACTGAGCAGAGCTTCATGAACGCGTACCGCGACCTTCAGCGCTTGCTCGGCGAAGAGCACGTCGACCTCAACGATGTCGTCCTCGTCGACGGCGACTACCACGCCGTTCCGCTCTCCCACGACCAGTTTCATATCCTTTCAAGGGACGGCGTGGGTTTCCTATGACGTCCGCCCTTGTGCGCAGCTTGTCCAGTACACTCGTCGCGTCTTTCGACTGATTTCTTCTACAACATCTTCACCCCTCCCGCCCCCCGGGCTTTTTTTGTTGTCGGCCATCGCAGTTTCAACCCTCGGCGGTGTGCTATCCCGGGTCGACCGAGGAGGTAAGCGAGGTGGTCAAGTGGGCGAATCGGCACAACGTGCCCATCTGGCCCATCTCCATCGGACGAAACCTAGGCTAGGGCGGCGCCCGCGCCCCGGGTGCGAGGCTCGGTGGTGCTCGACCTCGGCCGGAGGATGAACAAGGTGCTCGACGTGTCGGAAAAGTTTGCCGCCTGCCTTGTCGAGCCTGGCGTACAATACCTCACCCTGTACAAGCACCTACATGAGCTCGGGCTCGGAGACAAACTTTGGATCGACGTTCCCGATTTGCCCGGCGGAAGCGTCATGGTGAGTCCCTAGTCTTGTTTTCGTTCATATCCCTCGGTCTATGCCGATCATTGAGCGAGCTTGGTTCAACCAGGGCAATGCGCTCGACCGAGGAGTCGGATATACGCCCCTGGGCGACCACTTCGGCAGCAGCTGTGGCATGGAAGTCGTACTGGCCAACGGCGATGTGGTCAGGACGGGGATGGGCGCCATGCCCGGCTCGCACTGCTGGCAACTCTTTCCCTACGGCTTTGGTCCGCACCACGCCGGCCTGTTCACTCAGTCCAACTTTGGCATCGTGACCAAGATGGGCTTTTGGCTGATGCTTAATCCCGGCGGTATTCGGCCTTTCCAAGCCACCATTCCTCGCGAGGACAACCTGGCGCAGGCGGTCGATTTGCTTCGCCCTCTCATGGTGCAGAAAGTGATAGGTAACGTGCCGTGCCTCAGTCTCGGTCTCGAAGACGCCATGCTTTACAAGCGCAAGGCCGAGTTTGAGTGCGACGAGCGAGGCCTGCTCAAGAAGGACAAGGCGCAGAAGCATCTCGATGATTTCGGCACCGGCGCCTGGGTCTTTTACGGAACACTTTACGGCCCGGATGAGCTTACGCAGCCAAAGTTCGAGTAAATCGCCAAGGAGGTCACCAAAATACCCGGCGCCAGCGTCTTGCAGCGCAAGGACGTCCCTACCGACTCGTATCTTCACGTGAGGAAAGAGCCATTTCGATTTCGGTGTAGTAGGCTTGAGCTGGCGGCCGCGATGTTCACAAATGCTTGAACGCGCCCCTAGGATTACGCTCGCTTCACCGCAGGCATCCCGACGTGGCGAGAGATGGAGAGCATGAATTGGATCGACAACGCCGCCCACCTCTTCTTCGCTCCCATCTCCGCTATCGACGGCGCGGACGCGACGAGGCAGATGAAGATGTATCGCTCAAGGCTGGAGGGGTACTCCTTTGACTACTTCGGCACGTTCTTTATAGGCCATCGAGAGATGCATGTGCGTGTTAGACGCGCGCCCGGCTCGCTCGTCTGTCCGTCGGATCTCTTTGTCGGGACACATTTCGCTCACAGCGCATTACCGTCATCTCTTTTGTCCTGCCATCATCAGCAAACGTCATCTCCATCATGTACGACCGAAACAACGATGAGGAGAAGAGACGCGCATTGGCCGCCATCCGTGCCCTCATCGACGACTGCGCAAAGGTCGGCGTGGGCGAGTACAGGACGCATCTGGCGCTGCAGGACCAGGTGGCGGGGACGTATAATTGGGGTGGAGGCGCTATGATGAGGTTCAACGAGACGCTCAAGGACGCCCTCGACCCCAACGGCATCCTGCAGCCGGGGAGGTCGGGCATCTGGCCCCAGGCTTACCGGAATAAGGGGTGGGACTTGCGCGGCGAAGAGGAGCGCTCGGACTCGAACGTCCAGCAGTCGGCCGAAGATCCCGGCGTAGCTTTGCTATGGTCAGTCGAGCCTGTCTGCTCCCAAAGGCTACGATAGAGCTCGTTAGATCGGTCGAACTGAAATTGGACGGACCGTCACGATGGCAGCGTAGAAGGCAATCGCGTCGGAACGCGGTGAGATTAGATTCGACTGACTCCATCTTCTTCCTCACGCGCCTTCAGGGTTCTCCCTTGCATTGCACGACCGGCCGGCCGGACGCGCGAAAAGTCCTCCGCAGTACGTAGACGTAATGACACACGGGTGGAGCGTGCACCCCCTCTCTATGTTGTCCCGAAGGCGCTTCCACTGGCTGGACGCTTTCTAGCGTCCAAAACGTGCCCGGGTCCGGTACGCCTCGATTGCCTCCGGTCCTGCCGCTGGATGCCTTGCCGTTCGTAACTGAGAGAAAGTCGAAGCGAGCAGACGAATAGCTCATACAAATCCATACCCCGCCCGGTCCGACGACTTCTGCGAGGTGGAGGGCGAGGAGTTGGACCGGAGGGAGGCACAGGCTCGGAGAGGATGAGCTTTTCGGCTGGGTGACCGCTTCCTCGTCGGAAAGGAACGCCTCAACGATCGAGCAACGTTGTCGGACGGTCGACTGGGAAGACAGCGACGGCGCTGACGCGCCGGAGAAGACGACGTCCTCGCCACAAGATATAGCATCCGACGTGCTCTTGTCGATGACGATGTGGAACAGCTCTCTTTGTGGCCTGTCATCCTTGCGGGTACGGACGTAAAGCAAGCTCTCCACGTCCGCCCAGTGAAGCAGATCTGCCTGTGCCCAAGATACCAATCCCAACCAGCTCTTCCTCTTGCCTTCCTCTTCCACTGCCTGCTGACCTTTCAACACCGCCGACTCAGAGAAGTCCACATTGACGATCGAGCTCTCCGCCTCCTCGGCCCAGCAACATTCTCCTTGGCCAAAGCGCTCCTCGTACGCCTCCAGGATGGATCGGTGCAGCGTCGAAGTCCCGGCGCCAATGTGCAATAACCGCGGAGGCACATCTGTCGAACGCTCACCCTCCACTCCCTGCAAATCCGGCTCGCCGTGTGCATCGCTTCCCGAATGCCACCTGCACAGGAACGACACGAGCAGAGGCAAGAGCGTGCTCACGCCGTCGCCGAGCCACTCGAAGCGATCTTCCGAGTCAAAACGCTTGTCCCAGTAGGCCTGCGAGGCGAACTCGGCCGGCATGTCGCTTGCGGGGGTCACGTCGTCGCACGCCGTCGCAGGTCCTTTCTTAAATGGTCAGACGTCCTCGAAAGGCGAGCATAGAAACTCGCCCCGGTTCCTAGCCGGTCGCCCGCTGCGGCAGAAGAACGCCACGTGGCTGACCCGGCCCGGCCAGCTGGAGATTGGTTTCTTCCAGTCGACGCCGATTCCACCTCCGCCGACCCCGCCACCACCATTGTCCACCCACCCTCAGGGTTGGCTTCGTCTCCCATCCGACTTCATCTTCCCTCTTGCGCTCTTTTGACTAGACGCTGCTCTGACGCAGTTTGCCAACATGAACGCTCAGGTGAGCTGGGTCATCCATGCGGGACATGGTCCTTCGACGTACACAAAAAGGTACAATAGATTGCTAATAATGACATCTTTCTTTTCAATACCTGCTACCAGGTTACCAACATGGCCATCATGTTTGGCGCCATGCAGGGTGAGGCTTTTTTCTTGTTTCTATCTTCTGTTATGGCTCTCACTCTCGAAGGGAGCGCACTGAACACAGGGTTATGGTCGCCCGTCTGGCATCTGGTATTTCCCACTTCTGTGCACCGCTGCGTCCACGTGCCGGTACGATCTAGTCGCCAAACGCATCCCGATGGACCAGCCCGAGATTTTGATGTACGTTCGAATCGCGTACGTCACCTCCCAGCTCGCTAGCTTGGTGCTCTTCTTCTGGATCAGCCAGCAGGTGAGTCGTGCGTGCGATGGTGGCGGAACGAATGGGGTCAGGGACGCTCCAAAATGGTCGTGACATTGTCACCTAATATCGTACGTGACATGTCGGCTCGTTTTACAGATCAAGAAGAAGAACGACCTGACCGTGCTCAAATATGTCGAGCCCAAGAGCCCGATGGTGAGTCACAAGCCTATACAACTTTTTTAGCTACCGTCGGAGCGGCCCCGTCGACATTTGAGTCTCGAGCTCAATTACCCTCCTGTCTTCCCCGTAGTCCCAAGAGCCCGGCCAACTGGTGACGACGACACACAAGGACTACGACTTGACCGAGACTTCCAAGGCGATGCGCGGCGTGCTCATTGGCGTGCTCATGGTCGGCTTCATGCACCTCTATCTCGGCTACACCAACCCGCTCGTCATCCAGGCCATCTTGCCTTTCAAGAACGCGCTCGAATCCAAGCCCGCCCAGCTTTACCTCTGGAAGAAGCCTGCCACGGGCGACCTCAAGCGGCCTTTCAAGGCGGGCGGCCTCTTCGGTGAGTCGACCTTTGACCTCGATTGAAAGGTTGTCACTCGTCCATGGGAATCCAGCCTTTCTGACCTGTGAATTTCCGACAACCTCTTTTCGCCTTCACGTGTCAGGTAATACCTCTGACCCCGCCACGGATAAGGCTTCGATCAAGGAAGCCGAAAAGGCCGGTGGCAAGAAGGACGAGTAAGCGGTCGCGGAAATCTGGGACGGATGTGCAAAGGAGTCCAATTGTACAAACGGCCACGGCCTCGTTTGAAGGGGTGTGAAGGAATCTTAGTATTCTACCGTTCCCTCCGTTCCTACGCATCTCCGTTCCTACGCATCTCCCTGCTTTTTCCGGCCAGTGAGGTCGATGGACGCACTGTCGAGACCTCAGGGTATAACCACAGCCCTTATCCGTGCGGAAGTCTTTTTCGACTTCCAAGGCCGCCCAACAGGAAAGGCGAGACATCCAAGCGTTCTTCTTCTTTCCATTTACAAAAGTAGCCGTGTTGGCTTGATTCGACACGTACAGACTAATAAGGTGGCCAGCACTGGCTCACTCTAGGGTATGATAACCGCCTGTCACCCCACTGGGCGCGGGGTGGGCGGGTGGGGCAGGCGTATGGGTGGCGACCGTCGCAGCAGCGGGAGGAGCCGACTGAAACGGTGGGGCTGGGCCGGCAGGGACGGCCGGAGGAGCGTGCACTTGGTCCTCGAGGTCGGGCACGTCCTGGTAACCTCCAGGCATGAACGCACCCTGGCCGCCGCTGCCGAAGCCGCCTCCACGGAATTGTCCCGTCGCGGCATCGACCCATCCACCAATGCGGCCGGGCTCGGCTCCCCTGCGAGAGAGAGACGCGACCGTCGCGCGCATGGTGACGAACTTGAGGCCCATGTTGTTGACGTAGATGATCCATAGGAGCCATCCCCCAATATTGCGTGGGCTCCTGGTGTTATAGAAGAAGATTAGGTCTAGCGGGATTGAGAAGACGAGGATAGGAAGGAACTGCGTGAAGGATGGAGGGGGTGGAGAGGTGCGCAACGAGCGAATGCGGAAAAGGCACGGGCGTCAGCAGAGTGCGGCAATCACACCTCGGTCAGGCTCCGGGTTGCGTAGAGAGGAGACGAAAGTTGATATGGGCGGGAGGGGAAGGGCGGCTTACCAGTCTCAATGGGTCGTTGCTCTCCGTTCGGTCGTAGGCGGCGTAGCCGAATAGGAAGATCGGTAGGTTCCACCACGGCGAAGCGAACGGCGCAGACGCGGCGGCAACGGTCTGGGACGCACCGGGAAGGAATGGCAGCGAGAGAAATACGGCATGATGCAGAGACGGAGTAGTAAGATTTCGTCAGTAGGGGCGAGCGACAAGAGGCGCCGTGCCGATATGTTTACGTCCTGGGATCTCAAGGACGCACCGTGTGTATTTTGATTAGCGCCTCGAGGTCCATCTGCCCTGGGCGAGAGGCGAAATCAGCGAAAGACATGTTGCGCGGTGCTCCTTTCTACTCTGAGCTCCCTTTTTTTCTCTCTTCTCTTTGTCGGCCCTAGCTGGGATGAGGAGCGGGTTGGTGAGGGAGAAGAGGACGAGCACGAGGCGATGCAATATGATCACACCTGCTGCGGCCGCGGCGGGCACTGACGGTTCCCTTGTCTGATCGGAATAACTTTCCTGGCCGAATCACGAGCTCGCCCTTTCTCGTCTTTTGTTTCCCTCCACCACCTCCGTTCTGGCCCTCAACGCTACAGGGCTGCAGGGCCCTTGTTGATATGACCCGCTCTGTTTTCCAAGGATCAGCTCGCCGGCACCGATCCCCTGCCGACGGCACACCTCCCCCACGAGCCTTCCCAGGACAACCGCCACCGTCTCGAGAAGACTACGAGATGTCTGCGCCTTCTCGATCAGCTGGCTACAACGCGAATGCCGACAGAGACCACTCGCCTGGACCCGTCCGTCTCGGTGGTCCTTCTTCTGACTTCTCCCAACGTGGAGAGCCGTCGGCCTCTGCAGCACTCCCTCCCGGCGCCTCCCGGTCCCGACGTTTTGCTATGCACGTCAAGCTGCCTCATCAAGCCCTCAGTCATCTACAGGACATCGTGGAGGAGAAAGAGGGATCCCGCGGAGCCAGGTCGCGGAGAGCAGGGCGTTCGCCGATTGTTATGAAGTTGCGGTTGGAGAAAGGCGAGCAGCCAGTGAGCGTCGCGTTCCTTGGTTCATGACCGGCTGATGCTTGTGCTCGCCCGTCTCTATCTACGCATGCTTGTATTGACCAAGCGGGCCTCGTCTTTTTACTCCATCGTGCCTTTCCTGGCGGAGAAGAGCCTGTTGATTGAATCCGAGTCGTACAGTCTCCGGGGGGTGTTCGAACATGGCTTGCACGAGCTTGACTGGGGAGTTCGCTCTGACCTTTCAAACGACGATTCCACCGTAGGACAACTCCATTCACGTCTGTCCACGCCGGCTAAATCAGCTATCAAGTCATCCGCACCGACGCCTCAGACATCTCCTCTCGCCGCAACAACGTCTTCCTCCACCCCTTCGCAAGGAGAGCCTGATGTCGCGCCTCTCCGCAAACGCATCATCCAATACTTGGCCAAAGGACCTGCTCCGAGAAGTGAAATCGTCAAAAGGACAGGCAGCCAAGACGCAGCGGTAACGGAAGTCCTCAAGGACGTCGCGCGCGTGGATCCCTCGAGTGCGAGGGACACTCACGCCGGGCGCGAGGGCCGTCGCGCCGCTTCTGCACCCATCCCATCCCTTTCGACCGGGCCCGCCGTCCGTTATTGCCTTAAGGCGGATGCATTTCTGGAAGTCGACCCGCACTGGAAGGTATACGCGCCACGTGAGCGCCAGCAAGCCGTAGCCAACGCGATCAAAGCGTTCCAGGAGCTCGGCCTTGAACCCGATGATCCTGTTTGGCTGAATTTCGTGGACGAGAAAGCCGACGTCCATCGCTCCAACGCGGATGTCACCAATTCGACGTCTTTATCGAGTCTCAGCCGAGACAAGGGAGAGAGAGCGGTCGATCCGAGCGACGGCGACGAGGATGACGGCGAACCTTGTCTGTCTTCTTCAGCTCCCAAGAAAGCCTCAAAAGCGCCCAAGTCGGAGAGGGCCAAGGCGCTGGAGCGGATCAGAAGAGCGGCCAAGGGAAGAGCGCCTTCTCCTGCAATAAAGGCCAAGAGCAAGGTGAAGGACAAAGAGAAGGAAGGCTCAAAGGCGCCAGTGGACGCCCAAACAGACGAGCGTAGGTCGCGACGGACGGAGGAGATGGTCCCCGCTGCCCATACTCAGCCCGCCGTCGGTCAGATCGGGCTGAAATCGAAGCCATCGGCCGGCTTCAATGCGCCTGCGGCCGTGGCAACGTCTGACAAGACTCGCTTGGAACCGAAACAGGCGGCGGAGAAACGGCGACCACGTCCGAACGTTGAGCATTCCGAGTCGGAACCGGACGTGCCTCTCGCTCAGCGCAATCTCCTGCGCTCGCCGAAGGCGTCCAGTTCGGACAAGAACAAGAAGAAGCGCAAGAGCGAAGCTGCTGCCGCCGGAGATGCGAGCGCTTCCGACTCTTCGTCTTTGACGCCTAGCGAGGCGATGGCAACCAGAATTTCTAAAAAGGCTCGATCATCATTGGCGTCCTCGAGTCTGAGACGAGGGGCGGGGGACGCCGGTTCCTCTCGTTCTGCATCCGCCTCCCGGCCGCCCGACTCGCACGCGGCCGCGACCGCTGCCGCAAGGCCGCCACCGCAGGCCCAACATCGTCCCACCGGCGCAGGTTCGACGTATTCCAAGGAGCCCTGGGGCGACGTGCGCAACGTGGACGACTTCAACCGGTTGAGGAAGCGCTTCCGGGAGAAGTACGTAGAGTACGAAAAGTTGGATCGTCGGCTGAAAGGGGAGCAGAAGAGGCTGGAAGAGGATTTGGTCTTGGCGAGGCGGGAAGAGATGGAGAGAGTGGAAGCGGCGGCGGCTGAGGAGGCGTGGAGGGCGGCAGAGGAACAGCGGGCGAGAGAAAAGGCGGAGGCTCGAGCGGAGCAGCAGCACAGGCGGCCACCCGAAGCGAGTCAGAAGGAAGAGGAAGAGGGTGAGATCGAAGAAGAGGGCGAGCTCCGAACGTCGCCGGAGCCCGAGCCGGCCCCAGGAAGCTCCTCGACCGCGTACTTTGCCGCGCTCGCCGAATCTGCCACCTTCGTCTGGCGGCCGCGGCCGCGACCGACGCCGCCTGGTGTCGACGCCCCGTCATCCTCCTCTGCCGAGGAAGAGCGTTCAAGTTCGGGCGAGACGGACGAACCGACGGAGCCCCTTTCTTATGAGGAACTGGAGAAGCTGTCGGGAGAGTTTGTGGAATTGCACGGCGAATTGGGAAGGATGAAGGAGGTTTTGCACGATTTCAAGAGGCGCTTCGAAGGGGAGGGGGTGGCAGGGGGTCAACATGGGAAGGAGGAAGGGGCGGGACGGTAGGTAGCGCGAGGTAGAGGCACACTCCTCCTGCCCGGTGTTGTGTTTCCTGAACTCGCTCCGTACAAGTGTATAACAGACGTGTAGCCATTTCATTCTAGCTCTATTTCCTTTCCTCAGGGAAATAAATACATTCCTGCATTGAGCCGTTTGTGGCCGCGTCGAATCGCGCCTGAGAGTGAGGTATCCGATCCGTACACAATCATGAGTGGGACGATGGCCTCGAAGGTCACAACCACCACATCGGTGCGTGACAGCGGTGATCGAGACGCGTCGCGTTACCAGAGATCAGACCAGTCAGTCAGTTCACACACAAGTCTTATGATAAACAAAAAAGGGGCTCAGCTATGTTACCAGCGAGCGAGAGCAGGTGCTAGGTACAGCGAGAAGAGAGCAAGCGGGGGCAAGGAAGCAGAGCAGAGCGAACGTCAGAAGACGCAGGAGCAACGAGGCGCGGGGTGCAAATGTCCGTCGGGGGGAAGGGAGGGTCGGGGAGGTGGTGCGGGTTCGAGGGGGGTGGAAGGGGGGAGGGGGCCCTAGCCGAGAGCCAAAGAGAGGGGGGGGGGGTTCGTTCACAACATGGTCGTGTCAATGGGCCGTTAAGAAGACGAAGAGAGAGAAGAGGTCTAAAAGAGGCGAGCTAGGCGCAGACGACAGCGAAGCAGAAGCTGGATCGTCCCGCAAGCATCGACTGATCCGTTTAATACCCTCACGCCTGCTTGGCGAGGCCGACACGACTCTGGTCGAAGTCGAAGATGGCGTAGACGTTCTGGAGGAAAGAATCACCGAGAATCCAGGCGTTGATGCCGGTGTCGGCACCCTGGACGCTGGTCTGGCACTGACCGTTCTGGCTACCGCCGTACGAGGTGGTGTCCGGGGAGAGAGTGAAGTCGGTGCCCGAGAAGGTGAAGGTGACCTTGGGCGGATTCGAGCAGTCGAAAGTGCCGTAGGTCGAGCCCTGGTCGGACTGAGTCTGGATGTTCAGAGAGGAGAAGAGCTGCTGAGCCTGAGCAGTGGGGGCCACGATGACAGTGGTGCCGGTGTCGAGGATGGCGTTGATCTTCTGGCCGTTGACAGACGCAGAGGTCCACCAGAAGCCCTGGGAGGTGTCGACGGGCGAATAGGTGATGCTGCCGGAGTAGGCGCTCGAGTCGACGCCGCCGAGGTTGAGGGCGGAACCCGACTTGGCGAGCTTGAAGCCGAACACGCCCTGGGAAACGGTCTTCTGGTCCATGAGCGTGTTGAAGAAGGGCTTCTTGGAGGGGAAAGTGGACAGAGAGGGCCAAGCCATGCCGGAGAGACCCTGGTCAGGGCCGGTGAGCGTAGAGCTCTTGGCATCGCCGACCTCCTGGTTCTTGGCGGTAAGACCGCCGACGGCAAAGTCGTCGGTGTAGACCTCGCCGGAAGCCTGGCTGCCGTCACCGTACTGGACCTGGAAGGTCTGGCTGGTGTCCTTGCTGTCCGAGCTGGAGGAGGGGTTGTAGACGTTGGGCTGGAAGAAGGTGTCGCTGGAGCCGGTGTCGAAGTCGACGGTGACCTGCTGGGTGTTGGAGCCGACGGTCGTCGAGCCGGTCCACAGAAGCTCGCCCTGCTGGTCAGAGAGAGGGACAGAACCAGTGCCAGCACGCTTGCTGGGGCCGTTCGTAGCGATCCGAGACGGGTGGGGCATGCCCGTGTTCTTCTCGTAGTTGGCCATCATCTGGGCGTACTTGCCCTTGACCAGGTCGATGTGGCGGACGAGCTTGGCGCGGTCCAAGGTGCCATCGCGCGCGAGGAGGTCGCCCTTCTTGGTGAGGGGGATCTTAGCGCCACCGTCAGAGTGAGCGGGGGCGGCGGAGGCGCCGAGGGCGAGGGTAGCCACGAAGGCAGCGGTGAGGGTACGACCGACCATGATTGGGGAGAACGAGTGGGTTGGCTAGGGCAGGGTGGGAAGGGTAAGGGAGTGGGGGGGAAGGAAGTGATGGGATGGAAAAGGGAGGGGGAAGGTGAAGGACGGGATCCGGACGACGATCATGGCCTTCTTATAGACGTTGGCTGAGATGAGAGTGCGGAATCACCGTCAGCGCTGGAGGCGAGCTAGAGCCCTTCGAAGGTCAAGCGGAGCACGGCACTGCAACCCGGTCACGAGCCGGCGGCAACATCTGAGAGCCCGGGTGCTCTCATGACGACCTCGCCGTCCCAGTCTAATCTGTGATGGTGATGAGCGAGGATCACCGGGGACGATCAAGTGGAACTAGAGCGGGGAGCCGGTGGAGAAGATAAGCGGTCTGAGTGCCACGGGATTGTTGAGAAGGGGAGGGGAGAGACGAAGGACGGCTCGATTGAGTGGAGCGGAGCGGAAGACAAGCATACTGCCGTCGGGGGCAGTGTTGCTGTCCTTGGCTTGAAGCTATGGCGCCTACGACGCCGCCGGTGGGGCCGGATAATAATAAGTGGGTCTGAGACGACTTAGTCGATGCTAGTCAGCGAGGGCGCTCGAGCCGTCCTGGTCGAAGTCGATCTCGAACAACTTGCGACGACGCTACGACTCCGCTAGGCCGCTGACATCTCGGGCCCTCCCGAGGGCAGAGAGTACGAGGTTGCGAGCGCCTAGGAGACGAGCTCAGTTCCTGTGTCCTTTGCCGCGCCAGTCAAGGCAGAGCTGGGCCGGGGACGAACAAGAGGCAGCTCGTCCGGCCTCGTCCGTGGCGAGCCCGTGATGCGGCACGATGGCATCACTCCTCGGTGATGCCGCTTGTCCGGGGCTGCCTGGAGAGGATGTGCCGGAAGAGAGAAGGGAAGGAAGGAGAGGAGAAGAAGAGGAGCAACGGAAGCGCCCTCGGTTAGGTCCAGCGGTGGTCGCAGAGGAACGGATGGCGGCGCCGTGGCAGCGTTGGTGATTTGGATCGGCCGCCGGCTCGTGCGCGGGCCGGAGCCATCCATCCATGCAACCGCCGGCATGACCCGCGCTGGTCGTCGTTGAACGCACACTACGACAGGCGAGCGAGAGTGAGAGTGAGAGTGGAGTGGATGGGGACTCCATCGCCTTGGTTTGGCTTCGCCGTCGTTCGTCCGCCCCGTGCAATTTCTTCCCACTCTCCCAGTCGCCCTCATCTCTCTCCTTCGTCACGCGCAACGGACGGGCATGCGGACCGACAGGGCGACGACGGGTCGATCAGCAAGCGAGCAATGAACGAGCAAGGCCCGGCGGCCACTGCGAGACATGAAACACCTGATGTCAGAGATGCGAAATGGCAAACCTGAATCCGGACGAGCGATCCCCCTTCCCCTCCGCCGCCGGATCGACCGGGCACGCCGGGTCCGCGGTTGGCGTCTCGAGACGATCGGATGAGCATTCCCAGGTGGAGCACATGATCCTTCCGTTTACCTTACCTGCTGTATCAGTCCGCCGGTGGCATCGAGGATCGTCCGCGTGCATGCAGCTCATCTCTGCCCCTTCCCCTTCCCCCTCCCCCGGCGGCCCTTCCTTTCCCAGTAACGACGCGACAAGCGTCGTTCGCGGATCGATCTGCGAGGCGCGGATCATCTTCGCTTTCACCACCGTCACTCTCGTTAGCGTGGACCCAACTAGGCAGATCCTCACCGTACATATACAAGTCACTCACCCGGCCCATGATGGGCGGGTCCAGCGACCTAGATAAGCTAGGCACGGACGTCCGGCCCGGCGCTCATCCTGTCTGGCCACGAGACCATTTGCTCTCCATCGAGGTGGAGCGCATGGAAGCCTCGCCCGGCAACCAACCTCCTTTCTCTTCTCCTTCCTCGATAGGCGGCAACCTCCACGCTCGTCCGACTGTCCACGCACGCCCTGCAAGGGGAGGACGACGAGTGTTAGGCTAGCCCTTCCTACTTTCGTTCTGCTTCGCTAGACGCTTCTAGAGCGCTTCTCCATCTACGCAACCGAGCCACTCAACTTTACCTCGAGCATGCAACTATACCACCGTCCATCTCGCCAAATGGCGACAGAGCGGCTAGAGAACGTGAAAGCACAAGCTTACCGAGGGAAGTGGCGTCTCGCTCCGTCTGATTGGACGGGCGAACGAATGATTGCCCTGGACGACTTTCTTGTTGAGCGCACTATTTCGCCATGTACAGCACGACTTCACGTTGAATACCTCTTTCTTCGTCCACTTCCTCCGCCGCACAAGTCTGCATTGCATGGCCGTCGCACAGACGCCCAGCGCCTTTGATCAGCTGACACGAGCCATATGAGCTCCCTCTCGACGAGGGGACGGACGAGTGGCCTCATGCGTCTTGATAAGCACGCAAGCTCTACTTACAGGCCTGTTTCACGCTCAGAACGAGACGCATCCCTTGCCCATCCCAGCGTCCGACCGGCAGGACTAGCGCTCACCTCTCTTTTCAGCTGAACCTGACATGGTGAAGATGCTTCCTCCTTTTGACAATGGCCTCTTCACCTGATCATTCTCTCGCCGTCTGCCCCCCCTTAATCCACGCTCGTCTCTCATAGCAACTACGTCCCGTTCAGCAGGGCGCCCCAGCCGGGTTCTGGTGGGCGAATTAAATGTCACGTGATCTAAAGCAAAACGCGTCGAGGCACACGCGACCGGGATTTGTGAACGCCGGAGGAGCGAAACCGATCTAACCGCCTTACCTCCATCGACCGTTGGCAAAGAAACGTTAAGAGACGACAGGAGACGGTATGAGGGAAGAGGAAGAAGACTTGACGCCTAGGAAAAGGGCGAGGAGGGCTTTGGTAGGCCTTCGTTTTCATATCCGTAGGCGGGACGAGGCGGTCTATAGAGATGAACTGACGAGTCCGTTCTCCGTTCACTTCCTCCGCCTTTTTCTTTTTCTATCCTTGTCCTGGTCTTACCCCATCCTTGCTTCACGCAGGTTCCACGAAAGAGCGCTTTACGTATCGCCAGCATCCCCACCCAGCACACCGACCGTCACACTTACCATGGCGACATCAGCCTCCAACAGCCGAACGAAGAGGAGACCCGCCACAGTGGCGTTTGGGCATTCTCGAGCAGGGACAATGAGGACGCGGAGAATGGGAGGGCGAAAAAGAAGCGGTTGATGAGGAGAGTCACGTTTAGCGAGACGGACGCTGTTACGTGAGTTTGGTGTGTTGCTCCCGCACTCCTTCCTTCTCCCCATAGAAGCCATTTGTCCTTTTTAGCTTTTCCCTCCCACCGGTGGTGTGCTTATGCTTCTAGGTCCGTTCCCCTTTTCACTTACGACATTACGTTCTCAGGTCATATGACCCAGATGACGAGACCCAAAAGGTGCTTCCAGCCGCACCCTTCCTCTCCTCTGCTGCTGAGTCGACGGACAGCGAGGAGAGCATGGATCTGGATGAGGATGAAGAGGAGGAGGAGGAGGATGAAGAGGAGGAGGAGGAGGAGGAGGAGGAGAAGGAGGAGGAGAAGGAGGGAGAGGAGGACGAGTCGGGGATGATGGACGAAACAAGAATGATGGACTCCACCGTTCCGCTAGGTCGGATTCTGTGAGTACGCGCGCGGCGGCGAAGGCGATCCATTCTTGATGATTAGCGTCGATCGCAAGTTGATCATGGTGGTGCACCACCTTCACCTTTGAATTCCGGACCAGTGACCGCGACGACTCTCCCTCTTCAGACGCAGACGAAAGTATGGTAGACATGCAGCTAACGAGCCCCGTAGGCAGAATCCGACGGCGCTCCTCCGTTTACAGTTCCCGCCTCAGCACCGGTACAGCTGGCGGTGACGAAGAGGAGGACACGAACATGTCCTTCACGACTGTCGTCGGTGGCCTCCGGCGCGAGTCCATGGCGCCGACCATTTTGGAGGAGGAAGAGGAGGAAGAGAACGAGGACGATGACGTGAACATGTCTTTCGCTACCGTCGTCGGCGGCCTCCGGCGCGAGTCCATGGCTCCAACCGAGCTGGGTGACGATGACGAGGAGGAGGACATGAACATGTCTTTCGTCACGACCGTGGGCGGTCTGCGCCGCGAGTCTATGGCCCCAACTGAGCTGAGCGATGTGGACGAGGAAGAGGACGAGGATGAGGCGGAGGTTCGGTCGGCTTCCACCTCTCAACCATCGATGCCCCGTTCTTCCATATCCCGCCTCCACGACTCGAGGTATACAAGTCCCTCAAAGGCAGCGAGTCCCTCAAAGGCGGCCACGTCCGTCCCTATCCCCGACCCATTCTTCAGCAGCCCGGAAAGGGCCAAGCCGCCGACGCCTTCCCGCTCGTCTTTCCGTGCTTCCCCTCTCAAGTCCCCTTTCCGGCGGACCATGTCGCCCTCCAAACCACCTGGCAGGTTGTCCGTGTCCAATACGCCATCCCGAGTGCCGCCGCCCACATTCAGGGCTGTGGAGCGCTTCACACCTTCCAAGTTGTTCGCTTCTGCCGGTGGCGACGTGCCGAAATCGCCGAGGACAAGGCGCACCGACTCGGCGACCACGCCCACTTCGCCGGTCAGACACAGAGTCCGAACGCCCAGCTCGGCCGCCAAAGTTGGTCTGCCGACATCTCCCTCTCCGACCAAGACGCTGAGCGCGCTTGCCGCCCCTCTCTTCGCTCGATCTCCCCAACCACTGCGTTCGCGGCCTTCGACCACGGGTCTTTGGAGCGCGATCACGAGGACGCCCACTAGGCAGATTTCTTCTGACGGAACCGGTCAAGCCGCGGATTCGGTGAGCGATCCCTCGTCTTTCTCTTCCGCGCCACCGCAGATGGCTGTCAATAGCCTTGACGCTGACCGGGACGAACGCTTCTCAGGACACCTCGGCCGGCATGTCTACGGTCGGGATGGACGATTTCCTGCACATGGTCGGGCTATCCTTCATGGACGGGCTCACCGTTATCACTCCCCGTCGAGGGCGCCCCAGCAGTGCCGTCAACAAGGATGCTCGGTCCAAGTCGGAGCAAGGCCAGCAATCAGCTCCGAGCCTCGCTCGGTATGTGCAGTCTGCGGCAGCTTCCATGCCGTTGCTTGACCTTTTGCAGAATGTGAGTTGGGAGCATTGCTACGTCTCGTCTCGCCTCGCCTCAGTACGAGCTGATGGTACATTGATTGCTCCATCCTTGTTCATGCAGACGACGCGTCAGTTGGAAGATTACATCCAAGAGGGACGCGAGTATCAGCAACAGATGGAGGCCACCTTTGCGGCCGAGCAACCGTTCTATTTGCGAGAGTTCCTCGATATGAGCCATCCAGAGAGGTTGGACATGGTGGTGAGTGACATGCCTCCTCCTCCCCGAACTCCTTTCTCTCCTTCAACTCGGCCCGGAGACTGCCTCCCGCTCGCTCACGATGCCTTCCTGATCCGTGTATTTCTAGGCCATGTTCCGCCAGCACAAGCAGGCATGTAAGGCCGAGTCCCTGTGGTCTTGGCGAAAGTGGGTCCCTTTCACGATGACATGTGCCGGTGGCAAGCACGAGCTAAATGTTTTGTCTGTCGCTTCGTCGTCGCAGTTGGCGAGCCCAACATTATCGAGAAGCGCGAGAGAGGCTCGAAGGCAATCTCGACCTGCTCCGTCAGGTGAGGTGGACACCTCAACCCGCTCTTCCCG
Organism: Peribolospora baueri; assembly: GCA_029717555.1. Taxonomy (NCBI): domain Eukaryota; kingdom Fungi; phylum Basidiomycota; class Peribolosporomycetes; order Peribolosporales; family Peribolosporaceae; genus Peribolospora; species Peribolospora baueri. The sequence goes on along the minus strand of JAMDHS010000045.1, from coordinate 45,163 downwards.
CTTGCATTCTCCTTTCGATGCCCTAAACCCGCGTCCTTCTGGCTTCTTCTCGTCTCCCAGGACAAAAACGTTCTCGACAACACCGGCGATGGCCTCACCTCGTCCATGCCAGCCATCAGGGAGAGGCACGAAGCGCTTGTGCGAGAGCTGCAGCTCGAGAGGAAGCGACAGGCCGAGATTGCGAACGCAGACCCCGAAGAGCTCTCCGAGCTCATAGCGGGCATTGAGGAGCAGGGGTGGGGCTATTTATTCCTTTACGGTCCTTGAGCCCGTCTATCGTGCAACGACCACTGACTGACTGACCTTCCTCGTTGACGACGTTCATGATAGGCGAGAGGTGGAGGAGTACCGAAGAAAGAACACTGAGCTTGAAGAGAGCTTGGAACGCCTGCGCGCACAGCTCGCTGAGATCGAGGAGCGTAAAAGGGCGGCCTTGGATGCTATCAAGGCGGCGCGTCGCACGGCCACGGATGATTGCACTGCTGCCAAGGTCAAAGGTCAGTGATGAGTGCCGTGCTGTCTGGTTTGACGTGAAGCTGACGGAGCATGTCCAATTTACCCGCCCGTCCCGTACGGTCAGAGGAGTATGACTCTCTTCGAAGCCTCTTTGGCTGCGCACTCAAGAACCTAGGCGCGAGCTCGTTTGACATGGTGCTCGAGAACGCGCTGGTCGTTCACCATAGCGTCCAGAACGGTGTGCCCACCGTTCTCGACTTTTCTCTTCTCGGACCCGCTCAGCACAGTAGACCTGCTCAGCTCGCCTTGCGGTATTTGCGGGCGAGCAAGGGTCCCAAGACTGGCTTAGAGGTGAGGTTTTCTTTCTTTCTTTCTTTCTTTCTTTCTTTCTTTTCTTTTTTTTTTTTTTCGCTCAGGCACGCCCTTCGCTCTCAGCACTGACACCGAATCGCATGTCTTCCCTTCTTGCGCCGACGCAGGCTACCAGGGCCATAACACGCGCTTGGGCCGCCTCTCGCAGACTGGAAGCTGAGCTGGCGATGCTAGGCGAGCGATTCCCGCTGGACATCCAACTCGACGACCGTGCCCTGCGCGCTGAGGCGACCGTGCTCCTCCCACGTGAGAGGACAAAGTATACCGCCTCGTTTGAAATCGCAGATGGGGAGATAGTGTCCTGGTTTGTGGACCAGCCATTCCGGTCGAAGGACTTTGACGTCCAAGTGGTGTATGGCTCGATGAGGTGAGTCTCCGTCAAGGAGTTTTGAATCGCTCATCAATTTTTCTTCCTTCGCTGACCATCGATTCCGCATCCTCCTGTGACAGCACGAGCGCCCTCCGCTCTCACTTCTCCAAACAGCTCGACGCCATCGCTTCGGTTTGAGATATACTTGTACATTTCATCAGGTGCAACGTGCGGCGCGCATTGCTATTCGTTTTCGTTATGCTTTTGTACACCCGTGCTTTGTCGGCTTTGAGAGTCGTTCAGCTTTGTAACACTAGGCGCTGTCAGGAGTGGAACTGGTCGGACGTTCCGAGGGGAGGGGATATCAATCTATGATGTTCGTTTCTGGGTATCAAAAAGCGTGCCTGAACTAGCTGCGCTTTCAAGGGTTATCTGCCTGGTTGGGCCGAATACTCGCGCATCTAAACGCCTACGACGGAATACGGCAAACAGCGAACCATTCCTTTTAGCGCATGGAACGCTGACTGACTGAAGAGAGAGGACAATGAAAGAAACTCACTGGTTACGACGCCATTGCCGAGCGTTATGGCAAGATAGTGCTCAAAGACGTCCAGGTCGGCGAGGATGCCTCGGCACTGTGAATTGTGCAAGCGGATTAGAGAAGGCACGGATGAGCCGCTCGAAAGAAAGAGAGAGACCGTCTGACTCACCAGATCCTGGCCATCCAGGATGGTATCATATTCCACCTGCGACGCCCTTCTGGCGCTCGTCCACGCCGTCACGCCCAAATCCAACCGCCTCGTCAATTCCAGTTCCTGCATCTCCAGCTCCGCCTCCCTCCTCGCCCCTTCCATCGCGCTGCGCAGCTCGTCCAAATCCTTCTTGTACCCCGCTTCCGCCTCCCTCCCCGTTTGCTCCAGCCTCAAAACCTCATCCTTCATCTCCGTCTGCCTCGTCTCGAGCCTGTCCAGCTCTTCGACGGTGATTTCGCGTTGCTCCTTGAGCCACTCGACCTGCTTCTCCAGCTCCTTCACTCTCAGGATCGCCTTCTCTTTGCCTTCCTTCTCTTCGTCGAACCGCTTCTCCGCCTCCGCCACGGCTTCCGCGTCCGCACGGCGAGCGGCCTCGGTCGTTCGCCGCAACTGCGCCAACTCATTCTCCAGTTCCAGCGCAGCGACTGGCGCCACACTACTACTGCCTGGCGCCCAAACGGACGAGAACGAGTTACCGCCACGGCGGTGACCGGAGCTCTGCAAGGAGACGCTGGAGAGCGGCGGTGAGACGGGCGGGCTGAAAGAGGAAGCCGACTTTCGCGGAGCTTTGCCGTTGTCTTCCGCCGCCGCCGCCGTCGTAAGATTCAAGCCTTCCGGCTTGACCGGTCCCAATCCCGAGGGTGACACTGGACTAAGCGCAGTATCCGATACTCTCGCCTTGGTATGCCCCGGCCAGTGTTCGAGTAGCGTCCCTGCAGCTTTGTCCATCTCCCGTTGAAGGTCTTGGAGAGCGTCATCTGTCAGGAGATTGGATGGACCTCCGCTGCTGGGGGAGGGAGCTACGAGGTCGTCGAGAAAGGCGAGTGAACGTTTTCCCTCGCCAGCGTCGATGGCTGACAGCGCCGGAGACGCCAGCAGTGAGGAGGCCAATGTTTTTTGCGGTGAGCGCAAGCCCAGCTGAGCGCGAAGGGCCGGCGAGGTCAGTTCGTCTGGCTCGGCGGGCAGCGAGTGAGGCGATCCTGGACCCATGGATGAAGGACTACCGAGGTAGGACATGCTAGCGTCTACGCTCATGTTAAGGAGAGCGGACGTCGTCGATGCCGCGTCGTCGTCCTCTTGACCTTCCTTGTTCGCGGCCTCCTGCATCATTGACTGTACGCGCTGCAGCGGCACGCCTGCCTTGACGGCCATTGCCTGGAGCGAAGTGAAGAGCAATTGATCCACACTGTCCTTCCGAATCAAGGATCGGGAGCTCAACGAAGAGCCGAGTCCTGCACGGCCTTCGTTCCGGGTGTACTGTCCTCCAATAGGACCGCCTCCCTCGATCACTGTCTTGCCCCGCTTCTTGGACCCGTTCGCCACGCTCTGGACCTTCTTCGCGGCTCCCACCTTGCTCTGCCCTGATGTCGGCAGAGCGCTCGAGGGCTCCTTACTTGCCAAGCCGTTCGCCCCAGGTTCTAGGGGACGAAAATTGAAAGCGCCCACAGGGCGGCCGGTATCAGCGTGAAGAAGTTCCAATGTAAGATAGGTCATAGAGACGAGACCCACTAGCAGCAGGCGGATCAGCTGCCAACTTGGCCCCCTTGGCTTGCTTCTTCTTCGTTGGAATGGAGCTTCCGAGAGCGCTATGCTTTCCGAGGGATTTTTCGGGAGTGAGCACCACTGCAGGATGATTTAATCTGTTAGGGTCCAAAAAGGTGATGGAGCTGCTGGCCTCCGTGCCTGCCGTAGTAGAGGCGACCGATTCGGCCGACATCTTGCTTCCGCGCCTCAGAGAGGCTGGAGCGGGGCCGGGGACGAGAATGCTGTTCCTGTTCCGACCTGCCGAAAGACCGAGAGCAGTTCGCTCGGGTTCCTCTTCGCTTCCCTTGGCCTTACTGGGACCGGACGACCTGGTCGACTTAACGCTAACCAGAGAGCGATTGTCCTCGTTTCCCTTTCCGCACACATCATTGTCGAGGCTTGTGTCGTCCTGAGGTCCCTCGACGAGTTCCTCACCAGGCGGATCCAGCCCGCTCAAACGCCGTTCTCCTGCATTGCGACCGGCCGTCAGCATGCCTTCCCTTGGGACGGTACCCTTTCCGGACGTGGAACGGGTAGAGTCGGCGAGCATCGAAGCCGATTTGCAAAGCCTGGTGTTCGAAGGCGCTTTCTTCATAACTGTGGTCCCTTTGACCACCGGGATGCTAGAATTGAATTGACTGCTCGTCTTGGATCGCAGGATGGTTGGAGCCTTTGAAGATGGCTTTGCCGGAGTGATTGCTCTGCATAGGAAAGAAAATAGGAAAGAAGCGGTCAGCGCGGAGCACCCAGGACAACAGCACATGAGCATCGACAAAACGCGCATGTACCAACCTCGACGGAATCTCGCTGACGTCACTGGAAGCTCGAGACTGAGACCGAGCAGCGTCGTCCCGACTTTTCATTGCCGAAGACAACCGGCGCCCCAGCTCGTCGACCCCGGCCGCCTCCTCGGCCCCTTTTATCCATCCCGCGGAAACGCCTCCCCGCGCCGTAGATCTGGTCAGCTTAGACCCCCCGACCGCCGACTTGATTCGAGACGAAGTGGCGCTCATGCCTGCACGGACGCCGCTTCCTCCAACCGTAGCGGAGGGGATTTTGGATGGAGACCGGGGCAAGGCGCCGGTGGTGACGGTGGGAGACTTGGAAACGTCGGACACTTGAGACGTTGAAGATACGGTCCTGCGCCCGGCGGCGCCTCCTTTGCTCTTCTCTTTCGCTAGGCCGTCCGATGGTGCGGATGGGACCGCCGAGGACGCCGTGCCGGCCTTGCGAGCGGCCATCGTCTGGGAACGGGTCATGGGGCGAGACCTAGGCGCGGCAGGGGGCGATGAGTCGAGGGAGGCATGTCTCTTAGTCGGTGAAAGGCGAGCGAGTGAAGAGGGGGTGGAGATCTTTGGGCGGAAGGAGGAGAGCCTGGCGGCGAAGGAGGAGGGCGACGAGGCCGGAGGAGGCGTGCTGGCCGCTTGGACGGAGGGCATGGTCGTTTGTGCCGCCAGTTACGGCGAGCGGCGTTCTCACCTAGCTATCGAGGTCGGGTCAATAATGGATGCGCAGGTTGAGGTCTCGGAGAGGGGGAGAGAGAGAGTGAAACAGGTCCGTGGGGTTGGGGCAGAGGAACAGGGCCAAGGATGAGAATGCTACATGTCACAGCGTTCAGGGGCAAGGCGAGGACGACGGCGGAATGTTTGTGAGGAGCGGGCGAGCGCACTCCGACGTCGGGCTGCGGCATCGATCACCGCGTCGCGTCGAGGCGCCCATGCGTCATCCATCGGGCTGACGTAGAACATCATCCAACCCCAGCTGCCCTGGAACTTCGTTCACAAGTGGACATGGGTCACACAATCGAACGACCTGCCCGTCTTATTGGTCATTCCGCTCGTCGCGCCACCCAATGCACCAGGCCTCCAGCTCCCAGTGTTAGCAGCAGGGAGGTCTAATGATACATGTGCGGGAACAAGGGAAGAGAAGAGCAATCAATCCTGCGAGGTAAAGGGACAAGGTACAGAAGGGAACATGTGAGCCAGTCGAACGGGGTAAGATCAGGACGGACCCGACATGGACGTCGACGCTCACCCAAAGCTTGATGGTGCCGTCCCAAGACGCGGTGACGAGCTTGGACTGAGCATGGAATCAGAACACGACCCCGATCGATCAGTCTCCGCAACTCGGTAGGGCCCTTCCAATCTCCACTTATGCGTACGTACCGTCTCATGAGGCAGCCAAGCATGGTCGATGACAACCTCTTTGTGCGCCCTCAATTTCGTGAGGTACCGACTCGTCTTCCAGTCCCAAAAGAACAAGTTACCCTCCCCGTCACCGCTCGAGAGGAACCGGCCGTCGGGAGAGAAACCGACCTGACAGGCATAGCCAGAGACGGTGTGGCCTTTGAAAATCTTCTTCCTGTTCTGACGGAATGAGTCTGCGGCGTAGACGACGACTTGGTTGTCGAGAGACTGACAAGCAAACCATTTCTCTGCACAGCCAAAGAACGCGGAAGGAATGAGGTGCGCTCAGTACACGTTGACGGACAGCACATCATCGCCCTACTCCCACTCACTATTGGGATGAACGGTGACCGCGGGCATGCTATGCATGCTTGGCTCGGCGATGTACTTTATGACGACCGGAATGTCGAAGTCCCACGCCCTCATCGTCTTGTCGTCCGAGGTGGTGACGAATCTCCGGTTGTCGTCGACGAAAGTGATCGTGTTCACTGGACCAAGGTGCTGGTCGTACTCTTGCGTAATCTCGCCGGAGTTGATGTCATACTGTTGAGACGAACCAGCACAATTTTGGTGAGTAGAGCGAGGTCTAAAAATACAAAACAGAAACAAACTCTCACCTGGATGATCTTCTTGTCAGACATCCCGGCAAGGAAGATGTGCTGCTTGTCGTCGTCGGGGTGAAACTTGACGACATATGGGATCTTGCCGTTGTAGAAGGCCTTGAGGCATTGTCCTGCAATTCGGTGGCACCGCGAGGACAGCATCATCAGCATTCAAATCGCCACGATACGATGGGCGCACGAGCTTTCTCACCAGTCTCGGTATCCCACAACTTCATCTGTCTGTCGTACCCGGCGCTCAGGAATCTTCGTCCGTCGTTTGAGAAGGTGATGTCGCGTACGGCTTTGGAGTGTCCCATAAACGTTCGGAGACATTTTCCTTCTCGATAGACGTCCCACAGCTGGCACATAGAGCATCGAGAGATCCCGTATCAGCTTCGTTCCGTTCATCACGAAGGAAGGCCTCGCACACAAGCGACTCACCTTGATCTTGCTGTCCATACTCGCGCTGAGCAACAGATGACCACTTCTGGGGAAAAGGCGAATGGCCGAAACACCCTTGGTGTGGCCTGTCCAGGTGTGGATGCATTTCTTGGGAATGAACGCCTCCTGGCTCCCTGGCTCGCTGTTTAGGTCGACATCGACATCTTGAGGGACATGCATGTATGTGCGACCTTGGTAGTCGTACATAGACTTGCCTAAAGAAGCAAAAGACGAAATGAGCAAAAACTTTCAGTAAAAAAAGTCCTCGCACAGGGGCACCAGAACGCCACCTGTTGAAAAGGCTCACCATGGAAGATCGACTTCTCCATTCCCGTCCTGTCCTCCTTCTTCTTCTCCTCCCGCTCGTCTTCCTCTTTCCGCCGCTTGGTCGTGCTGAGCTCCTCCGCTCTCGCAATCTCCTCCTCCGTCGGTCCGGTAGGGACGCCAATGTTTTCTCCTTCCCATCCGCCCCACGGTCCGACGTACGCTCCTTCGCCCTCCACGATGCTCGGATCACCGTCTCTGCCTTTTCGCTTCTTCCGATGTTCCCGAACCGCTCCTTTCGGAGATTTCACATCGAGCGCAGTGGCTCCGTTCTGAATTCTGGCCAGAGCGAGGTTCCCGACGAAGGGAGCGTTAGTGGTGGACGCATAAAGAGATGGGTTGCGCGCGTAGCCTTGAGTCTGGAAGGTGCGCTGCTGGAGTCGGAAGTCGAAGTCGTTCATGGTCGTCTCCTCAGCGTGACCTGGCAGGTGGCCAAAGATGAAGATAAGGCAAGTTGAACGAACGCGCCGCGATACAGAACGACACGTCTACGCCGCTGGACCTACCTGACAGAACGTTTTGGTTAATCATTTTCTTGTCGCTCCACGGGTTGGCAGGACCGACGATGGGTCGCATCATGTCCGCATACGGCACGTTGACGTTCATCTGAGTATCTGTCGGCCGAGTGAGCAACGCCCCGTCGGACTTGTCCTGAAAATGGTGCGTTACAGGGGAGGGCGGGCGGGCGAATGAGTTAGGATACCCTGAAACTGCGCGAGCTGAGAACGAGCCTTGAACTCACCTCGCCTATGACCTCTGGTGCAGCCGCCACCACGTCCTTTCCGTACGCCTCCGCACCCGCGCCGCTGGCTGTCCCTCTTCGCTCGACGGCTCCAAGGCCAAACGCATCTGTAGCGTCCACCTCCTCCTCGTCTCCATCCTCGGCAGGAGCGACATCCACCTCGGTCGTCGCGGCCTCCGTCGTCACGAAGGGACCGCTGTTGTCCTCCTCCCCGCTCGAACCGTACCCTTGAAGTGTGTCCATGACCGCAGAGTTGCTGCCTGCCGTCCTCGGTGGCGGATAGTAGAAAGCCACGGTCGTCGGGCGAGCGAAACGTAGCAAGCAGCACAACGCTCGGTTGGCCGACGCTTGATCGAGTCGAAGCGTGAGGGAGACAGCGGAGATAGGCGGGAATCTCCGCACGTGTCTGCCGGCCGCAGTCAAGAAAAAGGTCCGTCGTCTCTTTCTTCCTTTGGCATTCTTCCCACCCACCTCCCGTCGCGTCTCCACCTCTCCCCTCCACGTCTCTGCCCTTTCCATCCCCTACACCGCTCCTCCTCTGTCACAATGGCTGCGAAAGACAACAGCAATGTCGAGCTGTCCGAAGAGCTCAAGGGCAAGTTCCAAGACCTCTCTAAGGACTTTGACATGGTCGAGGCGCAGGTCCGTGAGTAATCACGCGTCCATTTCTCCGAGTCGGGTCCTTCGGGACGAAGGAAGCGTGTATTCTAGTGATTGGCGGGTTCACTGACATCTGCACTACGTGTAAATCCCCCTCGGATTTCTTGCAGTGAAGAAGACGCTTGAGCTCCGGGAGCCTGTCTACAAGAAGCGGTCCGAGATGCTCTCCACCGTGCCCGACTTCTGGCGGACGGCTGTGAGTCGCGGTGATCCCTGCTCGTGGGAGCGTCTATGTTTCTACGTCCAAGTCCCTGCGCACGTCAGCTGAACGAAATTACCATTCGGGCCTGGCATGATCGGCGAACAGCTCAACAACCACATGTCCTTCAGCATTTTCCTTGACCAAGATGACAACGACGCGCTCCAGTACTTGACCAATGTCTACGTCCACCGCGTGCCCAAGGACCCCCGCGAGGTCAAGATCGAGTTTGTACGTAGCATCTCTACTGCTTTACACGTGAAGAAGGACCGGTCGAGCCGAGCCGCCTTATGCTGACCGGATAGCGAACGCGTGTTTGTCGTCGACGCGTCCTTCGTCCAACAGACGTTCAAGGAGAACCCGTATTTCAGCAACACGACTCTTACCAAGGAATTTGTGCTGGAGAAGGGAGAGGCTAGCAGCTCGGCCGAGGGAGTGTCGGACGAAGAGATGATCAAGTTTGACTTCTACGAGCACACCAAGCCCATTGTGAGTCGGTCGGTTCGTTCCTCGCAGCGCCATCGTGCCACGATCGCCTTTGGATGGACGGGTACGGACAGAGCTTTTGCTCAAAGGGGTGGTGTCACGACGCGTTCTTGGAGACTCGCGTATGCGGAGCAATCCCGTCCCTGACGATGACGTTGCACACCTTGCCAACCGGGAGTAGAAGACGAAGATCGACTGGAAGTCGGACGAGAAGAACCTCGCCAAGGTGCACCCTCCGCACGGCGACGTGCCCGAGGACGAAGAGTACGAGCCTGGCAGCTTTTTCGCGAGCTTCTTCGAGAGCGAGACGAAGACGGCGGTGAGTGGGGCGTTGGACAGGGCCGTCGGCGACAGTCGGACGGGAACGGTTGGCTGATGTTGCGATTCATTGAATACCGGACGTTGTTGGCTGGCGCAGAACGGCATCGGCGGGATCATCGTCGACGACATTTGGCCGAACGCCATCAGCTATTACACAGGTGAGGCTGAGGACTCGCTCGTCGGGCTTGATTTCGATGACTATGAAGAAGACGGGGAGGAGGAGGAAGGGGTCGCCTAGCAGAGGGCGGAGAGATGTGGGCAGCAAATGTACGGTCCTCCCCCGTCTCCGGCCTCGGCCTCGATTTTCGCTCGCTCATTTTTCCGACAGAGAGATTGTGATGCTTGGGACTGACCATCTCCATCCTCGTGTTGGTCTTAGGCGACTTCGAGAGCGATTTCGAGGATGACGAGGATGACGAGGACGAGGAGGATGAGTGAGTGGGACAGCCAGTAGTCGCTGTGGCTGACGGCGGCGAACGACGTGTTGACGCGTCATAACCTTGTTTTTTCTCGTGATCTCCAGCGAGGACGATGACCAGGAGATTGATCTCGAAGTGAGCACCTCCGGAGGTGGACGTGACGGTAGGCAGTCTGCTGATTTGACAAACTCTTCCGCGCAGGACGAGCCGCCCAAGAAGAAGAACAAGTCGGGGTGAAGAGATTGGAAACGAAGCATACAAAATATCCCATCTACCTATCCGTTCCTTGCTGTGTTACCTTTTTCTTTCTGCCGTGTCGTTGGCGAGAAAGACGCCTTGGCCCCTCTTTTTTTTTCCTCACGCTTCCTCCCCCTCCTTTTCGCCACGCGTTCCCTCTTCACCTTACGACCCCTTAGCCTTGCCTCGCGCTCATCCCAGGCCTATCCTGCTTCTTTTCCGCGGCTCTGCTGCTCTGTCCCGATTGGGAGGTAGGCGACGTCGACGTCGACGGGCGACGGCGATGATGAACGAGGGAGCAACGAGTCGAGTGATGGATTCGATCCGTCATTCCGTCCAAACCTGCGTCTGTTCGAGAACAAGGTTTTTTTGTCTGAGATGGGTCCCGTCTGTCCGTCCGTACGTCCGTCCGTCCGCTTGGCTTGGCTTGACTTGTGGTGGGGGTGTGTGACGGGACGGACGCGGGGCGTGTTAAGCAGGGCGTAGAAGAGTGGGGCACATGTACGTTTCACTGTTCCCCCCGAAATGTATGTTGTACGTGTGTATGTGCGTATGTATGTATGTACCTTGGACAGCGCAGCGCGTATTTCTTCCCATCTCGGGCGAGGTGTTCTGACCGAGTTGAGTCGAGCCGAGTCGACGAAAGCGTGCCTCGTCTGCCGAACGGGCGGTCGGACGGACGGTCGGGGGGAGGGAGGGAGGGGGTGGACTGGATCCGGCATATGTGTGCTTCTCATCTCATCTCATCTCGTCTCCAACGGCCGTCCCTCCGTTCCTCCGTCCGTCTAGCCAAATAGTCTTGTCGGTCCGGTCTAGTCCTGCAGTTCCGGTCGAGTGTGTACAATACAATACAATACGATACGCACGGTCGCTGCAAGTTACATACGGAGGGGTGAGAACGAGAAGGGAGGGCGGAGGCAACAGGCGGGTAAGAAGGAGATAAGGACCGGCTTACCCTGGCTCGGCTTGGCTTGGCTTGCGTTGGCCGACGCCGACGCCCCCAGTTACTGTTACAGTTACAGCTACAGCTACAGTTACAGTTACAGTTACAGTATAGTGTGAGTGTGAGAGTGAGTGGGCCGATCGGTTCCTCCGCGTGCCTTCGTCGCCGAGGAGGCAGCGAGCGAGGCAAGGCAAGTGGAGCGCGGCGTCGGCGCCCGGCTCCCTTCGCCCTCCTTCTCGCCGCTTTTCTCACCCACCCTCCCCACGGCGCGCATCGCAGTAGCCACACCAACCCAACAGCCGGCCCGTCAAATGCCGTTCCTTGCTGTGCCGCCCGTCCGCCGACGGCAACTGGTCCCTGGACGACCAAAACCAGATCAGATCACGTCCGTCCGATCGCTCGGCGGCCGCTCGGACGGACAGACTGACACACAGACGACCCGCTGTGGCGGAGGAACGGTCAGACGGGATGAAATGACGACGGGCTGACGGAGGGGTGAAGGGACTGCCGTGGCCGAGCTGCTCCTGTGGGGCTGGCTGGCTGTCGGATGCAGTGGAGTCTCACCTGCGCGCTTGCTTTTCTCCCATCCAGCCTGTTCGACCGGGCGTGGCGTGTCTGACACAAGACGGACAAAGTGAAAGGCGGAGCGTCACAAGGTGTGTCACGGTCACGTCAGTCAGGCGGTCAGGCGGTCAGGCTCAAGTCAGTCAGGCCGGCGGTCGTCGTCGCCTGACCGGTGTGCCCTCCTCCGTCCGTCCGTGTCTGTCTGCTGATCCACGGATGACCTCATTCATGCCTGCCGCCACTCGCGGACCAGGACCCAACACCACCGCCGCCGTCGTCGTCGTCGATCTTGAGATGGCCATGGCGATCTGGCGTGCCGTGCGTGCGTGTGGGGCCCGCGCCGCACCACCCGCCGGGCCGACGGCGGGCGGCGAGCTGAGTCCAGTCCTGTCCAGTCCTGCTGGCGACGACGCCTCGGTTGTGCAATACGCTCTTTCTCTTTGCACAGATGCGCCTGCGTCACATACAGCTCGCCGCCGACCCGGACCCGGACCCGGCGCTGGTGCAGCGGCGATAGATAGCGAGGACGATGTACGACCGTCTCGTCTCGTCTCGTCTCTCTCCTCATCTCGCACACCCTGCACACCCGAGCCGGGGAAAGATAGCGAAAGAAAGAGAGGTACAGCCGTCCGTCCGTCTCACTAGTCCCGCCTAGTCAACCGCCTACCGCCTATAAGTCTCCTCCCTCCCGTCCGTTCCTCCCTCCACGCTCCCTTCCCACTTCCCCTTCCTTCTCCACGCCCGATCGATCCCATATCCTTCATTCGCCACCTTCTTATCCAGCCCCCTCCCCCGCACTTTGTGAGCGTGAAGTGAGTGTCTCGTCTTGTCGGTCCGTGTCCGCGTCTGTTTGTTCGTCCCTCGCCTTGGGCTTTCACCCTCCTGCCTTCCTTCGCCCACGACGCACCTCATTGTCCCCTTATCTCTCGTCTCGCTCACATCGTACCCTCTCCCTCCCTCCCCTCTGCAGACTCCTTCATGAAGCTCTCTACCTTCACCGCCCTCTTCGCCGTCCTCGCCGCCGCCGTCGCTGTCTCCGCGGCGCCCGCACCCGCGGCCGCCGACGATGGTGAGCGCCTGTCCCTCCGCTCTCGCCGTCCTGCGCCCGCTGACCTGTCTTGCTTCTCTTTACTTCCTTCACCAGCGGCCCCCAAGGAGGACTGGGGCCCATCGTGCTGCTCCTGGTGAACGGGACGGTCGATGACTCGGCCCACGTACATCCCCATGATTCGACTCCCTTTCTCCATCTTCCTTGTCCATTCGCTTCCCTCGCTTCTTCGTCTGTTCGTCTGTTCACCTCCTTCGCTTGCTTCACCTGCTTTGCTTGCTTGCTTACTTGCCCGCTCGCCGCTCGTCACCCGACCATGCCGCTAGCCTCTTCTCTTCCTCGCTTATGTTGTACTTGTAGTAGCTCCCTCCCTCTCAACAAGTACCTCCCCCCTTCCTCTGATGAATGGAATATCTCGATACGGGTTCTTTGATCCTATCTTTCCATCCTTGAACAGGTGGGCGGACGAATGGGAGATGCTCGTCTAGTCTGGTCTGGTCTTGCTGGTCTCATCTCATCTCGTCTCGTCTCGCTCGTCTCGCTCGTCATCGCGTCGACGGCTTGAACCGATCCCAAACCCATCTTGCTTTTCGACTTTTGCACACCGACAAAGGACGCGGACAACCCTCCTCTTTCAACCGATAGAATAGATAGCGTACAGAGACGGGGAATAGGAGCGGAGCAAAAAGACAAGAAAACTAGAAAGAAAGGATACCCGTTGTTCGTCTCCCCTCGCTCGGTCAATGAACAATGAAAAAGGAGCGTCGATGTAGAGCGTAGCGTCTGCATTTGTATGTGTCTGTCTGTCGAACGAGCGGAAAACGTGCACCGGTGCGGGAACGAAAAACGAAAGACAGCGGTGGATGGAGTGTGAGCGTGTCCAAGGACGGATAGATGGGTGGATCCTTGAAGCCTATCAGAAGATGAAATCAATCCCCTCATCCGCCTCGCCCAACCCGAACAAGTCCTCATCTCCATCCTCTTCGACCACCTCTGCTCGTCCCTCCCCATCCACATGATCCAAACCCCCTTCCTCTTCCACGTCAGTGTCCGAGCCCAAGTCGCCATCGCCACCGTCCCGCTCGCCGTTCGTCGAGCCTCCCGTGGCCGGTGGACCGCTTGCAGACGTAGGCTCTGCCCGTGCGACGTTGGCACTCGACGTCGACGCCGGCTGAGCGTCACCGTCGGGCGATACTTGAACAGTGTTGACGGAGGGGGCGTCGTCCACGAGGCGACTCAAGTGACGCTGACGGAGCTGAGAGTCGGAAGAAGACCCGAGCGCGGAAGTCGAGCCGCCCTGGACGTTCGTCGCGCGTTCATCGGTGCGTTCCTCGGTGGCAGCAGTGCCGGACACCGCCTGAGTCTGTGCGCCACTCGGTCCAGCGCCAAAGTTAACCTCCTCCGTCTCCGCGCGCGACGCAGGTTCGGTAGGAGTCTCCCTCTCTCGCCTTTCTTGCTCCTCTCTCTCTTTCTCCTTCCTCTCCCTCTCCTCCACTTCCCTCTGCTCCTTCCGCGCTCGCTCCCTCAACTTGCGCTCTCGATCCTTCAATGCCCTTCGCCTCCGTTGCTCCACCTCTGGAAACAGTGTCGCCACGAACAGGATGAGTGGGATGAACAGGTGGTCTTGTAGCGCGCGACACGCTCCTGACCGACGTCCTCCCACGTCATTTCGGCGCTGCTCCTGCTCCCCTGCTGGATTTTGCGCTGGAGATGGAGGTGGAGACTGTGCACCGTTGTCGGGCACGGGACGACCATTGCGCATCGTCGTAGATGTTGCTCGCGGACCAGGGAGACCGAGTTCTGCGGCTTCCTCTTCTAGCCCGATGTAGGACACAACGTCGAGCCAGTAATCGAAGGAGAAGTAGTTCGTCAAATGAGCGTTAGTCGCAGCACCAGACTGCGTTCGTTGCTGGCGGCCCTCAGTGCCTCCCCCACCAGCACCAGCCGCGCCGGGAGTCCCAACATCCCCTTGCCTCCGAGCCCTTGCGCCAGCTACTCCCTCGGCGACAGCGCGCCTGACGCGCTCTTGGGCACCACGCATGCGTCTACGACGCTGCAAGAGCGAGTAGCCCTCCCAAACGACATAGAAGACGCTGGCAGTGATCATGACGGCACGCTTGAGAGGCGATGCTTGGCGAGCGAAGACGTACACGAGAATGCCGAGCTTGAAGGAGAGGAACAGCAGGGGCAGCGCGATGGAAAGGAGCGACGTGAGGTCGATTATCAAGTATAGCGCGCCACCATCTGCAGCCCCTCTGGCACCGCCACCTAGTTGGTTGTCGTTCCGCTCGCCTAGTCCGCCGTTCGCACCCCCAGGGTCACCGCCAGCTTGAGCGGCAGCGTCTGCGAATGCCTGCAGTGGATCACGACCCGGCCCACCGGCAATACCTCCGTTTGGGAGAAAAGGTGTCCCCATTATACGATTCGCCGATCCTATTTGCAGGCGCAGCGCCGCGCCGCGGGTCATGGCGGCCATGTGCCGCGTGAGAACGAGTTGCTGGAACATGTTGTGCAGGCGACGCTGCGACGACGTGGGAGCTGGTACGGGAACGACGTACGGCAAGCCGCTGGGCAAAGAAACAAAAGTGGCCAAATCAGTTTACCTGCGTAGAATAGAACTGCTTGCAGAATCAACAGAACGGGTGCCAAATACCTACTTGATCATCGTTTGTTGATATGTGAACGATCCCGCGGGAGACTCGCCCTCGGCATTATCGTCCAGGCCATGAGGTACGCGCAGCGAAGTCATGAGCTTCTTCACCTCGCCTTCGCTCAGTCTGTCGTCATCAGACCCCGACGCCGCGTCCGTGCCAACCGAACCAGCAGAACGATCAACCGGCCCCGGAGCGCGCGATGAGCCATATTCAGCTCGCCAAGCGCGATCATAGCGCTGCCAATAGAAAGCATACGCAGACTCGAGAAGGGTATGCAAGTCATCGAAATCCGTCGGAGGCGTGGACGCCAACCTCATGGAGAAGGCGGCGAGCAGATGGGAAGGAGGTTGGGTGGCCTCAAGTGCTGGATGCCATGAGTGGAAACCACCGAATGAGCCGCCCTCCAATCCACGGTCTCCAAGAGCTAATGCGGAGATACCGCCTCCAGCGGGCGCCGAGCTTCCGCTTATGGAGGCCTCATGTGTATATGCAGGCCAGCCCGGACTTGCCGGCGATTGAAAGTAGGTGGAAAACTCAGATCGCGAAAGCGAAGGACTAGGGTCGGAGGGGGCTTTGTCATTTGTCGAAGGGGCGGCAGATGTGGGACGCGGCTGGGTCCATGCGTCGGGGCGGATGACAAGGTGGATTGTGGGGGTGTCGTCGCTCTGATAAAGAAAAGGGGGAGAGGGGAAGAAGTGGTGAACTTTCACCGACGGATCCCATTCATAATCGATAGAGAAGACCGGTAAGCTTCGCAGAACCTCACCTTGTCGAAAACCCTATCGACCTTCTCGTCGTCGCCTAGAATCCTGCCTGACCTGATGATCCGCATGCCCTCCGCTTTGGGCCTGCCAACCCACGATCGCTCTATGAGCTCTTTGACCTCCTTGACGGACCACGAACGTCCGACGGCCAACGGACTGGGATCATGAGGAAGGGAGGGGCATTTTACTGAAAGTAGGAGCGAGTCTGGGCCAGCGACGGGCTGTGCAACCGAAGCATCGTCGGGGGCGGTTGGTGCGACGTTAGCTGGAGCAAGGAGCGAGGCGGCGTTATCAAGGTGATCGGAAGGAGCGAGAGAGGGAGAGGAGGGGTTAATGCTGGAATCTGGATTGGACATGGGTTGAAGAAAATGAATCTATGTGATGGCGATGGGAGGGAATGGCGTTGGTCGTCGACATCATCCTGCCTCTCGCCAGTTCGACGTGGCGATATCCCCCCGGCCGTGATCGGGGCCGCAGCACACCGCCGATGGGGCAATGTATCACGTGACCGTGAATCGACACCGCGACGGGGCGCGTGAGACCTTCATCACCCGTCAACGCTCTGCTGCAAGTCTCGGACCGGCCAACCGTCTGTACATACCGACTCCAACCGCCATGCCTTTCGGCGACGCTTACGCTGGCGGCGCCGCGGCTCCCCTCGACCTTTCATTCGACGTCACGTACGCCTCGATGCCCACCCCCGCCGGCAAAGCGTCGGCGCCTCTATCCAGCACACCGTCCTACGCCAAAGATGGTCGTCGTAGATCTCCAGCGCGACGGACCCCGCGTGCCGACTACGAACACCACCATGGCTACGGACTCTCCGCAGGCGATGATGGGTCTGAGCTTGACTCGGACTTTATTGGATACGGCGGGTCGCTCGCCTCTTCCACTGGCAACCATCGCGCTCTGGCCGATACCCCTCTGGGCGGTGGTGGCGCCAGAAGGACGACACGGAGGGAAGAAGGAAGAAACATTCTCACGTCCCCAATCCGACCTTCTCGCGCCAATCGCTCCCACGTTAGCATCGGGACGCGCACTCTTGACGCTATCGACCTCTCTGCCATGACGGTGGGAACGGACGAAGTGGTGAGGCCTGACGCGCGAGGTGGGGATCGTAAAGGGACGGGGAGGGATAGTAGGTACTCTCACGACGCGGACGGTCATATCGGAGCGGAGGATGATGGGTACTTGACGGAGGACGGCGGTTGGGTGCGTTCGCGCTTTGCCCGTACCGCCGGCGACCGTGTCGTTCGTATGGACAGTGACGGGCATAGGCGCGGCACTGCCATGCTGTCTCCTCCGCGCCCTCATAGCGCACAGGGCATGCAAATCCCTTCTCGACACGCCGCCGACGGGCACAGTGTTCGTGGCGACCGACACCGCTCACAAGCCTCTTCACGTCCTCTGCCGCACGTCCGCGCGCCGAGTAACGCGGTCCTGTCTCCCGAGTCGCCCTCCCCTGCGCCATCCCTGTCGGGTGGCGCCCGTGTGAGATCCGCTAGGCCCCCGTCCATGGTGGACGACCATCGCCAGCTCCATGCTGCTCATCAACATCACCATCTCGCCCACAGTTCATCATGGGTCGGCAGCGGGTTTGGCTCCATGGCCGCAGACCTTCGCACGCAGATCAGAGACGAACGAACTCGGCTGGAATCAGTCCGACGAAACGTCTCCGGCGGCTCCGCAGAGACCGGCTCTACGCCGGTCTCGGTCCCCAGCTCCGGAAGGACCAAGGTGGCCGACGAGAACGACTACGTGACGGACGCCCGCCTTGCCGGATACTCTCCCGCCGAGGACAGGGATAAACTCAAACGGGCGCCGCTCGCAGACTTGCTTAACCGCCTTGCCGGTGGAAATGGAAAGGCGGCATCGAACACTATGGGCACGGGAAAAGGGTTGAATTTCGAACGCACCAAATCTGCGAAAGCAGTTCGAGTAGCTGCAGCGGACGGCACGCATCACCAGAAGAACGACGGGGGCCTTGTATTGCCTGATGTGACGGGCGTGTCTTCGGCGCTCGACTCCCCAGATAGGATGAGGGATGGTGTGCACCACTGGAGGGTGCACCTCGCGGACAAGGGGCGTCGGGATGACGAGGGTGAGTGGCCATCAGATTTCTCCCAGAAGAGACCAGGGCTCAAGCTGAGCCCAAATGAGCGTGGTGTGGTCCGGCGACTGACGGCAAATTCCCTGGCGTTCCTTACCACGAGCAGATTACCCCGCTGCACTTAGCGAACTGAAAATGCGTCTCGGAGCTCTCGAGCGGGAGACGCTGGTCTCTAACGAGCGGATCGTCGAACTTGAAGAGGAGTTGGACGCGTGTCGTCATCAAGTCGAACGGGAGAGGCAGCGCGCGGCAGCTGAAATCAATGCCGAGGGTGTGCATCAAGGAGGGATCGCGGCTCTCAGCGAGCTGAAGATGCGACTCTTATCTCTCGAGCGCGAAACGGTGGCGTCGAACGCAAGGATTGTCGAGCTCGAAGAAGAGCTAGACGCTTGCCGTCGCCAGGTCGAACGAGAAAGACGACGTGCGGCCGTCAACGTCGACGAGGAGGATGTGCGTCGACGCGCGGACGTGCGCGAGGCCCGCGAAATGGAGGCGGAGCAGTTTCGAGTGAAGGAAGTGGTACGGCTGCGAACGGAGGTCGCAAGGCTGGCCGTTGAGATCGACAAGCTCAAGCTGACCGTCGAGATGAGCTTACAGGAGCGCGAGAAGGCGCAGGAGAGAGCACGTGTTTTTGCTGATCACTATGTGGAGCAGATGGAGCAACGACGCGAGGCGAACGGACCAGCATCGTCGGCCTACGTCCCCGCCGCGCAACGCAGAGAGCCACGGCTTGAACAGGAACGCTTCTCCCGGCGCGTCGACAAGGGCGTCCAAGCAGCCCAGCGTCCTGCTCGCTCTCGCCAAACCACTAACGGCAGCGGCTGGCGACCGACGGTGGAAGAGGTGGACGACCGCCTGGCTTCGGCGCAAGAGTCTGAACGGATGGCCAAGGTGTTTGCAAAGGTCAGGGTCAAGGACCACGACGAGCAGACCTGCTCGGTCTGCCACCGCAAGAAGCGGAAGCCGGCCGACGTTTCCGTCGGAGACACTCCCGCTCGACATGGTCGTACCAAGGAAGACCCTGGGCCTCGGGTTGACGCGGAAGGTGCCGCCCGTCGGGGTGGTACGACGGGTACGCCGCTAGCGGAGGTGCCTCGCGTCGCTGAAGAGGGCCTCCCACCCCAGACGACGCTGGCAAGGGTTCTGCAGGAGCTTGAAGACGATTTCGCACACTCGAGGATGTGAGTCGGACCCCGCTGCTCGCCCTGGCACGCTTTCGTTTCAGTTCTCCCTTCCTCACCGCTGCTTTGCTTTCCCCCCTGCGGCGTCGACCTGACAGGCTCTACATCGAGCTCGCTGACGAGTACAAGCGCATGGACCCAGCTATGAACGCGGCCAAGCGACGAATCCTCGCTCAGCACCTGATCGAGGTCATCGAGGAGCTAGAGCAAAAGGTACGTGGAAGACGTTATCCCGACGATGCCGTCGTTTCTCTAGCAAAATAGAGAAAGTTAGCTGACATGCGCACCAATGTTTCGTCAGGCGGACCAAATCGCTGGCCTCTACGACCTGCTCAAGTACGAAGAGATGTCAGCGACGGCTCCTAAGCAGGACTTCGGCCCTCACGCTGCCGATGCCTTGGCTCGAGCGCGCTCTGCAACGGCTCGAAAAGACCATGCCAGAAAGACCGATGCCGCCGCCAAGGCTGCCTAAATAGGACTATAGAGATTTGTAAAATTCTCGTACGCGTTCGCTTGTAATCCTTGCTCACTCACCTTAGGGTTTGTGGCCTCATGCTCCCCTTGTCTTTTTTTCTGCATGCCTCGCTCCTTGTGATCGCGCGGCTGTACAATACCCGCCTCTCCTGCGTGCTACCACGGCGTCCTTCTCAGTAGACCTTATATGTGCACCCCCTCGTGTATATATTCCTCCCAGCGCATCTCTGATGAACTCTGCTTGCGTTCGGGCTGTCAGCGACATCGGCTGCACTTTGAAAATTTGAATTTTCAAAAACCCGTGTTTCTTTCTCCCAGCCAAAAGAAAATCGCAGCCCGGGGGTGCGGCTTTTCCAGAAAGACGCAGGTTTTGGTGCGGATCTGATCTCATCCGCTCGACGCGTCGCGACTCGCGTTCCTCCACATCGTCTCCTTCCTCCATCCCATCTCTACCTTTTTCACACTCTGACATTTCTTCGTCCTCTTGCATTTTATTTTTGGGGTATGGACGGTCATCCATGTGCCAATTCCTTTACTCCCTCACCCCGCAGCGCCTTTACACCTCCGCCGCTGCGTCCCCGCTTGCAATCTGAGAGCCTAGGCACCTTCTTGCCCTCACAACCCACTCAGAACACTCTGACGACTCAGAACACTCAGACGTCGGCCTTGCCATCCCTTCCGCAAGGCATCGAGCGTATTTTCGGAGCAGCAAAGAAAAAAATTCAAGGTTCTCAAGCGAGGCTCGGAGTATCGACCCTCCGAGCGCGCGGTTACCCACCGAGATACCTGCGCAAGCTGTTCCTCAGCATGAATTATTTGTTGGATATGAGCGTTCACGGGCCGGTGGAACGGTTAGCTCCGATGTACGTACAGTGATTGTGTTCGACTTGACGGTTGTATTCGATAGGGGGACCTGAGAACCTGTATGAACCACTGCGCTCCTGCTGCTACTCTATCGAACACAACCATCAAGTCGAACACAAGCACTGTACGTACATCGGAGCTAACCGTTCCACCGGCCCGTGAACGCTCATATCCAACAAATAATTCATGCTGAGGAACAGCTTGCGCAGGTATCTCGGTGGGTAACCGCGCGCTCGGAGGGTCGATACTCCGAGCCTCGCTTGAGAACCTTGAATTTTTTCTTTGCTGCTCCGAAAATACGCTGGATGGCATTGCGAAGGGATGCATGGCGGAGGTTGAAAAGTTCTTTTGGGTTCTGTGGCCTGTGATACCAGTGACATTACCAAAACGAGGCGATCTGGGTCAAGCGGCTTGTGCTAGGACTAGGGCAGCAAGTCCAAAGCGTTGAGCTCCGCGAGAAAGTGCAAGAGGGAGTCTTGCAAATTGCTCTCTTCTCATATAAAAACCAATAGCATCGACTTCCGTCCATCCACTGCTAGTACCAACAGGTTATGAGCCCAGGAATCAGCGGTGGATGGACGGAAGTCGATGTTATTGGTTCATAAGAGAAGAGAGCATACGAAAAGGAAAGCCGCAGGGGTAGAGGAAGACGGCAGTACTCGGCCGCAGTAACAGTACAGTTGCCTATATAATCATGTCCGCCCTCGTCGCCGCCAACCTCCAACAGAAGGGATGTCGTCACAAATGGAGCCGATCTGAGTCGCCTCAATTCCTAAAAGCGGTACCGACCACGGGTTCACCAATATGTCGCAGCCTTATCACTCCGGGCAGTCCTCTTATGTCATTATCTCCCTGCAGCAACGCTCACAGTGGCCTGAGAGCGCTGCAAAAGGAGCGATAAGAGCCAGCGACTGGAAGAGCCCGTGTTGCCATTGGCCCTGTTGTAATAAGTGGCCGAGATCGACGTCTTTGGAAAGCGAATCGGCTCCGTCGACTTCGGTTTCGGCGTCAACCGTCTCGAGTCGTCTCATGTCGTCATGGGCGTCTGCCGATTATAACGACGACGACAGTGATACCCGGAAAAGACATTTCGTCATCCATTGGTCGACGTCCGGTAAGACTACGCATACGGGCGAGACGTCGAGTCGCTGCCTACCTAAATTGACCAGCTGCCTGAGCGTCCATGGCTCGGCTTTGGAGTTTATCCATGTTGTGCATTAATGCCGGGTAACACAAATGTTGACTTGTGTTGGCCTTATCTACTCTACTCTATGATACCGGCCCATCAAGTGCTCGAAGGAAAAGACGGGAGGGGGGGACACGGGCGTTCTCACGTTCTCACACCCGACACCAGCTCATGATGCCTCACCCTCGTAATCCGTCTAAGACGACAATGTCCTGAGCGCGTCACGAGCTATCATCCGATGGGTCTGGCGTGTCGGGTGGAAGGCGTCCCAGCTTTATAATTCCGACACGGCCAGATCAGAGCGAAAAGGAGCCAGAGACAGACAACAGAACCAAATTAGTATTCTAGTGGACTGAATACGGCGGTCTTGGACCTATCAAACAAAGCCAAAGGACGATGACGACGATGATGACAACGACTCACAACACGTAATGATCGGGGTCGTCACAGAGCGTGACGTTTGGCGCGTCTCCGTAGATTCCGGAGAGGCATGCGTCTTGGACGTCCCAGCGCTTGGACTTGCCGACGTCGATGATGCGCTGGAACGCCCCGAGCTCGTCCCAGAGGGTCACGTGGACGCTCCCCGTCTCGTTTGCTTTCAAGTCTTTGTTCGCGGACGATGCAAAAGACTCAGTCAAAGAGGAAGAAGAAGCGGCTGAGAAGGGAAGGCCTGCAGCTCGAAGGGAGCGGATTAAGCTTGTATGGAAGACACGCGAGAACTTGGCCTGTGCTTGTACTTCCGAAGAGTTAGGACGGTAGTAGGGCAGGACAGAGCCAGGTTGGGAGGAGGGTAGAAGGAAATGCTTGTAGCCTGGCGAAGAGCACGGAGGTAAAACGTCAAGATGGTGAAAGGGGATACGGGAGGTAGCGGTTAGCGGAGGCATCCCTGCTCGGCGTCCTCCGTCCTCTGCACGCTCACCTCGTCCGCGCAGCTGCTTTACTGCATTGACAAGACTGCCCGTGAGCGAATCCACCTCGGCGGTCGCTTCACCAAAGTAAGCATCGTTGGCTCCGGCGATGAGGACGCACAGAGAATTCGTCTTCACCGTAGCGTTATAGGAGGTAACGTTACGTAAGACGTTGGTGCCGTTGAGGAACATTGCTACCTGGTCGACGACGGAGGGTACAAGAATCGTCGAGTTGGGTCCCGTGTATCCAGGAATGAGGGAGTTGTTGATCGTGGCTAATGAAAAGCGCGATGAATGCGTAGGGACGGCAAGACGATCAGCAAGGGTCCCTCTCTCCTCCGTGCTACAGGCACCGGGCGCCTCACCTCCGCCATAGGCCATGTCAACGAGCGTCTCAGCTCCCGTCAGTTTTTGCAGATCCTCCACCCAGGTGGGGCCGTTGGAGAAGCGGCCATCATAGTAGGCCGGGTTGGACGGCCAAGTCCGATTGGTGAGCAGGTAAGTACCGTTTCCCTGAAAAAGAATGAATGAGGTCGACAATTGTACTTGTAAGTATGACATGGCTCTGGAAACTTGAAGCACGCGACTACGAATGGTCACATTATCACTGAAGCTGTCCCCGAAGGAGATGATCTCGTCAAAGTGGACCTTTGCCAGAGCCCGCTGGACGAAGAAAGGAAGCTGGGGCGTGACCTCGGCCACGGGCGCCGCCTGAACGGAAACAAGAAGAGGAAGTAGAGGCAGGACGACGGCCTCCCAGAGCGTCAGATCGAGCCGCATGATTTCGGGATGGTACGCGGACAACGGCTGGCGGATCTGGAGGGAAAGCAGATGGAGGTGATCGTCTCGAGCTTGGCGCAGAGATGCCCTTTCACACGACCATATCTGCCGCCGGCTCAAAACGGATGAAGTCGTGAACGAACTGAACGCCTCCGTCGTTGAAACGGATGAAGTGAAGGAATTCAGCACCTTCATCGCTGCGTCTCTCAGATCGCGCACGTGACGCGCATACTTCTCTCCAGACCACCGTCTTCAAAGCAGGCTCACGATCGCAAGGTCGAGCTGTCATGTTGTTCGGCTCTGCGCCGCCAGTGCTGGCCAGACGGCCTTGGCGTCGGCTCGCCAGCCTCACCGTTGTGCAGCCTTCATTGGCGGGGAGGGCAACACCTACGATCGGGAGACCTAGCGAGGCGAGCAGCACGGTGTGCAGTCGAAGGTCTTTTTGCCGGACCTGTCTCGCACTCGACGCACAGAACCAGAAGCACCAAGGTCAATTGTCCCAGAAGGCGGCGTCCTCGCTGACCCTAGCAGACGATATCCCCACGGACGACCTGGCCCTTCCCCTGTCACCGACATGGGACGTCTCCGAGCTCCTTCGCGCCCCGACCGATCGTCGTACGGACCCCTCTACCCCGCCCCGACTCTCGCCAGAGACGCTCCGTCACCTGCACAAGCTCTCCGCCCTTCTCCCTCCCTCTTCCTTCACGGAATTCGAAAAGCTGCGAGGAGAGCTGGAGTCGATGGTTACTCTCGTTGATGCTGTGAGGGAGGTGGACGTGCGAGCGGCGGCGGAGGAGGTGATGGGGGAGGGGGAGCGGGAGGATCAGTTGTGGGCAGCCGAGTTTGGTAATTGGCAGGCGGACGGAGGGGCGGAGGTTGCGACCGACGCTATGCCACCGCCGCCGGTGCTGGAGGTTGTGGACGCGAGGATACGCCCGGAAGGGAGGGGAATGGCGTTGCGTCCGCCATCAGCCGGGAAGGCGGCTGTTGCCTTCTCGGCAAAGGAGTGGGAAGGCTCCGCTCGGCACGGTGAGGAGCTTTTGAAGGCTGCTAAGTGCACGCAGGGAAGGTTCTTCGTTGTACCGACGGGAAGGAAACTGAGAGGGCAGGAGTGAACGCCTGACAAGTTTCGCCGTTGAGGCGCGCTTTTCGACCGACTCGGTCGAGTAACAGCGACTGCCGCCTATCCGTTCGCGAACGACTTCCCACGCCCATCTGCAGATGAGAGGCTGCATGGGTTACAATAGGTGACGGAGGAAATGTGTTTTACTCGACAATGACTACATCCATGGCTAGAACGACGCAACGGTTTGAACGGTTCATTGCGATGCAAGCGCGGCGATGCAATGGATGCATTGGTTCCGGGTGTCCTTTAATCTTGAGATGCGAGACATGGAGAGAGAGGGGCGGCGGGAGACGATACGATACGGACGCGTGCCAAACTAATCTGAGGATCAGAGAACACGAGCTCGCACGTAAAACTGAGCGAGTGCTGCACCCGTTTTGACCCAGACGTGGTCAAGGCACAGGCCGAAGACGCCGGCTGAGCTGACGCTCATTTAACCTTGGGCTTGAGGCCGAGGGCTTGGGTGATGATGGCATACTTGTCCGCCGCCTCGTTGATCCTCTGTGCCGTGCTCTTACCCGCACCGTGACCTGCGGCGTTTGGTTCATGGACAAAAGCAGAATTAGCATCCCCCACGCAGTGTTCGGGTCATACTCGGCGGCTCGATCCGGCTCAGAAGGTCGGCCGTTTTTTCGAGAAGGACCCGCGTTCGACTCGACGAACTCACCGCTCTTCGTATCGATCCGAGCCAGTAGAGGATTCGGGTTGAGAGGCAGAGCGTGCTGCAGCGCTGCTGCGTACTTGAACGAATGAGCAGGCACGACGCTGGAAGCAGCAAACACGGCGGAGGAACCACGAGATTTGTCGGGTCAGCTGGCTGCCAGATTCCCCGGACAGGAATGCAGATAGTTGCGAAACGCTTCGACTGGGAACCTCTGCTCACCGATCATCATGATCAGCTGTGGCGATAACCCTGAACGAGGTGCCAGCAAGGTACCGAGCAATTCGAAAACGTCAGTGACCCGAATTGCGTTCTCTTCCTCGGCATACCTGCGATATCGCGGTAACGACTACCTTAAACTCACATCGTCGGATAGACCTTCTTGGTATCGATGTTGTGCAGCGGCGAGATGGGATACAGCCAGTCGAATTCTTCCGGCTTCTGCGGGTCGCCAAAGTCTGTATCGGTTGCAGAACGAGGGCGCGTTAGTATGCCGAAGATGCGCTCAGGACGTGAGCAGGAAAAGAGCAGGGCAGGATGGCTTGAACTTACCCGACCTCCAGGCCGCACCAATGGTCCAAGTCGAGAACTTAGCAGAGGACGCACCATTACCGGAAGGAAAGATATAGCTATAAGTCTCACATCGGCGAAGCTCAAGTCCTGGCGCGTCTTTAGGAAAAGACTATACATACCTTGAGCATGTCGAGCACGCCGACATCGACTAAACCTGCGCCAATGCCATGCTCTTCGGTGGCTCGCTGGCAGCTGGCTGCAACAGTGAGCTGTTGAGACACGAGAAGGGGAGCACAAAGACGGTCAAACCATTGCACCAGTTACCAAGATGGTATCCTGATGACCGCCCACTCACACCGCCATTCGACCCTCCCGACAAGATGATTTTGCCCTTAGCTGCGTACTTATTCTCGACGAGCCACTTGCTAGCGGCAAGCGTGTCATCGAACGTATTCGGCTTATTCGCCGCCGAACCACCCTTGTGCCACTCCTCGCCGTACTCCGAACCTCCGCGGGCGTTGACCCAGGCGAAGATGGCTCCGTACCTCTTTACGAAAGTCATGACGCCAGAGCTGAAGGAGGGGGTCAGGGCAATGTTGAAGCCACCGTATTGGTATTGGTAGACGGGCGCGGTTCCATCCAAGGGAGTGCCTTTAAGGTAAGTCAGGAACATGGGAACGCGGGTGCCATCTTTGGAGTTGAAAAAGACCTGCGCAAACACAAAACAGATACACGTTCGGTTTTCGTCCATACCTCGTGACGCAGCTTCGGCAAACCGACCGGGGACACCCACTTGCTTGCTTTCAAAATCATCGCCCCGAATACCCTCCACTTTCGTCTCCCTGAACTTGACGAGCTCTAGCCTATCGTTACCCTCAGCTTGTCCAACGCGGTAAATGGTGCCAGGGTTGGTGAAGGAGACAAAGTTGATGAACAAGTGATCGTCCTTCGTCCTTCCGGCAATCTGCACCATCGTCCCCACGAGGTCTTCTCCGAGCCGGTAAAGTTTCTTGCCGGTCTTCAGGTCGAACACCCAAACTTCGTCCCTTGCGTATGCAACGGAGCGAGCGAGCAGGGTGACGAGGACAGTGAGAGGTGGAAGGTAAACTCACTGCTCGCGCACAGCCTACACCGTCGGAAACAGGATGACGAAAGGTAGCGCACTTAACATCCTTGCCATACACGAGTAGAAGCTTCTCTCCGTTCATGAAGGCCATGAATGACGAGATGACGGCATCCTTGGCTTCGGGGACGACGTCCTCGTACTCAAACGAGTTGTCAGGGCGGACGGTGACTTTGACCAATTTACTGAGGAGATGAAAGATAAACGGCGGACAACCTTGATGTTAGTGACACGTGAGATGTGAGGAGGCTAACCGTACGAGCGGTACATCGTTAGTCAACTCAACCTACCTGTTCGGCGCGTCGCGGTTCGTGACGAACCAGAATACACCAGAGCCGTCCTGCAAGGTCTCTTCGTAGACGCCGGAGAGCTCAAACTCATATTCGGGAGCAATGTGTACCCAATCGAACTTCGTGTCTGCGGTAACTGGACCCGAAGGCATGCGGGCGACCTTTACACGCTCTTTCGTGTCCGTGTCTTTGGGATTGTGGCTATAATTAGAGGAAGTTAAAGGGAGGGTGGAGAGCGTAATTTGGGATCAGCCTCTTCCTCTCAGACGGGGGGTCACCTCGAGCGAACGAAGGGGACCAATCTGCCACATCAACTCACATCGTTAGCCACTTTCCGTCTTCGCTGATTCTCGCATGCCACTGCGCGGTGGGTATCTCCGGATCCTTGTCAATGATGAGAATGTCCTCGCTCTGAGGCGTGCCGACGCGATGGTAGTAGAGCCTTGCGTCGACGTTGACGTCCGTCTCCGTTCCAGCCTTGTCGTCCTCAGCGAGACTGTGAACGGCAGATTGGTCGAGGAAGCCTGCGGGCATCACGGCGGAATGGGATGAGTTATGGGTGGCCCGCATGGCAAGTAGGGAGCAATTAGATATAAGATAGCGGAAACGAATCAGTCTAGTTACCTAACTCACGTTGGTAAAAGAAACCCTTTCCATCATGCGTCCACTCTATGTTTGAGAACTTGACGAAGCTGCGGATGGATAAAAGGTCTAAGCTCACTCGTTCATCTCCGCGGAGGCCGACGGATGAAGACCGCAAATGAGCTCACCGGATCTCCTCGTCGAGTCTGCCCTTGTCCTCGCCGTCCTTGCCCGCCGTCGCGGACGAGTAAGGCTTGTCAGTCGGGCGGACGTAACTGCACGTCGTATGGAGAGGTAGGAAATAGTTCGAATAGGAATAAATTAAACGAACGACACGCAAACATCTCCCTGCTCGCCTGAGTAACATCCATGCCCCAAACTGGATACTCACATAGTAAACCAGTCAGATCCGCTTCTGCTAATCCCGTAAGCGAACCATTTGCCGTCCTTCGAGAACTGGGAGGTGGTCAGAGAGACGGTGCCGTCCTTTGAGAGGAGGTTGGGATCGAAAAACACCTCTCCCCCTGGCCCTGCTTCGTCAGACTTGGTCGCATGCAGACCGGCGGCGTCCACGCGGTAAAAGACTGCCTGCGGTTGGAGACCGCTGTGTAGCGAAATGGACAGGATGGACAGAGGAGAAAGATTCCAGCTTTCAGAAAGGAACAGGGAAAGACTTCCAAATGCTACGGGCTACCCGACGGCACTTACGAGTTGAAGAAATAGTAGTCTGACAGTGCAAAGCATTGACCAGGAAAACATAGCAGGAGGCAGCTCCGTCAGACTGAATGACCTGAATGACCAAAGTGCTCGCAGGAGCAGACCCAGATTCTAGCACTCACAGTATCCATTGTCTTTCAACTGGGGAGCGGTGACTACATGCGAGCAGCGTCGTGAGTGCCAGAAGACGTCCGAGTCAGTCGTCACAACTTTCCGCGCTCATGTGACCATCCAGTAAGCTGGCAAGATAAGGTGGGGAGAAAAAGGGCTGGAACAGTACACGTACACCTCGGATAATTGAAGTTCTTCTCCAGCCTGCAGCAAAAATGGAAAAGGCGATAAGGGATGAGGCCGAACGCACACATTGTTAGCTTGGCTGGCTCTACCCCAGGACGGGGTTAAATGAGCCGCAGATGGCAGCGAAAAAAAGGTCTGGAGTGGCGAGAAGACTCACTCTTTGTGGATCGCCGCCCTCTCATCTTTGACCTTGTCGATATACGCCCTGCGAAGAGTGTCCGCACAAAAGGCCAACGAGAGTCAGCTAACGGGCTGGCGGCGAGGAAGTGTATTCAAGGGCAGGCGACAGAGAGCTGGCGGTATTATGCACTGACGAGGTAAAAGCGACTTGGGCGTCCACCCAAGCCTTGGTCTCCTCAGACTGGGAAGGCGGCACCTCGAGCCAGTGGTAGGGGTTGACGACCTTAACTTCGCCTGGACCACAGCGGGGAAGGGAGTGTTCATGAACAGCTCGTCAGCTCTGGTCTACATGTGAGAGCGCGGTACCGCAGGAAAGACATGCACGTAGACAGATACCGACTTGCTTCAAGCAAGAAGCAGCCGATCAAACGAGGGTGCAGCGGGGGTGCGATGAAGCGCGAGCACTCTTGTCAGACTCACCATCTTTCTTGCTTTGGTACACGTCCACCTTGTTCTCATCCCTGCGGGCTTGAGGGTACGGCGTCGCCTTGGGGTCCCACCCTGGCGCGGTCTCGGCGGTCATTGTGCGGAAGGTGCGTACGGGGTAGGTGAAGGCGTGCGGACGGAGACGGGATCCGTGGTGGTGGAAGCGGAGTGAGGAGGACGCGGTGATAGGAGCGGTTGATAGCAGCGTCGTATGCCCAGGCGTGAGCGATTGAACCCGTGGACGTGCGAAGCGTGAGAGCGGTCCAACCAGCCGATGAAGGGCGATGACCATGCTCGTCCTCGCTCTATTCTTGCCCTGTACCTTGTTCGTCGTCCGTTTGCCGGCGGTGGTGGCGCCTTAATACGATGCGGGAGATGCCTCCGTCCACAATGGCCTCGTCCGTGTGACTCATACAGCACCTACCGCACCCACTTGCCCAAACGTTTAATAACAAATTAGAGACGGGAGGAGTCGCACTTGGCTGGCCTTCATTCCATCATGCCCTCATCTTCAGCACAGGTAGATTGGTGACCCACCACCACCTCGTGCGCGCTCTGCGCACGGCCAGAACCCTTTCATTTTACCATCTGGCACGCTCACACGACTAGATCGCTGCGGTTGTTTGCTCGTCCTAGGACAAGTGTGCTATGTTCTGTTAGGGAGTGGCTACATGGCGACGGGTTCAAGGGGATCCGACGCAAACAATATCCGAACGCATACAGGAATGAGAAGAGTGAGAGGATCGAAATGAAATAGGAGAGCCGACCCCGCGCGGGGAGACGGTATGAATGTCCACGGCAACGTCTAACGTCGTCCGATACTCGCTGAGACAGATCGTCCCTGACAGAAGGTGAAGTGAACGAGAATGGTCGATTGTCTCAGACGGACGGAAGGAGGGAAGGAAAGGAAGGGAAGGGGAGGGAGGAAAGAGAATATCCGCACTCTAGAATGGGATGGCTGCGCTCTGCTCGCCCATTCGCTTCCAGGTTTCGTCCATGCGTTGTCCCTTCGGGCTCGAAGTCGTCGCACAGTTGAGCCCGACTCGCCTCAAAGCAGGGCAGCGATGCCAGCCAGGGCGACACCCGCAGCAAAGGTTCCGGCCTTGGCGGGGGAGAGCGAGGCAGCGCCCCCGAAGACACTGCCCGTCGAGGTAGCGGGGCTACCACCGCTCTTGGTGGCGCTCGCAGCGATGGACGTCTGCAGCGTCGCCGGGTTGACAGCGCTCGTGGGAACGGGGGTCACGGTCAGGGGTGCATTGCCGTCAGCTATTGGGGATGAGGGAAGAGGGAATGGATAGGTGAGTCTGTCAGTCCTTCGTGTTAACCGTAGATAACGGTTGATAAGTGCTCATCACTCACTGTTCTCGACGGTCAGGCTAAGAGGCGCGAGGAGAAAGACAGAACAGAATGGTAGAAGCGTCAACGAACATCCAGCTCGCTCGCTGCGAACGAGTGGAAGCGGACTTAAAGAGGCCCAAGCTCAGATTACAGAGCTCACTAGTTAGCAGCCACAATGGTGGTAAGGCCGGACTGGGAGACGTAGTCCGAGAGGGACATGTTACCCGTCTGCGAGCCAGGCTGAGAGAGATCCGCCGGGGTTTTGAAAGAGGAGGGCTGGGCGAAGAGGAGCTGGATGTACCTGGAATACGAAAACGAAGTAAAGTTCCCATGAGCACTCGCATCGAGATGATCATGTGCGACGCAGCCCCCAACCCCTACTTCCGTCGGCTAGGTTAGGCTCACCTGTGAGGACCGCTGCCAGCCGCGGGGAGGGGCCCTGCGTACGGGGTGATTGGGGCGCTGTTGTTGGTGATGGTCTGGGCCGAGCTCTTGGCGGCGGCGGGCTGGATGTTCAAGCCGTTGGCGAGATAGTGGCGGTACACCAGACCCTGAGTGTCGATACCAACGACCTGTAGCACAAGAAAGACCTTTGTCAGTATGTCAAACGCCATAAATGAAACGCGAAGGCGAGCTTTACATTGGCATCCAGGTACATCAGCGTGAACTGTGCAGACGAAGAGAAGGTTTGCCCAGCATTGGGGCCGGGAACGACGGCGAAGGTGGGCATAGCGGCGACGTCTGTGATGCAAACAAAGGCAAGAACGCGTCGGGGTGACGCGTCAGAACGGCGAGAGCGAGAAGGATAAAGGACATGAGGGAGAGAAAGCGGCTCATGGAAGAAACTTACCGTGGTACGAGAAGTTGTTACCGAGGGCGACCGTGCCGGTGGGGTATTGGACCGTCAGCGTCGCGACCGGGTTGAACCAGCTCGGATCGATGGGGCCGTCGAACTGCGTGCTGGGGCCGGTGCCGTTGATCAGACCAGCGTTTGCAAACTGGGCTTTGACCTGAGCCTGTATGCGTCCAGCAAACAAAGGAAGTGAACATGTAGAGCTACGATCAGGTAGAGCAAGGACAAGTTCATCTGGAAAGCGCACGCACAATTTCAAGACCGGTGGCCTGCGCCAACGCGGTGCCAGCGAAGGAGGCGGCGGCGGCGGCCAAGAAGAGAGCGCGAGAGGTAGCGGCAGCCATAACGGATAGGTCGGTGGGTGAAAAAGAGAGAAGAGAGAAGGAGCGAGAGACTGACGAGAGGATCAGAGGCGAATGAAAGGAAAAGAGACAGCGAGATGGAAGAAGGGAAGAAGGAGAGAAAGGGGTGCAACCAGAAAAGCAGGGTGTCCCCCTACGCGCCTTGCATCATCATAGTTTCCGCATTCCCGCGCCCAGCGCCTCGCCGGGCCGCCGCGAACCGGCGATTGCCGCAGTAATAATTTTGGACGAGTGCAAGAGGGAGGGGGCCCGAGCTCCTTGCCTCGGTTTGTCTACAGCAGCCAGCCATGACGACGCTTCAACCACCGTCGCTGACATCAGAGACGCTCGTCAAGGCCCTCAAAGCCCCACATGATCCCCCCTCACATTCTGGTCCCTCCAAGGTCGACCTCGCGACGCTCGCATGGGAGAACGAGCGGTTGTTCGTTCCGCGCAAATCCGAGCTGCTGCTCGAGTGGTGCTTGGAGCATGTCGCGAAGGCGGCCGGAAAGGGAGAGAAGGATAAGCTGGACGGAGGGAAGGAGAAGGAGAGCAGTAGGCAGTGAGTTGAGCGTGTGCGCTTCAGGCTTGGCAAAGAGGAACGAGCTCGAAGGACGACCGGCTGACGCCGCGTCGGCCACGCCATGCATGAACTTGCAGCGATCCCCTCTTGGACGTCCGATACTGGAGCCTCATGACCTCCATCCTCCAGCGCGCAGGCGTCTCAGCAACGAATTCGGATCCCCAATCCTTCACCGCCGAAATGCCTTCTACCTCCTTCACCAGCGTTGTTGCCGCTGCCAGCCTTTCCACCCTGCTGTCCAAATCTCCAATCTTGCCCATCTTCAATCGCTTTCTCTCCTCTCAACCCTCCTCCGCCGCCCTTCTCTCCACCGCTTCTTTGTCTTTCAAGATCCTTCTTCCCTTAGCTACTCCGAAAGTCCCCTCGTCGGACATTCTCAATGACTCTCTCTGCGCGGCTCTGCAATGCTTGAGTCGGCTTCCCTTCGCGGGCGAGGAGGTGGAGCGAGGGACGAAATGTATGGAGGCGGTGGTCGAAGAGTTATGGTCGAAGATGCTAGGCGATTGGTTTGAGACGTGGCTGGAGGCCGTCAGGAAAGGGCAGGGTGCCGCGGGAGCGGAGAAGAAGGTGAGCCGGGCGCTTTCTTTTTTCCTGTCAACAGACGCGGTCGTTTGAATGCGCAAGATGCGTGTCGTCTCCTGCTTCCCTTGTTTCAGCGCCATCGACATTTCCTCGAGTCAGGCCTAGCCGCATGGCTCTCCTCCGTCCTCAAGCTCGATTCTCTGGTTAACACGTCGCAAAGAGGCGCACCTGTTCCCGAGCACCTCGTACGACTACGACAGAGGGTGATTGAGGTCGGCAATGAATGTCTCTTTAGCTTCGAGATCGTGACGCAGTTTGTCAGGCGCGGCGAAGAGGACCAGGATGAGCTACTAGCTGCTCTCTTCGACAAACTCGCATGCGACGACGAAGCCTCAGGGAAGAGCGGTGAGTCGCTTCGCAGTGCGACGGTGCTGTCTGCCCCTGGTGCGATATGAACGTGCTCAACGTTCTGTTCTGGCTCTTTATCTTTAGTTTTGCACTGCCTTCCCCTCCTGTTCAAGTTGCACATCTCCTCGCTCCGCCGCCACCGCGCTGCCCTCTTCTCCACTTCCGCTGCTTCCAGTGCAGGCCACAGATCAGATCCTGCAGCTGATCTGCGCCTTCAGGTGCATCGCTTCTTCGCCTCTTCTTCAGAGCTGTTTCTCCGTGACCACCACTCGGATGCAGTGATGAAAATGTGCAATGCAGAAGCGAGGAAGAAGATGGTGGAGGTCGTGGAGGAGGAGAAGGTCTTCGCCCTAGGATCGACGGGAAGAGATGAACAGGAGTGGAAGGATAGTTTGCGTAAGGTTGCTGTGCGATGCGTGGAAGAAATGGAGAGCGACGATAAGGAACAGGGTGAGCCTATGAGTCTATCTTGCTCCCGTTTCAAAGGGATGTCTTCCTGTGCAAGGCCAATGTTTAGGCTGAAATGTTGCTTTTTTGTTCCTTCGTCGACGTCCTCCTGCCAGGAGCCTTGGCCGCCCATTGCATCACATGTCTCGATGTGCTGCTCTCCCTACATCACGAAACCGTCATTGAAGCTCTGGGACCTAGAATCCTAGTCCGCCTTTCCTCTTTGCCTGTGAGTCTTGTCACTCTGGCAAGCGTCCCTGATTTAATCCCTTCCCACTACTGGTACACGACATGTCGTCCCCTCCCGCTGACCCTCATCCCACATTTCCACTGGCATGAAAGCTTTCCCAGCCTGCCACGCCCTCCGCCCACCGTTTTCTCACCTCCCTTTCCACATACTTCGCCCAAATGCGTGACCTCCCCTCGTTCTATGCGCTCCTCTCCATGTCCCTTTGTGTGGCCCTGCGTGACCCCACCAACACCATCGAAGACATCCGGAGAGGTGTTCTCTTGTCCAATGAGTTCACCTCATGCCTGAGGAGGCTGTTTAGGGACTTTTTGACGCCCATGCAGGTATTACCTCTTCTCGAAGGCGCGCGAGAAGCGGCGGGGAAGCTCTGGGAGCCGACACTAGATGGAGAATCGAGGCCGAGGAAGCGACTCAAGCAGAACGGCCAGATCGACAGCCTGAAAACCGATTCTCCAGACGGCCCTCCGATGTGGACGGACCTATTTGCCCGCTGGGCTCTGCTCGAGATCCTCTTTCTGAGCATACCCATACGTACGCCTCTCAGGGATGACATCAATCAAGTCGCCCATTCCATTTGCTTCAAAGATCTCTGCGCTTTGGATAGCGAGATTTCTCCTGACGGTTTCTTCTCGGTCAAGCTACCGCACCTACGACCTCTTGTGAAGATCACGCAGGTCGACGATAGCGACCGGTCTTCACTCTCGAAGGCGATCCGCCACGTTGCGTCGCAGGCTTTACGAGTCCAGTATGCGATAGCCAGTCGAGGTTTGGGGGTCGCTGAGTACGCGCCCGGCGTGACCGCGCCACAACGACAAGCTGAGGAGGAGGATGCCGTCTCGAGCGGCGTTCTGAAGGCGAATTGGATGCAGACGTTCGTGGGGTCCGCACTCGACTCGCTGCGGGACGTCATTTCGCACGCTGGCTCCCATAAGGAATGGGATGACAGCGAGGTGGTCTTTGAGGTGGTGAGCGCTGATGACCCACCTCCGTGCTCTCTTCTTGGTCTATTTGTTCACACACGCTCTTCCACATGACTACCCGCATCCGTCAGACCCGCGCCTTGCTCCAGCACATTGAACTTGAGCGCATATTTACCGGAAGTCCGCCAAAGATGGCTAGCATGATTCTGTCTGACATCATGAAGAATCTCGATACGCCGGCCCCTACCAGTTCGTGGAGCGGCAGACTCGTCGACTTGCGGAAGGATAACCTAACCCTTGCTTTGTGGTATGAGGTTGCGACCAGGTGGTGGTTTGTTTTCGAGTGAGTCTTCTCTCTTCATTCTCTCACCCGTGCTCCGGCCATCTACAAGCGTGCTATTTGACCGGTCTTCGCTTGCTGACGGTGTCTTTCTGATCGACTGTTCGCCTCAGTCATATCGCAGAGCCGACACAGCTCCGTACCATATCCAGCACCGTTCTCTCCATGCCCATGTCCGTGGCGTCTTCGAACCTCCACCCGGAATCGCGCCCGATCACACCCGCCACAGTTGCTATTTACATCGGACGAGATGCTAACTTTTACGAGCTGAGGAGGTTAAGAGGTGCGGACAGACCCATCCCCTTGCCGGCACGGCGCCTAGTTTGAATTTTTTTGTGATTTCGCTGACACCTTACTTGCTTTCTGCTCCACAGAGGCCCTTCTCGACCTTGTATTGGAGCAGACCGCCTCTTTGGACGAGCTGGAGGCGTTCGCCGAGGGATCCGTCTCCGACTCGTCGAAAAAGAAGGGCGCAATGGAATGCAAATCCCTCACCGATGACTCCATTGCGTCCGCGACCCAAGCATTCGCTTGCCTCGCCCGTTTCCCGGCACAATACATCACCCGCGACCGTTCCACACCTCTCGTACTAGCGAAGCGCGCCGTCTGGCTAGATGTCGCGCTGCGACGAGGCTCGAGCCTGGGGGTCGGGAGCGCGGACGGAGTCGCACAGGGCCAGATGAGATATCCCCGGTCAGGGTCGGCGTTGGTGGTGTTGAGGAGGTTTGCGTTGAGGATGATGGAGGGGAGCGGTGTCATGGAGTACTTCGTAAGTTCTTGCGCGTCTGTGACGTCGGCTTTGGCTGTATCACCTACAAGCAGCGCCGAGGTCTCCATTGTCTCTCATCGTCTTTTGTGGACGTCTTCGTACTTCCTTTGGAGCAGACATCGAACTGGGCATTACTCTTCGGCATGCTGGACGGCGACCAGGCTAAATCTGCAATAAATCAGGCGAAGGAGGAGGATGCCAGCGAGCTACGTGCGGACACGTTGCAGCTGTTTGTGTCCTGTCTGGACACGAACAGGTCAGACGCCTTTCCCCGGTGGATTTGACGTCTCCATGTCCTCGGGCAGCGAGCGTTTGTTCGGTTCATAGCTCACACATGTCTCGACGTCTACGGTTCTCGCTCTCGTACAGGTCTTTTGCCAGAAGCCGCGAAATTCCCTCCCTCATACCCAGCCTGATCCAGCAGTTCGCATCGAGCGAAGGGCGTCCGCTGCAGGCATTGGCAAAAGACGTCGAAGCGACTCTGCACTCGGCTCAGAAAGACATCGTTCGCCGCCTTCGATTAAGCTTGCGAGACAGAGCATTCTTGCTCGTGCTCGAGATCTGCCAAGAGAGCGTGCGCTTGGAAGCTAGGTGTGTTCGCCAGACCTGTTCTGCTTGCTGTCGCTCGGGAAGATCTATTGCTCACCCCTATGATTTTCGATGCATTCGCGTTTCAGGAAGGAGCTCTCGTCTGTGCTTCGCCCCCTAGTGGCAGATGCTCGGGCCGTTGTCAAACACGCTCTCAGCAGGATCCATGAGACAATGTCTGAGCATGCCAGCGTCTTGCTCGGGACTGGGGAAGTCCTCGAAGCTGTTCTCCCTCTCGCAAGAGCGGACCGATGGTTGAACAGTCAAGAAAATGTAGTGATCTGTGCAGGTGAGCCAGCTTCATTGACGCTTTCGATGCTGGTCAACAGCGTCCACGTGCGTCTCACACCCGTCCGAGTG
Organism: Peribolospora baueri; assembly: GCA_029717555.1. Lineage (NCBI taxonomy): Eukaryota > Fungi > Basidiomycota > Peribolosporomycetes > Peribolosporales > Peribolosporaceae > Peribolospora > Peribolospora baueri. The sequence continues at coordinate 8,022 of JAMDHS010000045.1, read as the reverse complement.
CCTCTTGCCAGACGACTTGATGCACCAAGCTACGAGACTAGTCGCACCGACCCTTGCGGCTTTGCAACGAATGCCAAAGAACGTACGTGGTGATGTCAAGGAGGCGGTGCAATTTGCTCGATCTCTCCTCGCCATGTTGTCCCTCGTCACACAAGGCTCAGACACCTTCGAGCCGGCCTCGGCGTTCCTAGCAACGAGCATCGCTTTCTTGCTGGCAACAAAGGATGATGGTGAGTTCTGTATTGTTCAGTCTCCTCGGCGTTATAACGCGCTCATCTCTCCTCCTTTTTTGTGAAAGCACCTACCTCATGGCCGCCTCTGCTCGAGGTCCTGTCACAAGCCAGTAAGACAGCGACGTCGGCCGTCCACGCTCACTTACTCAACCAGGTGATTGACGCCTTGACGACCATGGCCGAACCGTCGGCTCGTCTGGTGCTCGTTCGAATAGCGCGTGTGCTGTACTGCGATACACCCGAGGGTGAGCGACTCTTTGCTTTGGCTGGGTCGCCCGCGTCGGCTCGGCCACTTCCTCACTCTCGTATTTTGTGCCCATCGTTGACAGGCACAGCGAGCACGATTCGCGCGACCCTGCCCGTGTTTCTCAATCGCCTCTCTCTGCTCGACGGAGCGTGCACGGCCTTGCAATTGGAGATGGTGACCATGTTGCAGGCTGTGTGCTCTGAGAAGGCCATCCTCCTCCGCCACGTCGACGTCGACCTCGTCTGGCAGATTCTGACCGGCTGTCTCGAAGCAAGGCGGGCGCACGAGCATGACGACGGCAAGCGAGCCTCGGCGATTTACCTGGCCGTGGTCAGCATCGCCACCAGCCTCGTCCGCCTTCGACGAGACCTCGTCATGGAGATGCTGCCCCACCTCGTGTCTCTGCTTAGCAGAGCAGTCACTCTCTTGGGATCCGTTCGGCCCAGCTTGGGCGCCAAACAGACCAGGGCCGTCGTCGATCGCTTGCCCGGCTGGCTCGCCGCTGAGCGGCCCCTTGGCGTGGTCGAGGCGCGGGCGTGCGCCCGTCTGCTCACGACCCTGACCGCCAAGACGACTCCGCTGCCGCAGCTAGCCGGCTGGTCAGGGTCTGGCAAGGCGAAAGCGCAGTCGTTGGTCAAGCCGTTCTCGAAGCACGCAGCGTACGTGATGGTGGCGTACATCCGCCACCTCACCCAACCTCTCATCTCCGTCCCGCCTCCCGTGCGCAAGGAGCTCGAATCGGGCTTATACGCTCTCTGCGAGATGATGGGCGAGCATGAGCGTGACGCTGCCATGGTGGCCTTGCTGGACGCCGGCGGCAAGGTCTTGTTCAAGATGCTCTGGAGGGAGTTTGAGAAGCAGCGATACGCGGGCCGGTCTTGAGGCCGTCCTTGCACGTGTATCTTATCTAAGAATGTTTGTCCGTCGAACATGCACGTGTTAGCCAGGGAGGCAAATATTAGCAGAGATGGATGCGGCTGCGGCTGCGACCAAATATGGAAGATACGGTTGCATTTTGAAATTCTTGCTTACGGAGTGTTTTGAAGCCGCTCCCGGCAGCTGTTAGGCATTCGCGGGACGTGTGGGGGAATGACGTGTGAAACACGATGCCTACAGCCCTTCCTCGCCCAGCCTGCTGGACGACGATGCCTTCTCCCACCATCCTCTGCCCCCGCCTCTTGTCCCGAACGCTTGGTGGCCTTTTCCCGCCCCCTTGCAAAGCTCATGGTCGTCGCCCACGACTTCACCCCGACCGCAACGTATCGGCAGGCGGACCGCGGCTCTACGTCATCGCAAAATGATACCACTGTCGTCGGTAGCCGCGACACCGCCGCCGACAGTGGTAGCCGAGAGAAAGACTTAGACAGAGGGGAGATTCCTTTGGGCCCACAAGAAGAACAGGCTGGGCGCGGTGGCAGCCTGAAGGACTCGCTTAAGAGCCAGGTGCGTCCTCCCCCTGTCCGGCTGACGCGGGGAGAACAGGCTGTCCACTCCAACACGGCCGACGAGGGCGAAGATGAAGACTCCATGGTCACACCCGTGGCCTCTGCCCAACAACGCGCCGATTCCAGTCTCACGCCGCCTCAGGACACCGGCTTTTCTGCCCCTCTCACGAGCACAGGCGCCTCTGAGGGGAAGGATGTGGCGGACCTTCACAGTCAGCATCCTTTCACCCAGCACATTACGCTTTGCATTGCCTTTCTCGTTTCTACCTCTGTTGTCCTCATCGCCCTGCGCGGTGTCTCGCCTTGGCTTAGCGTCATTTTCGTTGCGCTGAACGCTAGCGTGCTTTGGACCAAGTTGAACAAGCTCAGTCAGGATTGGACGGAGAGGGCGGAGAGAGTGAGGGTGGAGGCGCAGGTGAGTGTTTTGTGACGACTTTAAGCAGGTTGTAGTCGAATCCGATGGACAAACTCGAACGCGACTTGTCTATTTCCTCGTCCCGCTCTTCTGTCGTCTTCGAACACCTTAGGTCGCAGACAGCTCCCTGTCCGAGACCGCCGAGTGGGTCAACTCCCTCCTCTACTCCATGTGGCCCTTAATCAACCCGGACTATTTCACCCCGTTCGTGGACCTCCTCGAGGACGCGCTCCAGAAGCAGATGCCCTCGATCGTGCATAGCGTGCGAATAGAGGATCTGGATCAGGGCACCAATCCCCTCCGCGTCACTGGTTTCCGCGTCTTGCCGAACGGACCTCAAGACTTTCTAAACGCCATCGCGAAGAAAGCCGGGGGGTGGTTTAAACACAACAACTCTGCCTCCGCTGCCTCGTCCTCCCCTACACCTGAGAACGACCGGCCAGGAAGCACGGTTGAGCAGGAAGGGGAGAAGTCGACAGCAGACTTTACGTTGATGAAGGATGAAGACGAATCGAAAATTCCCGTCGGCGATGAAATTGACGTTGACACCGGTGACTACGTCGTGAGTAGGCACAACCATTCCATCCAAGGTGACGACACTCATTGCTGCCTTCTTTTCATGATCCGTCCTCGCGCTTTCCTATTTCCGTATTTCCGTGGCCTATCATACCAATTTCAGAATCTCGAGGTGGACTTCATATATCGTGGAGAACCCCAACACCGGCGGGGTCTCTGGCAGTCCCAGCTCCAGCCTCCTGCCACGGCCGCTCAGCAGAACCCCGAAGACCTTAACCGCCTAACGCAGGCGCATATGCTGCTCTACCTCAGCCTCGGGGTACAGAAGATTTTGGCTGTAGACTTGCGTGAGTGTTGGCGTGTTGTGCCGATTGGAATTCAGCCATGGGCCGGCCCCAGTGCTGTGCGCTCTCTGAAACGGTATTGTCCCTTCTCCTTTCACACACAGCCGTGTGGGTGGAAGTCGTTGGTATCAAAGGCACTGTGAGTGATAACAGCCCAGGTCGAGGCGCCTGAAAACGGTTCTGTCCTGCGGAGAGAAGTCTTTTTCCATTGCTCAGGTATCTAACGCAGGTATAATTTCGGGCTCGACAACATAGATCCGATTGAGATTGCAGCTCGTCCCCGTTGCCCCGTTCGTAAAGCATGTTGCTTTCACTTTTGTCGGCTATCCAAAGGTGAGCCGCGAGCACGTCTCTCTTCACTCGAGTGCCGCGAGAGTCACGGTGTTGAACCACTTCCCCCGCGTCATTGGTTAGCTTGAGATCAGCGCAAAGCCATTGGGCAAGTCTATGATCCTTGACGTGATGGACTTGCCCATGCTCTCTTCGTAGTGAGCACTGCGCCTCTTACTTGTGTGACTCACACGGTGACGACGGACGGAATTTGACGCATTTGCAATCTTCAAAACGCTACAAAGCATCCTCCGCTCCGTGGATAGGGTCCTTGAAGGTTTCGTCGCCCCCAAGTCCTACACGATCGACCTTGCGCGCCTAATCTTAGGTAGTGGGGCTGTGGACACCTACTCGACCGGCGTCGTGTGCCTTGTCCTTCATCGCGCATTTGGCCTTCCCGCCGCCGACATGAGCGGATATTCGGACCCGTTCGTCAGCGTCTCGTTTGCTCGGTCTGGCAAGCCGCAGTTCTTTACGAGGATCATCAGGAAGTCGCTCAACCCTATCTGGCAGGAGACAGCTTTCATTAAAGTTTCACCGGACGAGATTAGGAACAAGGAAAAGCTGAGATTAACTCTCTTGGATGCCGATCGGTTCTCCGCGGACGACGCGTGAGTCATACACTTGTTCTCATTGACCTTTGCTTGCTAGCGGCTGTACATGGCGTTCACTGCTGAAATCTTCGACCACTATTGGTTACAATCAGCCTGGGTAAAATCGAACTTGATCTCGTACCCATGCTCAACCGGGCTCACGCCATGCAAATAGCCGGGTCGGTTCCATTTCTCGATCGGCGGGAAGATGCTTTGCGTCCGATACGGAGGGGGGGTAAGACGAAGGGTACCCTTCTCTACAGCGTGGGCTATTTCCCGCTCTCCGGGCGACTGACCGGAGAACCGGCACCATCTAGGAACGATTCCCAGGCGCGGGCGGAGGACGAAGAAGGCCCGCGCAGGAAAGGCGAGAAAAGTAGGGAAGAAGCAAGCGCCGATGATCCAAACAAGCGGCCATCAGAGGGTTATCCCGCAGAGCGACGAGAGACCACACTCGATCGGCTCATCCGCACCTGGCGTATTCCTGGTCTCCGCGACGAAATCGTCGACCAACGCGAGTGCGAGCGCAAGAAGCGGATCGCCGAGCTAATGAAAAGGATGGGCGACACCTCAGATGCCGTCTCTGAGCTTCCACGGGCGGACATGCCGAGCGGCATCCTGTCCTTCCTCATCCGCCAGATCGATGGTCTCGAGTTGCGTGACGGCGGTCGTCCGTCTTTAAAACAGGCGGCGAAGATGAAAGGCGGAAAGCCCAATGTTGCCTCCACGCATGAGGAGGGAACCGCCGAGGGGGTGCAGAAGCTCCCGAGTTCATATTGTCATGTGATCTTGAACGACGAAGGTGAGCGTCTGCTTCGTTTTCTCTACCAAGGTTGAAAGCTTATCTCCCGTTTTCTTGTCCTCATTCTCGTTTTGTAGTGGTCTTCAGAACCAGGATGAAGAAGCTCAATCCCCGACCGTTTATCAATGCCGGAAGCGAACGCTTCGTAGGGGATTGGGTAAGTGCTCAACCGAGCGTCTTTGGCTGCCTCTCGAGGGTTTGAGTTATTCTAATCTTTGTGGCCCTTAGACGACGTCCCAGGTCGACATCGTCTGCCGTGACGCGCGCATGAGGGAGGGCGATCCTATACTCGGTGTGGTTTCTTTGAGACTCGCCGATCTTTTCCAGGAGTCTGGTTCTGTGACAAGATATTTCCCGCTCACAGGTGGCTTAGGTGAGGGGAGATGTGCTCCGGACGGCTGCCTCCAGTTCTAGCGATTTTTCAGACTTCTTTTTTTTTTTGCGTTTTTACGCCAGGGTATGGACGGATTCTCGTTTCTTTCACCTGGCGGAGCATCGAAGCTTCGGTCCCTCGGCCGCTCCGAGGATGGAACGTGGGTACTTTGGAGATCGCAAGCGTTCGCGTCGTCGGCTTGCCAGAGTCGATCACTTCAAGGCCCATCGGCCTGTTCTTGGAAACGGTTGGCGGCACCGCTTCGTTCGCGTCCACGGACGCAGAGCAAGAGAGCACAGACGCGGGCGCGTCCTACTCATGGTTCCCGCAAGTCACGACACAGATACCAGTTCGACAACGATACCCGTCAGCCTTGCAAATCACCGTACGCGGCAGTTCGCGAATGGCTGGTCGACATCATACGTGTGGACAGACGATCGTCTTCCTTAACCGCGTCTGCGACGGGGAGAGGACCGTCCTGCGACTTCCCGTGTTTGAGTGGATGGACTGGTCACACTTCGAGCAGGACTGCCTAAACATGCTGGACGCTGACTCCAAGTCAAAAGAGAGCGCCATGTCCCGAGGATCACACGATCGCGAAGATCCTGTCCTGACGGGGATATGCGACGCCCAGCTTGGAGAATCACATAATCCATCGAAGGTCATTGGCCAGCTGGAAATCGACCTGACGTTCCACGCCGGCATCGGGCCGCGTCATGAATCGCTTGCTGTAAGTGGGATTGATTCATCTTTGCCCGCTCGTGGCGCGCGTTTATGGTGATGATCAAATGAGCTCATGCGGATATTTCGTACCCTTAAGGTCGGCGACAACGAGTTCCGGTACGCATTCGAGACGTACGAGACGGTCGTCTCTCTAGGCGAACGCCGTCGGCTTCGTACAAATAGGCGCAAGGTCGCCTCCGCGTCTCGGGCGGCTCCCGCGGAGCTGTCGGGCGGAGCGCAATCTGATGGAGAAGGTGTAAGCCGTCGGAGCTGGGATTCGATCAGCCGTACGAAAGACAGCAGCTCTGATATCGGTCGGGTGCAACCCGGCGAGCTCGAGCCCCCGTCTGCCGAACGAGCGGCTTGGGAAAAGGCGTCCGATAACAGCGACCGTGAGAGTCTGCGGAGTGCCAGGACGAGCGAGACGCACGAGTCGGCATACGAGAGCGACGGTAATTGTGAAGCTGAGACGAGGAGGGAGAGGCGACGGGCTATTCACCGCGAACACAAGGGCGTCATGCAGGTGCCGGCGTTTCGCAGTCTGCAATGGGTCAAGGTGAGCTTTCTCGCCAGGGGGTTACCCACGATCGGTATCGCACGATCCCATCTTTGACCGGCTGCACGCGAGAGACGAACGGGCGCTGACATGTCCCTCGCTTCGCAGGACAATCTGAAGGATAAGGCGGTCAAGATGACGCGAGAGGCGAGAATAACGCCGGAGCGATCGCATAAGGTTGACATGGAGAACGAAGGGATAAGTCATGTAGGATGAAGCACATGGAGGGGTCGGTTTACGAAATCGGCTCGCGTTCGGATTCGGCGTGCTCGCCCAGAAACGGTATTCAACTCTTTATTCAGGCTTGGTCGCCTGTTCGGGTGTCTAGAGAGGGGGTGAGGACGGACGAAGAGAGTATTTGTCGTGCCGGCGACTTGGCACATTGTGAAGGATCGCAGATCCACGAGGCCGGCGAGGTGGCCGAAGCTGAAGCTGTGGAGGCAGAGACGACAGGAAAAGTCAAGCGTAAGCGAAGAGTGGTCTACGTCGCTTATGATGGTGCCAGTGCTCACCGAGAGCATGGAGGCAAGCAGTACAGCCTGCCGCTTTGCAGCGAATTCTCGAGGTCTTCTACGGGGCCACTGCTGTTGCCGTCTCGCCTCAAAACACGAATCCCTCGGCCAGGGCCACCCAGATGTCCAGCGAACGTACCTTTCCACCTCCGCACTCCCTCCTGCATTCATTGCCCTGCCCCCTCACCTGCACCACTCCTTGTATCGAGCTATGTGTTCGTATTTGAAAATCCCTTCTGCGTGTCCTCGTCCGGGAAGATGCAGCGCCCCTTCTCGAGCGAGATTTGCAACGTTTATGCTGCAAGTGACAGAATGGGACAATGGGGAGAAGACAAAGGAATGAGAAAGTTTGATAGTGACAAAAGGAGGGAAGAAAGGTGCCGAGGAGTGCGGAGTGCGTTCGGTCATTCCTGCACGCAGCCTATGGCTGTCCGCCCGCCCTGCCCCTTAGCGACACTGTGCAGTGGTACTGAACGAACGAGCGACGTGCGCCTTTTCATCGCGGTGTCGCACTTGGTCCAGTAGATTTTGTGAAGTTCAGTCTTTTTGATGAACAGGCAATGCTGGGCGTGCGTGGTAAGTCCTCCCCTGAAGACGCGGTTTGTTATCACCGTTGGGGGGGCGTCGTCCTCAAAGAACCGCACAGGGAGAAGGCCGGTGGAGCGATGCTCGGGCAGCTCAAATTCCCTCACCAGTCTGCCGGTCCTGTCGTTGCTCAGCTCGAGGGAGAAGGCACGGCCGGCGGGAGAGGCTTGCATGAAGCCCACGAACTCATCGAGGAAGTCGTCGAACCCCTCGACGCCCTGACTGTCGTTCGGTGTGTATTCGTAGGCCTGCAGCCTTCCTTCCGGAGTGACGAGGTATAGGTGCCCTTGCAGCTCGCTGCCGGGCAAGGAGGGTCTAGGTCTGCAAACCTCCCCTACTTCGCCCTCG